>JAPEIP010000006.1:176909406-177006575 GCA_026120095.1 Capsicum chinense
CTCACCTTGTTCAATGTTAGAACCTATGGCAGTAGGTTCACTCAAAACCCCCTTCCTAGATCAGAGAAATCATCTCTCGGGTCGATGCAGAACTTTGCCCCCTTACTGAGGCAGCACTCATGGACACTCCTACTGCATTATCTTTTGGTCTTTTTTTTATTTTTTATTTTCTTCATCTTTCCTTGATTTCTTTTGAGATATCCTTAGATCATGTTGTACTTGTTGTTCTGGTGTCATTGCTTCTCTTTTTCTCTTCTTTTCTTTTTTCCTTACAGCTTTCTCATCCATATGCTGCTTTCTTTTGTCTTTCACAGGCCTTCAAATCAGGTCCACTATACCTTCATCGTCATCACTTACCATAAAAGCTGGGTCAAACACAGGCTGTTATGGTTACCTCCCCTTCAAATCTGTTGTATCAGCCTTCGCTTGCTCAAATTCAGCCATGAACTTGGCAAGATCAAGGAGAGATAGTGCATCTAGCCTTTTGTTAATGCGGTCCTCTATGTTGTCCATCCTATCTTCAATAGTTTGAAATGGACGGATAGCCTCAGCTATAATTTCGTCAACAAAGGGATTGAAGTCTGCAACCCACTTATCTAGCTATCTCTAAAACCTTTTTTGCGTCTTCACTAATTTAGTAAAATATTTTGACGTGAACCTATATTTAGCAAAATCTGCTTCACCCATAGACTGTGTAGAACTTGACCCTGCAGATGTATTTAGAGGCACATACTCAGGTGGCACATAAGTGGTGATGGGCAGAGGCATACTTGCAGGTATTTCGGTAGCATCAAGAGTTGGTGCAGATTGAGTATCGTAAGAAGGGGGCTTGGTAACATGCATCTCAAACTTTGAGTCATATTTTGACTTCTCAATGTCCTGTTTATGTGTAGCCGGGATATGATTATGAACTCCATAAATCAAAGGCACACCTGCCTATTTGCATAAATCAGTGATTAAGTAGGGGAATGGCAATACACTAGTTGTCTTATGTGCTCTTAAGAACATCTCATCAACAATAATATGACCCAAGTCAACCGGCAGCCCTTAAACCAAGCTTTTCCAACAATACAACTCTATGCTTATCCAAATTTTCATTACCTTTTGTTGGCATCAGCCTTAAGTAAACAACTTCTCTCTAGAACTTAACTTTGAAGCTAGTGGAATACTTTGCAATACACTCCTATGGATTTTTCAACCTAGAGGGGTTACCATCATAATTCAATAATAAAGCCACCCAAGGACGCTGAGTAGACGAAGTCCTCAACCTAAACTCAATATTTGATATAGCAAATAGAGCCTCATATTTTAGCCCGAACAACATCCTCTTGATTGTTTGGGCTGAAATATCAATAGTCATTCCTCGAATAGGCACAGACTACCTATTTGGAAAACTTGTAAATGATGTCCCCTAAGGAAGGTCCTTTTTTATTAACACAAGATAATTGACAAAGAACTTTTTTACCTAATTCGGTTAGTATGCTCCTGGTGGTCTTCTCATCTATGCTAGCTCATACTAATTGAAACAGTGTTCCAACTCAGGGTATTCATGAAGTTCCATTGTCAAAAACTGATGTTCCTCTGTGAATGGCCTTTTTATCCCTCTTGTTGTAGGTGTCAATCCATCATACAACTTCTCTCTTGCTTTATCTATTTTATATCTAATCACTTCACAAACCTGAGAATCTTTATGTTTGATTATGGTAACATCTTTGAGTTCACTCTCCACCTCAGTCACCTCTATTTTCTCTCCCTCATCAACAGCCTCAGTTTTATCTTCAATAGGCTTGGGTTGGCTTGTAGCAATCGTTGCCTCATCCGGGCTTGAGCTGTTACTGCTTATACGGTTGTCGCTCTCCTCTTCAGACTGAGAGAGATAGAGAGTTTTATTTTTACATTTTTTGGTGTTGTAACTGGGTTCTGGTTTGCCTATACCCCTTTAAAATCTTCCTCCTCAGTTTATTGGTATTTTGGGAGCCATAACGCTCGGAGAAAAAGTAACAAATGAGTTCACAACACAAAATAGGACAAAATAGTCAAAATTTTGAGTTAATGATCACACTGGTGGTCCGTCAGGTAATTGGTGGTCCACTAGGTGGTCCTTCAGGTTTTATGCAGAAGGCCTAAAATTTTTTGGTCTTGTGATAGTCCATTTAGTGATTCGCCGAGATAGAGATGGTCCACCACTTAGTTTGTCGCATCTTATCCAAAGGGTGTCACATTTAGAGTCATTATGATAATTAATTTAGTGGTCTGTCGTAAAAGTAATGGTCTACCACCTTGACAATCGCACCCCCTTCTTTAGCTTTAGATTTTAATTTAACATTTTGTCGATCATTTAGAATACACCCCAACTTTTTAAGCAACAATTGAAATCCAATTCATGTTTACGCATATAATTTCTCACCTTTATAGGTACAAGATACTCAGAATTCACTCAATACTTTTTATACCTAAAAAATTAAAAGAAAAAAACAAGATGGAGTTTTAACAACAAATCACCCATTCAGGTCATTGGAATTCAATAAAAGAAGAATAGGATTACACTCATACCTTGAGTTTATAGTGAACCAACTTGCAACTTTTATAGAGCAAGACTAACTTAGAGTTCTTTTAATTTTGAGTGCAACTTGTTTGTGGTGAAGAGAACAAGCAGAGAGGGTTTCTTAAAATAGAGGAAAAATAAAGAAGATGGACAGTCCTAGATGGAGTAACTAGTTTCATATACATTGAATCCAAGGTGAGTTAAGTAGTTGAAGAGTTGGAAGAGGTTACAAACATTGGAAGTGATTTATTTTACCTCTTTAAAATCTATTGGGTCAAGTACGGGTCCTTTAAATAGGTTTATAAATTAACCTGACCCGACCCAGTATTAGGTTAACTTCGATGGCTTCAGCGACGGTCCGTCAGATGTGCGACGGACCACTAATTGTGTCGTATCTTCTTACCAAACCATGGTCACTTCAGTTTAACAGCGATGGTCAATTTGGAAGTCCACCAATTTGGTGATGGTCCATCACTTTGACCATTGCCCCTTACTTAAACTTAGGCCACCAGCTTGAGTTTTGACGGTCGATTTGGTGGTCCACCAAATTTGTAATGTTTTACCATTTTGACCGTCAACTTTACCCAGTGAATGAACTTTTTCTTCTTTTTGCGATGGTAGAAATGGTGGTCCGTCAAATGATTAGTGGTCCACCAAATTAATTGTCACTTTTTCTTTAGTAGCTCTAATTTTCACCTTTTTTAAAACTCTATCACTCCTTTTTGCTGCTCTTTTAACCCTGCACACTTCACAAACACATCATAAAATACACAAAACAAAAACAACAAAAGTAATTTAACTAATTCCTTACAACAACACACCGTGGGTTGCCTCTCTCTAGCTCCTAATTTATCATCATGGCATGACTCAATTATCTCGATTACTCAGACTTCATCGATATAGATAGTATCAATACTTCGTATCGAGTCTATTAGACCAATGTACAGTCTGACTCTTTTCCTGTTGACTTTGAAGACACTTTCATCATTATTTTTGAGTTTCACTACTCCAGATGAGTAGACTTTGTTAAATTTAAATGGGCCAGACAATTTGGATTTGATCTTACCTGGAAAAACTTTGAGTCGGGAGTTGAAGAGGAGCACCAAGTCCCCTTTCTAAAAATCTCACTTTTTAATTTTGTGGTCATGGTACTTCTACATTCTTTCTTTGTATAAGTCAGCTCTTTCATAAGCTCAAATATGAAATTTATGCATCTTATTTAGCTATCCCAGCCTCATATCCATGCCTCATTCTAGTTTAGATTAATCTACTTTAGTGCCCACAATGCTTATGCTCTACTTCAATAGACAAATGACACGCCTTGCCATAAACTAATTGGTATGGTGATATGCCTATTGGTGTCTTGAAAGTCGTTCTATATGCCCATATGGCATCATCCAACTTCCTAGACCAATCTTTCTTACTAGCATTTACAGTCTTGGCATGTATAGCTTTAATTTCCTAATTAGCGATCTCCACCTGCCCATTGGTCCGTGGGTGGTAAGGTTGACTCCATATTTTGTCAAGGCAGCTCTGAATATCTTGTTGCACAAGTGTGATCCTCTATCGCTTATGATGGTACGTGGTACCCTAAAGCTAGAGAAGATATTTCTCTATAAGAATGCAATAACCTGCTTACCTTCATTATCTGCTAGAGCCATAGCCTCGACCCATTTTGACACGTAGTCAACAACAACTAATATGTACTTCATCCTAAATGAGCTCATGAAAGGCCTCTTGAAATCAATGCCGCATACATCAAATAGTTTTACCTCCAGAATTTTTGACATTGGCATCTAATGGTGCTTTAAGATGGACCATTTCCTTTCACATTGGTCACATCTATTCACGCACTCATAAGCATTCTTGAACAAAGAGGCCAAATAGTAGCCACTCTACAACACTTTCCTGGTAGTCCGATGACGTGCATGGTGACCTCCAACTGGGGAAGCATGACTTGCTTCTAGTATACTCAATATATCTACTTTTGGGATGCACAATTTAATAATAGAATCCGTACATCAGAAAAAAAAATATGGCTCAACCCAGAAGTATTGGGTCATATCATGGAGAAACTTTTCCTTTGATGAAATGAAAGGTTCTCTGGTATCACATCACTCACCACATAATTTATGAATTCAGCATACCAAGGTATTTTCTCCATAACAGCAACCAAGATTTCCTTATCAGGATATACATTATTGATCTCAAATTCATCTATAACTTCTCGTTCACCCTCCAGCCTGGATAGATGATCCTTAACTTTGCTTTCGCACACATTTCTATCTTTGACTTCAAAGTCAAATTCATGAAGTAGCAGCACCCATCTAATCAACCTTGTCTTCACATTTTTTTTGCCATCAAATATCTCAAGGTTGCGTGTTCAATGGGGACCACTACCCTGGTTCAATGCAAATAAGCCCAAAAATTTTCAAAGGAATAGACAATTACAAGAAGTTCCTATTCTCTAACGGTGCAGTTTTTTTGAGCTCCATTCACCGCTTTGCTGGCATAATAGACTGGATGAAATAATTTGTCTTTCTTTTATCCCAGCACAGCTCCAAGGGTAACACCACTTACATCACACATTATCTCAAATGGTTTTGACAAATTCGGTGCAACAATAATAGGAGCATCAACCAGCTTCCCTTTAAGGAATTCAAATGCCTTCATGAAATTATCATTAAAAGAGAATTTGACTTCCTTCTCTAAAAGTTTGCAATGGGGGTTTGCAATATTTGAGAAGTCTTTTATAAACCTCCTATAGAAGCTAGCATGACCATGGAAACTTTATACTCCTTTTATTGAAATGGGAGATGGAAGTTTCTCTATAACCTCAACTTTAGCTCAATCAACTTTAATCCCCTTTTATGAAATTTTGAGTCCGAGAATAATGCCCTCATTTACCATGAGTGGCATTTCTCCTAATTAAGCACAAGATGGAACTTCTTATACCACTGCAAGGCCATACTCAGGTTTACCAAGCAGAGCTCAAAAGAATAATCAAAAACCAAGAAATAATCCATAAATACCTATAAGGTGACTTCAACCATCTCAGAGAATATTGACATTATGTATCATTGAAAAGTGGCAGGTGTATTACACAACCCCAAAGGCATCCTCTTGAAAAAAAATATGCCATATGGTTACGTGAATATCATCTTCTCTAGATCTTCAGAAGCAATAGAAATCTGGTTGTAACTAGAATACCCATCTAAGAAACAGTACAAACCTCTTCCTACTATCCAATCAAGTATCTGATCCATGAAAGACACTGGGAAGTTATCCTTCAATGTCCATGAGTTGAGTTTTCTATAATCTATACATACCCTCCATCTAGTAACTGGCTTGAGTGGAATCAACTCATTCTTTTTGTTAGCCACCTCTATTATGCCCCCTTACTTGGGCATGGACTGAACAAGACCTACCTACTTACTATCTGAGGTAAGGTACACCATTCCAGTATCTACTTACTTAGTAATTTCTTTCTTCACCACCTCTTGCATAGGTGGGTTAATACGGCTCTAATTCTCATATTCCATACATAATCCTCCTCTAGTTAGATTTTATATGTTTATAAACCAGGAGGAATGCTAATAATATCTACAATTGTCTAACTAATATCCCTCTTATATCTCTTAAGAATAGAAATGAGGGCTTGCACATGTTGTTCACCTAAGTCAACCGCAATAATAATAGGTAATGTTTTCCCGCTGCCCAAGAACATATACCTTAAATGACCAGGCAACTCTTTCAGCTCCAAAGTGGGTGGCTCTTCAATAGAAGGCTTAGCTGGTAGACTGGGATGATTTTTCAAGTCCAAATCCAGCTTTTTGGATGCATAGGAATAAGATACCATGCATGTTAAGGCATACATAGTCTCCTCATAATCTGTAATACCGTCTTGATCAAAATTCATTAATACGGCAGCTAAAGTCTCCACAATAAATTTTTTTTCTATAGGTACATCCTGCTCCCCTTCATAATAAAATTCCATAATTGAAAAAATATGTTAATATCTTTATGTTGTTTCATGGACTGGTATACATCGAATTGAACTACTTTATCATTTAACCTAAATAGTAGCTAGGAATTGATGTCGTCCTTGGAATGAGAATAAGCTAGGAGGCTGGCATCATCAGACATGATTTCTCACTATTCCATTATATTACATTTTGGGATTGATTATCATATTAGGTTATGGTATTATCTTTAGTGGCCTTTGGTTTTTATTGGTATGGTTTGATGATTGATTTCGTATGATTAAACTCAATTGGGTTAGTCATGGTTGTGACCCTATCCAATGTCTTCATGAGAGAATTCATTTTATTTTGTCATATGCTCAAAAATGTAGCCATCTAAGGCTAGATATTAGTGGTTGGGTTGGGTAACAGGGGGCTATCCACGATCCTGATTATACTTGGGATGACCATTACGTCTAGGCCCTAGTTTGAGTGTTGACAAATTAGTATTAGAGCTTAAGGTTTATGGTCAACTGGGAAGTCCATAAAGCCAGGTCTAGTAAAGTTTCTTTTAGGGGTATGTAATGTACCACACCCATAAAAGAGAGACTACAATACAATTAGGAATGTTTCACTTTCTTTGTATTCTAGTTTCAAGCTTGGAGTCTAAAGTTTGAAAATCTTCTGTAATCCTTGTTTGTTTGTCTTTTAGATCATGCCTTGAAGATTTAGAAAACAAGGAAGTTCTTTTGTCCTATATGGTGATGATGCTGAAGGGGTACATCTTCAATCTCAAGGTCCTATTCTAAATGGTGCTTAGGTTTCTTACAATCCTACTAGTTCTCCACAGGTTCGTCAGGGAAATGTGATGAATATGGAATTTTATTAATATATCCATGTTATTGCTCAGTTAGTTGCTTCTCAGGCTGAGCAGGATGTATCAGGTGGGTTTTTTACTGAGGCCACAAGGGTTGTCCAAATTATGAAGATCGGTCCTCCTACTTTAACTTAAGTAAAGGTAGAAGTGGATTCCTAGGTCTTCTTGGATGGAATAGAGAAGATAATTTTGGTAATGTTGGCTACTAATATAGAGTGGGTGATATTTATAGCTTATCAACTCAAAGATATTACTTATTAGTGGTTTGAGGAGTGGGGTAGAGATAGGGGTGATGTGGAAGAATCGGAATTATGAGAGGCCTTCTCTAATGCCTTCTTGGATCATTTCATTCCTCAAGAGCTGAGGGTCCACTCTTTCTTACATGACTCCTTATATGGTTATATCTTTTGGTTTTGATCCCAAAGTGATTTTGGATCTTGTTACTATTTCTAGCCTAGTAGGGGACTTGGTTATTGTTAAAAGGGTTTATATAGGGTGTGTGGTATCTGTGGGTAACAAGTAGACTTTGATGGATCTGTTTAAGCTATGGATGGTGGATTTTTATGTCATCTTAGGTATGGATTGGTTACACTCCTGTTATGAGTTTTTTGATTATCAGACCCAAAACATTATCTTTAAGTTTCCTGGTGAACTAATTATAAAATAGGAGTGTGGTTCTTTGGCTCCTAGGGAAAGGTTTATTTATTATCATAGAGCTCAGAGGTTAATCTCCAAAGGGTGTATTTATCATTTGGATTGGGTTAAAGAATCTAACTTAGAAGTTCCTTTTTTACAATCAGTTTTTGTGGTTAATGGGTTTCTAGAGGTCTTTCCAGATGATCTTCCTGGTGTTCCTCTGGATAAGAAATAGAGTTTGGTATTGACTTTCTTTCGCATACTCATCCAATATTTATTTTCCCATATAGAATGGCTCCGGCTGAGTTGAGGCAACTCAAGGAGAAACTTAAAGATCTTCCTAATAAGGGGTTTATTTGTCATATCATTTCCCCATTGGGTGCACCAGTGTGGTTTATATGCAAGAAAGATGGTTCTATTTTGATGTGAATTTACTATGGGTATTTAAATAAGGTAATGGTCAAGAACAAATATCCTCTCCCGAGGATAGATGATATTTTTAATTAGCAATAGGGTTCCATGTTCTTTTCTAAGATTGATTTTCGATCGGGGTACCATTAGCTTAAGATTAGGGAAGTTGAATCCCTAAGAAGACTTTTCATACTCGGTACAAGCATTTATAGTTCTTGGTGATATTCTAAAAGTGAAGTGGATCATGCTAATTACCTCCATGTGATATTGCAGACCTTAAAGGAACTATGGTTGTATGCCAATTTCTCTAAGTGTGAATTTTGGTTGAACAATGTAATTTTCTTGGTTTATATTATTTCTAGTGAGGGGATAAAGATTTATCCTCTAAAGGTTTCTATGGTGAAGGGGTGGCCTAGGGCCACGACTCTATATGACAATCAAAACTTCTTGGGTTTAGCTGGGTATTATAGGTGGATTTTGGAAAGTTTCTCATCGAAATAGGCTTGTTTGACTAAGTTGACTTAGAAGAAGGATAAGTTTTCTTGGTCGGATGCTTGTGAGGGGAGTTTTGACAAGTAAAAGGATAAGCTCACTTCGTCTCTAATTCTGATTTTGTCGGAAGGCAATGGTTACTTTATTATGATGCATCTTGCATAGGGCTTGGTTGTGTTTTGATGCATCTTAGGAAAGTGATTGCCTATGCTTCTAGGCAGTTATAGGTACATGAGAGGAATTAATCTACTTATAATTTGGAGCTATTACCGATTATATTTTCTTTGAAAATATGGCGGCATTATCTGTATTATGTTCACATAGATATCTTTTCTAATTATAAGAGTCTACAGTACATGTTCATACAGAAGAAACTTAATCTTAGGCAAAAGAGATGGTTCTAGCTTCTCAAGAACTATGATATAAGTCCTTACTACCACCTAGGTAAGGTTAACATGGCTTTTGATGCTCTTAGTAGGTTATCTATAAGAAGTTTGGCTCATGTAAAGAAAGGAAAATGGGAATTGGGGAAAGGTATTCACCACTTTGCCAATCTTTGAGTTCATCTCTTAGACGCTAAGGATGGAGGTGTGATGGTGCAATAAGTGGTTCGATCATCTCTTGGTGTAGAGATTAAGGAGAAGCAAGTGCTGGGTCATGTCATAATAAAAATCAAGAGTGATGTTGGTGGGCAAAAAATGGCAGTGTTTGAGATTAATGGTGATGGGTACTTTACAATACAAAGGAAGGTTGTATGTTCCTGATGTTCACGGTTTGCGGTAAAGGATTTTGGCTAAATTACATGAGTCGCTCTATATTGTTCAGCCTGACTCGACAAATATGTATCATAATCTCAAGGAGATCTATTGGTGAAATGGTATGAAGAGGGATGTGGTTGATTTCATGGACAAGCGCATGGTGTGTCAACAGGTTAAGGTTGAGCACATGAGGCCTGGTGGATTGCATCATGAAATAGAGTTGCACGTATGAAAATGGGAGATGATCAATATGGATTTTGTTATAGGTCTTCCTTAATGTCAGAACTAATTTTATTCGATTTGGGTCATCGTGGATAGAATGACGAAGTCTTTTTGGGTTTGGTTCATTCAGTCTTTAATGTTTCTATGGTAAGAAAGTGTATAGGTGATCCTTCTATAGTTGTTTCTTTGGAGGGATTCTATATTTCATATTCTCTGTCTTATGAAGAGGTCCCAATTAATATGTTGGATCGGCAGGTTGGTCGGTTGCAAACCAAGGATGTGGCTTCGGTTAAAGTTCTATTGTTCAACCATAATGTGGAAAAAACTACTTGGGAAGCAGAGAAGGACATGAATTCAAAATATTTGCTTTTTTTTTCTACTCCTAGGATTCATGCAGAAGGTATATGTTCTTGAACACATCTTTATTTTTTGAGTTTGTTAAAGGAAACATTTATATCTTTGCCTATTTGTTTTCAAACTTTGATAAAGATTGGGAATATGTTTTATAATTCAAATGACTTTATGTGTTGTTATCCCTACCTTTTTCGTCATTTGAGGACCAATATTCCTAGTGGAGGAGAATGTTACATCTTAGGATTGGGCCCTTAGAATTTGTTTTGGAATTTTGTTCTCTATACTGAATACGAATCATTGGTATGACCCGTGTGTTAGGGTAGGAGTGGTATGGTCCAATCATATGCTGATTAGTATTGGTTGGTGGGATGGATGGGTTATTTGAATATATATGACTTAGGGGATAAGTGTTGTACGATTGGGTACGAGTCATATCTAGTACTCATATAGGGGACAATATTAAATAATCTTTGTATTTTATTCTTTGAGAGATACAGATGGAAGGTACAGATAGTATGCTTTGGATACAACTTGGTTGGATGTGTTGTATACTAAAAAGTGTTAGGTCTAGGTGTTGTGGTAGGATATAAGTAGTGGATAGCACTCATATTAGAAGGGTAAGACTGGTATGGTTTAGTCTTATCCCAGTTATGGGATTTTTATGCAACTTAAGTGGGGGTAATCTGGACATTTCCCTACTTACCAGAATAGGATCCCATGAATTCTAGCCTATTTGGGAGGCTATTTACTTTATGATTCTCTATTTAACCCTTAGAAACTACTCCTGAACAATCTAAAATCCTCTTAAGAGCTTTTGGGGGAAAAAGTTATGTTTTCATCTTGAGGACTAATTTAGGGCTTGATTTGGTGATTTGTTTCCAACAATTCTTTGTTATAAGGCATGTTCTCTTCCCTCATTATTATTTCAAACTAAAGGCTTGATTTTACTATTCATTTTTATGATTTTATTGTTGAATGCTTTTGGGTTTTCAAATATGATTTGGGGGGTTTTGCTTATAAATAGTTGGTTATGGTTTCCCATGGTTTTAATTTTACTATTCTATGCATTAGTGGTATTATGGATAATTGGATTATATAGGAATGATTCTTGGAACTGGAATTGGTTTTAGATATATATTATCCTCCGAATGTGTTTGACAAAATTCTTATAAAGATATGTTCATTGCATTGACTTCTTTTAAATGGAACTCTTGCTTTTTTTAAACTTGGTAATGGATTTATGCATGGATTAAATGGTTTGGTAAGGTAAATGGCTATATTGTTATGCTTGTGAGGTAGGAATTCCCAAATTTAATATGATAATTGGAAGGGCAACGAAGTTCCATTATATCGACATGTGTTTAACTATGGATGGTACTTTCAAGTGTGGTAGGTGAGATGATACAACTAATAAATGGCCTTGGTTAGTAAATGTTAAATGGATTTTTTGGAAATGGTTTTTAATTGGGCATTAAAGGGGGAGTTGTACCTAATCTATGGAAGGTGGAGGTCCCGGGGGCCCCAAAATTGACAACTCATATTTGTCAGTATACGGTTGTTCTTGGTGGACCGTGTGGATGATGTCACACCTCCTATTAGGGGATTTACTAATTATTCGATTAGGATATTTTCCCTGGTCGTGCGGCAACATGCACTGGGGCCCTATCAGTAGGAGGAGCTAAAACCATATTGCTCGTGGGTGCTTTAGGATGACAAAGATACACAGCCCAAGTAAAGGTTTTATATGCATGCTAAACCTAGTTCTCTTTCCTGACCCTTATATATGTATGGTTGTATGCATTATAGATGGTTTCACTTGGTTTCATAACTAGTATTATTTTATACATATCCTGAGTTCATGCTAGCGTTCACTCGCTAACTGGTCTACCGGCAGTTATAAACCTACACTATGGATGAATTGGCCATTCTAATCCTCTTGTCTTGCACACAGATTTGGTATCATCACTTGGACTGAAGTGGTGAGTTTTCATCATTTCGGAAGGCTCCATTTCATGTTATGGACATCTTAGGACATTTTTTTTTATTATGGATAATGGTTTTTGCCATGGTTGGGGGCATGTCCCAACAGTATACTCTTAGTTTTTTTTATAGAGGCTTTGTGGTACTTCTAGGGGTTGGTATGGGTTGGATCGATATTAGTGTCAGCCTTGGCATTGGAATAAGCTGGTCAGCTGGCCTCATCGGACATGATTTTTCTTGGTTCTATTGTATTACATTTTGGGATTGATTATCATATAATGTTTTGGTATTCTCTTCTGTTATGGACTAGTTTATGGCCTTTGGTTTGGATTGGGATGGTTGGATAGTTGATTTTATACGGTTAGACTTGGTTGGATCGGTCATAGTTTTGACCCAATCCCATAGTCTTCATGAGAGAATTCACTCCATTTTGTCATATACTCAAAAATTCAGCCAAGGCTAGATATCGGTAGTTGGGTTGGGTAATAGTGGCCGGTCCTCTATCCTGGTTGGACTTGGGATGTCCATTATGTCTAGGCCCTAGTTTGGGTCGTGAAAATTTGGGTATATCTTCTCTATTTAATTTCAAGAGTAGCTAAATTAATATCTTTGAGTTATGTTTCATTAGGTATTAGATTGTGTGTGGATATTGATTGTTAATCCAATTAATTAGTTAAAAGTGATGGGTTTTTTCTTTTACTCTATGGTTGAATTGAGAATTTTGAGTGAAAACAGAAATTGCCTTGGATCCTATATCAGCTTTAAAAGAGAGATGTGGGTGAATTGTGCTTGCAAACAACACCTTGAATTAGCTTCCTTGTTTGCACTATCGTAGAAATAAAGGTTTTAGTGAAGTTGGCTATGTTCAAAAGCATCATCTTAGAAATAAGGATGCAAAGTTTGAGGTCATGGATTGATAATCTTGTTACACTCATGAAGTATTTGAAAGAATCCATGAGTGAAATTTAGTATTTTTTCAAAAGGTTAACACTAAGACCCTAAATATAGCCTACCCAAAACCCTTAGCCAAAACTTGGACAAACACTTGATTACCCATGCTTGAGAACCACTTTGAAGAACATAACCCAAGATCCCTCATGATATGATAAACTTAAGAATTGTTCGATCTAATATTAGTGTAATTTGGTGATTATGTTCAAGAAATTTCAACATTCAAACCCCCTAATGTTCTTTCATGTTTTGTTTTAGTTTTGCATTACGGGTTAACACATAGTTAACTCTCAACACACGTAGGTGTTGAAAGCTAGCTTTCACTCATTGAGAATTTGACCCCGACGAATTTTGGGTATATATTTATAACAATCACCTTGCATCAACATGATTGTATAAGTTGAGCGTTATCAAAAATGGCATCGTTGCCAGGAGAGAAGATTATTTTTTAATATTACAGTCTTGTTAGTTTATTTGAGTTTGTCATAGTGCTTTTGTTTACCTTGTTTGATTTTTTTGTTCTTTTTTAGGTGATTTTCATAGTAATCACAACACCATGAGCCAAAATGGGAGAAATGTAGGCTCATTTAATGGAAACCTCAAGGATATGATCATCTTAATAATGTTGGGCATGCGAGTGCAATCCACATCCCAAAGGCTGAGGAAAATGGGTTATTCCATATCACTAGTTGATGCTCCATATGTTACAAATAAAGGGTCTATTCGGGGGCCAAGCACACGAAGCTGCAAACCTATATTTGAAAAAAATCATTGAGGTGTGTACCCAATTTGATATTGGCTATATTAATCATGAGTCCATTCGGTTAATGGGTGAAGCGGTTCTGTGTTTAAGATCTCTACCCATCGGGTCTATTACATCTTGGGTCCATATTATGGGGGCTTTTTGGATAGATATTTTCCTCCTCTAGAATGCTACAAATAAGAGACAAAAGCATAATTTTTAATCAACTTAGAGGTGAGCTCTTATATGAGGTCTGACAAAGGTTCAATAAAAAACCCATGTAATTCCTAAACCATGAAGTGCCAAAGAGGATGCTTCTCCAAATATATTATAGGTTATTGGACCAACTAAACTAGATGGTAGTAGACAATACATCAGGTGGTTCTCTTGTGCAGTTGTCATACAGTGTTGCAACGAATCTACTTGAGCAAATCACTATTAAAAATCAGGGATGTCATACCTATGACTCCGAAGTATCCATAGGTCCCCCACCGCATCTTATGTTAAGATAGAGCAGAGAAATAAGGATGATGAAAGAGATGAAATATGACAATAGTAATGACCCAATTTGATCTCCTCATCAAACACGTAATGGGAGCACCTTCTAAATTGATCAATGTCGTTGGCTCTTAAGGTGCTAAAATTTATGATGAGGATGAAGCTAAGGAACTCTATGAAGATATAAGTTTTTTGGCAAACCATTTGGGGGCTTTCCACATAGCCTACAAAAGGCAAGGTAGGAATCAAAGATGGAATGATCAAGACCTAAATCGTGATTGGCATAATAGAGAGAGGGATCAGAATAAAAGTTGGAACGATCGAGACCTGAAACATAGAGAGATGATATGATAGATATGTTCCCCTTCATGATCATTTTAAGGATAAGAAATCGAGCTTGGTGGACTAGAAAAAATTTAAAATTGATGATGTCATTGCCTGAATTTTGATGCGAGTTAAATGTACCGATAAAACAGTAAGGGTGATGAAAAGTGACTTTTCTCAATTGAACCAAATGGTCACATCTCATCTGACCTCCACTAAGAAATTAGTAATACAAGTGGGCCAAATTTTAACCTAACTTCTTGCTAAAAAAAAAGAGGTTTACCTAGTGACACGGTGGTCAACCCCAAGAGAGATGCCCATGTTATGGTAATCATCACTAGGAGTGTTAGAAATCTAGGTTAAAAGATAGTTGAGATTGATGAGAAGCCTCTTAATGAACAAGAAAGTGAAAAGAGAAAGATGTTTAAAAAGCCAAATGATGGCACCACAAACTCTCATTAAGTGAGTGATGAGGAACCAATGATATTTGAAAAGAAGGTTGATGAGGAGTAGACTCATAATGGAACTTATGGTGATGAGTAAAAAGTAGACGAACCTTAAAGTGTTCTATTTCCCCAAATAAAAATTCCTCCAACCTTTCAAAAAAGGTTAAAGAAGAAAGATGACACGACCAAATTCACAAAGTTACATGCCAAACATGGAAATCTCTCGATCAATATCCCATTGTTAGAGGCTCTTCAATATATCCCTAGGTATGCTAAGTCCATGAAAAACTTGTTGTCCAAAAAGCAACTTAAGGATTGTGAGACTATTGAATTGATACATAGTTGTAGTGCTAAAATGAAAAATACTATTGAGGATAAAAGAAAGACCCAGGTATATTTATAATCCCATGTACCATTAGGAGATACAAGTTCTTAGAGTCATGGTATGACATTGATGCTATTATCAACATGAAGACATATGTTTTGTAACAAAGTCTAGGGTTGGGTTCTCCTACTGCCACCACTATCAGACTCTTGATAGCAGATCGTTCAATTGAAAAACCAGTGGGTATATTATTTGATGTGTTGGTTAATGGTTATCAGTTCATCGACTTTGTAGTCCTTTATTGTGATATCAATCATAAGATACCAATCATACTAGGAAGACCATTTTTATCAATTAGGATAGATCTAGTAGATATGAAGTGTGGAGAGATAAAATTTTGAGTATATGATGATGTAGTCTCTTTTTGTGTGTGCAAAACTAGAAAACAACCAATGGAGTTACAAGTGTTGTCTTTGGTTAATGTTGGGGATAAGGAAATAGATCTTGGGTCACCACACCATAAAGATCCAACTTAATGATAGCTGAATGTCGTGGCACAATGTTAAATTAGGCGCTGGATGTGAGGCAACCCATCATTGCCATAAAATTAGCTTGTATCCTTTGCAATTTAATTGTTAGAGTAGTTTATGCGTATGTTTTTTATTAATCCATGAAATTATGGCATTCCAATGGTGCATTTTAGAAATTAAAATGTAATAGGTGATGTGAAATTGAGTAGAGGTGGAACAACTGAAAAATAGGGGATGTAAACCTGGTCTCAGTGTCGCAATCGCGACACTCAAATTGCAATTACAGCTTGAGACTCAGGTTTACCCAACCATGCCTCAGGTACCGCATTCACAAAAGATTACCGCGATTGTGGTCTGTGCCCCATCATGATTACAATTTGCTAATTGCCCTCATGAGTAGCATAGTTTTAAAATGAACTATCTCCAAAATCTTCCCACACTTATCTCCTTTCAATTACCCTAAAATCTTTAAGTTTTTATCATTATGAAAGTGTTGTGCTTCCCTATTTGTATCCAAGTATCCGGAATGTCCTTCTAATATCTTCTTTTATGCTTAAATGTGGATCTTAGAATACATGTTTAGCAAATAGCCTAAATCTATGCATTGTGTCCTTAAGTAATGTCTAAGTTGCTATTGTTTGGTGTTGTGACTGTTTTGTGGTGTGCACATCATTGGGAAAGTATTTAGCACCTAAAATTGTTCAAATTTAGAATGAATTATAGGTGCACACAAAGTATTTGGTAAAAATCCTAAATGAGTTCTTTGATAGTGTTTCCATGTTTAAATGGCATATGGAGTGTGTAGCAATTGTATTTAATGTTTTTGATGTCATTTGTTTGTTATCAACACAAATTGGTATAGAAAATTGACATTTTTTCATAAATCATTCTAGGCTATTAGCCTTAGGTAGCACAATCATGGTCACCAGAGTACAATTATGGTAGCATGATCGCAACTACTAGACTGCAATCGTGGTAGCGTGATCGCGATCTAATGCTCAATGATCGCAGCATCTGAGAGTTGTTTGGAAGGCCTGTCCAAACTTCTGAATTTTTATTTTAAGCCCAAATTTGACCCAGGAAGTATTTATTTAGGTTAACTAAGTCACATAGCATTGATTTCACATGATGATATGGATTACTAATAATCTGTGTGGTTTTAGGTTTTTAAAGTGGAAGATGACATATTATGATAAGATTTGATTCATGTACCCCGAATGACAGGTAATTTAATATGAGGGGCTCGATAGGAGGAAATTGCTCCCTGATCGGAGCATATCTTTGGAAAACATACCTGAGAATCTTCGAACCATTCATGATAGACAAGTGGCTACGGTGTGACAATTCTTTTCCCATGATCCGCGCCTAGCTAATGAGCATTAGGTAAGGGGATTCTACTCAAATCTCAGTGTAGTGTCTATCTCTAACCTGATTATGAGGATTTGAGGCAAGAAAGTTTATTTTAGGGCCGAACAGATCAAAAATGTATATGGGATGCCAAATGTTGACATAGAGACTACCAGGCCAAGGACTATTCTCCGAAAAGCTAGGTGGTTGAAAAAAGTTCCCTGAAAGAGAAGTCGCATGGGTTGCCACAAAAATATGGATAACTTTTAATGAGTTCACAACTAAGGCTCAAATTTGGTTAAGTATCATCTGTAGCAGTGTTTCTCCATCCTCCAACATGAATTATGTCCCTCTTATACAAGCTTAGATGGTGGCTTGTCTCTTGGACAACATTTATTTGAATATTGGTTAATTTTTTATTCCTGAAATTAAACTCTACAAGAATAGAGGAATCCCAATTCTTATGTTTCCATATTTGATCACGGCGTTGTGAAAAAAGGCTGGGTTTGAGGAGTACCCAAAGGATAATTGGAAATCCCAGAATACGCCAATTTACCCATTGAAGACACATAGCGATGGTGCTCTTTCAAAGGGTGTAAAGAGGAATATTGGCTTGGGAAAGTCCGCGTATGATTATTTTTACCCTTTAAGCCATCCACAGTTGGGCCAATTGAGGAGCTTTTGAATGAGATGTGAGTGGTTTAGGAGTTTGTGTCTAGATTTCCCACATGGCCAGGAGAGTTGTCCACCTCTTGCCACTCATATGTTGTACAAATTAACTATGATAGGTTTCTAGTAGGTTATAAAGAGAAGGGGGGATATTATTTCTAGTATTAAGTGGGCATACTCTTCCTTGGCACGTTCGCATCAAGATCTACAGAATTCTCATGACATAATGAGGAGTAAGGAAAAGAAAAGAGATAAAATTTTCACCTGCATGTGGAAATGGGTGAAGAGCTTGTGAAAAGATTTAAGGCCAGAGATAGAATTTGTTTCACAAGAATGGATTCTGATGATGAGGTCCAAGCATAGAGGGTATATGGGGATGAGCCACAGTCTTATGACGTCAATGAGGAGACTACTAGTGATGCCAACAGTTAATCGGTTTTAGGGAGCCCATTAAACTCATTTATGCATTCATGATAAGAAATGATGACATTGCAAGATCTTTAGTTGGGGGGACCATGTTCTTATTTAGTTCATATTTGATTCGTAGGTTTGTATTATTTACATTCTTATTTGGATGATTTACTTTATATTTTATTTGGATAGGTTGATTTGGCTTTTAATATTAGGCATTCTAATGGTCCCTATGATTTATGGATTAATCACTTTCATTTTTCCTTTCTAATTTTTCTTTTTCATAGTGGACACTGATTTTGGATGAGCCATTCCCTATGATTGATTGAGTGATGACATTCTTAAGGGAAAGTCATAATGTTTGGGGTTTTGAGCTATAGATACAGTGGAAACCTGAGTACCCATGGCATTATAGATTTGGGATTGTTATTATTCCTATGGTAAAGTCTGAGTATCCTTATGGTTTGCCCTTGTGAGAGCCCAAATATGAGATGATGACTTAATTTAGTGCCAACAATTACTAATCTTGCATAGTGAAATGCGAAGCAAACACCCCCCCTCTCTATCTAAATTTTTTTATGAAAATCAAGGGCATGGACATGAATGATTTTGTAACAATACTTTACCTCTTTTTATGACTCCAAATTCTTTAGTAGGTAGTGTGTGGTAATTAACTCCTTTTGTCTCTATTAGTAAAGGCAATTGATCTTCCTATAAAAGTTTGCATGTCATGTGCGGTAGGCTTATTCCTCCTATAAAATTTTCCATGCCATGTGATGTAAGCTTTGTTGATTCATTCTCATGCTTACTTTAATAATCTATAACTTTCCCCATTGGTCTATCAAAGATAATCCTGATTACACTTGGTTGGTGAAATGACTTTAGGCCTTCTTTGGGAACATGGAAATCCACTTTAGCCTAAAAAGCCTACCCATGCATGGATCGTATCCCTTGTCACCCATTTTGAGTCTTTTAACCTATCTTTGGCAACCGTATTACAAGACATGAACCATTTGACCATTATCCTGCTTTTGAACCATACCATCCTTGAACTTAAAAATACATCTTCAGGCTAAAACCCTAATTTGGTGGTGGTAAATCTTAGAAAAGATGATATTTGGCCACTGTTTTATAATAAAGTGCCAAAAATATAAGTACTGAAGACGAATGAATGTGAGAAATAAAGGGACCAACAAAATATGGAAAATCATGAGATTACAAAAAGCAAAGAAATTAGAAGAAAATACTTTCAAAAGATGGGTGAGTCAATCTAGTAAAGTAAGGAACATGTGTGAATTAGGAATGAATGAAGTGGCCCATGAACCAATGTTTGATTTAATAGTGTGTATGTAGAGTTCAAGGAGGGTGTAGTCACTTTTATCAAAAATGTTTATCCTACCCTTCCCTAAACCTACGTTACAATCTTGAAAACGTCCATCGAGATCTACAAGCAAGTGTTTTTGAGTTAGCAGCAATTGAATATAAGGGAAAGCATATGGCATGACACTTGAGTGTATTGAAAAATTATTTGTGAGAGTTAGTGCTTGCATACTTATCCCTTGTTTCGTGATAGAAATTATGGTGTATTGGGACTTTCCTTCCGTGAGGAGGCATGTAAACTAATAAAGGTTGGTGAAGTTGTCATATTCCAAAAATAAGGCAAAAAGTGTGTAGTTAAGTCACTATTGATAAAGAGTCACCAGTTGAGAGCAATTAGTTGTTTCTTGATAGTTGAGTAGTCTCATTAAGTATGAAGTAGTGTTGCTTGAGGAAAAGCAAAGTTTTAAGTTGGGGGTCTTGATGAGTGGAAAATTTATCATTCACTTACATCCATATTCAAGAATACTATGATGAATTAAGTATTTATGTAAAGCAAATTCATGATCAAAATATATTAATTTCCACTATTTGTGATCTTACAGATAATTTAATGAAAATGAGTTGATACAAAGATGAAAGATAATTGAAGTGAGTAAAAAAAGTAGGAGAACTAAAGGTCAGGCACTGGAGGTGACCCTCAAATGTTGCGATCGCACTCTAAGGGTCATAATCACGATCAGAAGTTATGTCAAACCCTGTCTATGCCAAGATGACCATCATAATTATGATAGTCATGCACATAGTCCAGATAAGATGATCGCGGTAGGGAATAAAATTTCTAGGGCCAGAATGGGAGTTTCACAGAGATGAATCCCAATTCACAAAAAGTTAAACCCTTGCACAATTAAAGCATCTTTCATCCAATTTTGAGTTTTAAGAGAAAAAACACTCTAATTTTTTTAGTTGAGAATAGATTTTAAATTTGATTCAAAAAGATTTTTGTAGAAAAATGATATTGAAGTTTGGGTTCACTCTCATTAGGATTATTATGGATTAAGTAAATGCTAATGTGGGTATATCTTCTTTCTTTAATTTCATGAGTAGCTAAATCAATATCTTGGGGTTCTGTTTGATTAGGTAGTAGATTGTTAATGGGTGCTGATTGTTAATCAAAATAATTAGTCAATAGTGATGGGTTTTGCTTTTACTCTATGGTTGAATTGAGAAATATGGATTAAAACCCCAAATACCTTGGATCCCATATCATCCTTGTAAGAGGGATGTGGGTGAAGTGTTCTTGTAAATAGCACATTGAATTAGTTTCTTTGTTAGAACTATCTTAGAAATAAGTGTATTAGTTAAATTGGCTATGTTCATAAGCATTATCTTTGAAATAAGGATGCTAAGTTTGAGGTTACAGATTGGTAATCTTGTCACTCTCATAAGGTTTTTGAAAGAATCCATCAGTGAAATTTAGTAATTTATCAAAAGGTTAACGCTAAGACCCTAAATAAAGCCTACCCAAAACCCTTAGCAAAAACTTAGGTTAACTCTTGATTACCTATGCATGAGAACTACTTAGGAGAACATAACCCCAAGATCCCTCATCATTTGATAAACTTAACAATTTTTTGACCTCATATTAGTGTAATTTTGTAATTGTGTTGAACAAATTTTAACATTCAACCCCCAAAATTTACTTTCATGTATTATTTTAGTTTTGCATTATGAGTTAACACATAGTTAACTCTCAACAAACGTAGGTGTTGAAAGGTATCTTTCACTCCTTGAGGATTCGACCCTGACTCATGTTTGGTATATATTGAAAACGATTGCTTTGCATTGAGATGATGGTGGAAGTTGAGCATTATCAATATCCAGACTCACAAAAACACTCAATTGACTAAGTTTCTTACTTATATTCAGCCATTGATGCCTACTAATATGGAGACAAATAAGGTGTAGGCTTGAGTATCAGATAATGACCGAAATTGATCAGTTTACTGAATAAATACATTTGAGAACTGATAAATTTGAGATCAAATAAGTGAGAGACTTCATGAGGCTTGAGTTTTTGCACTAGTCAAGCGCCACACTCCTTTCATCCCCCCAGCAATTACTCCTTCCCATAAACACTACCTATACCACTACTATTTGTATATTTTTTATTGATGATGATGAGCTTTTGACTACTAGAGGCAGGAGAGGATATGAGTCTGCTGAGTAAAGTGATAATTCTGATGAGTTAAGTGGTACTTAAAGAGGGAAGACAATGACTCTCTTACCTAGTTTCACATTGACCATAGTAAGAGGCAAAAAAAAGAGTTGGGAGCTGTAACACCCTGAATTTTCAATGTTTGAATATGTTTGAGTTTTTTAACTCACCCAGACTATGAATTTACCTATGAGTTGTAGGGTTTTTATACGGGTCATAAAACCCTAGTCATAGGGTTACTAGTAAAGATTTCCTTGGTTTCTTTCTCATCTACGAGTGGTGTTTAACTAGTCATATGGACTCTTTACGAGTCATAGTATGCATTCCGTATCAGATAGTTGTGATGGCCCAAGTTTTAGCTCAAGGTATGAATAGGTCCCTATGAGTCTTATGTTCCATACACGATTCATAGTGCACGACTCATAAGGTAACCATTGAAGGGTCTCTAAGCTACTGTCTTGACTATGACTCGTGGTAACAAGTTGTAGTGAGTCCTTATGAGGTATATAGTGACCCGTAGTCACTGGAGATAATTTTTTTATCTTTTAACTAAGGGAACTTTGGACATTTCCACTCTTCCACAATTGTGACCCAACTTAAAACCCTTTTAGGGTGTTATTATTACTTTGAAACAAATCAGAATAACTTATCAATCTGTCTCAAATCCCCAAGGTCAAGAACACTTAGGGTTTCTAGGAAGTTGGTCAAATAGGCTCTCAAGGGTGATTTCTCTCCATATTTGTGATACTTTCAGGCATATTACTTTTCCCCAAATATTATTTTTGGCAAGCATATGTTTTAAATGGTTTAATTATATTGATTTTAATGTAGGTTTTGACATGGGTTGAGGGTTTTGGAATGGATGATTCTTGAATTTTTTTCCCATTGGTGTCTGATTTGTTCATGCTTTGAATTGATTATTTTTGGGAAAATTGGGTTCATGGGTGTGGGAATTGGAATGGGGTCGAGGTAATTCCCAAACTGGATGTTTTGAACTTGGAAATTTATTTTGAACAACTTTATTTCCTTCACCCATATGTCCTAAGGGTTTTTAATTGTGGGATTGTCTCTTAGTTTGACTTACCCACATATACTATTGCTTTACATAAATTGTTAAGTAGTGAACTTGGATTTTAAAGTCCTTATTGGCTATTTTTGATTTAATGAACAAAGGGGTAAGGGTGATGTTCCGGCTTTTGACGAAACATTTTACATATTTTTCAAGAGATAATTATATGTTTTCAAGCAACTACTGTGGCATTTAATACTGGATTTTAGTGTTTCAGTGTAAAGAGTTAGCTACAGGAGAAAACTTTGAAAAATAGTAGAAAAAGGCCACTGACGGTCCAGCTGGCGGACCATCATCCATGCGACATACCACCATGGTGGCCATCAGAGTAAACCAAAAGGGAATAAATGAATGATCTCTGCGATGGTCCAAGTGGCAGACCGTCAACCTTCCGACGGACCGCCAACTTGGCAGACATAAATAGAATACATGGTTCCAGAAGATCAAGCAACAACCCAGTCAACGGACTGTTGGGCCAGTGACATACTTCCAACATGAACGCCAGCTCTTATTCAGAACCTGGCATTTTGGTTCTCTCAACAATGGTCCACTTGATGGAACATCAGTATATCGATGGGCCATCGATGTGACCGTCAATTTGGACGTAGCTTTTTCTGAGTTTCAATTTTAAATACTCTACACCTGAGAATATATAAATACCGATTTTAGATTAATGTAGGTATCTTTGATCATTTTTTCCAATTTTGAATATTATTTTACGTAGTACTCTCTAAGATTCAAGCTAGATTTGTGGATCTAAATATTTTATGCTTATTCTCTTTTGAAGATTCAGGAACAAATTTTATGATTTTTGTAAGTAATTTTTGAATTTATTTATGAGAAACATAATGAACATGTCTTCTTCTTCTATAGAAATTTGTAGCTCCCATAACTAGGGTTATGCGAGCCTTGATATGAAAAGCTGATTGAGGTTGTGAAAATATTTGATTTCCATGGTTAACAGAAGTTGTAGAAACCTTTCTTCGCAATAATAACCTTTCTTGGTTGCAAGCTTGAAGGGTGAGCCCAAGAACATCACTTTGTTCGAATAGAAAAGTGTTTGTTGGGAAAATAAGAGGTTTACACGGGATCTAAGGGATTTAACCTTTGGGGTAAGGGGTGATCCCTTAACGGGATCAACCCATATGAGGGAATAATTGAATTAATCAATGTATTCTATAAGTTCTAGAGAATTGAAGGATAATCTACTCATTTTGGTTAAGAAACAAATGGGTAAATTATTGGATTCAATAACTCTTAAAATTGAAGTGATTAATTGGAAATTCAAAATAATTCACAACCCTAATATAATGCCTTGAATTTGGTACCCAAAATACTACACGGTGCTCATGATCTGAAAGGACCCCAAGCTAACCCATTACTGATATTTGTACCTAAACACTGCATAATATAATGTATGAATGCGGAAATAAAGGTTGAATGGCCATAACGTTCAAAACTGTAACATAATTGATAAAAATATAACATCTGGATAGGGTATGAAATACCTAAAACAATTGAAATAACTGTCTGAACATGATAGTCTGAAAAACCTCTAACTGGCTGAACTGTCTGAATAAGGAGTTGATGGGACATGTCCCCAACTAACTCCAACTAATAAATTAATTAATGGGATAATAAAGTAATGGTCATTTCCTCAAAGGATGAGGTCTCACTGCTAACTCTGACTACAGAGACTGGAATGCTACAGATACTCTTGAGCTCGTGCTTCAGAACCAACGGTATAAAACACCATAGCAAAAATGCATCAGTACGTTGGAATGTACAAGTATGCATATGAGGTAGGATGAATACAAAGGGTTCACATGCATGAACTATACTAACTGACTTATTAACATGAGTGTGAGAGTACATGCATGAATACATAATAACTGTAACTGAGTTTATGATAAAATAATTACTGAGTCTAAGTACTGATAACATGAGATACTGATAACTATGTAACTGAAATAACTAATACTAGAGATTCTATCTAATATTCTAGTTTCTAATAGATCTTGTTGAGTTCCATACTGTTCTGAGTTGACTGTATCTGATAGTCCTGAATCCTGTAGAACTATCTGAGTTCTATTACTGAGATTGAATAACTATATCTGACAGTCCTGATTTTGTGTTGAAACTGTGGGAACAGGTCATCTAACCGACATGCCCCTAATACGCCATTAAGGTTGAGTTGTGGCCCAATCTGTAACCCCTATTGGAAGGGTGTTAATACCGCACCACTGGTAAGGACAATCTGTGAGTAACACCTATATAATAGGTAACTCTAGTGAGAACGGTGGGAACCCTCATATAACAGGTTAGGCCACCTCCTCTACCATCATATAACAGGCGAAATGACACCACCTACGCTGGATACATAGTTTTGGAACGCAAGAATTGCTTCTATGAATCACACCCTCATATAACAGGTGGGTTTCCATCCTTGGGTTTACTCGGTGCTAATTTCTACTCCCATCTGAATATACACTAAATATAATTTATTGAACTGACTAGACTGAGTTAACTGAGTTCCGTTGAGTAATGGAATACTACTGAGATTACTAAATTTCTTAGGTTTCTGAGATTACTGAGCTTACTGAGTTTTTCTGAGTCACATGACTGACTGAATTTTAATGAACATGGATCGACTAAGAGTATTTTGAAAACATGACACTGGCTCTAGGAACACAGCTAATTGTCGGGTACAAGTACCCCCAGGACTCGATAGAAGGAAACTAACAAAGCATGACTTTCTTAAACACCCGACCAACATCACAATCCATAATATAATAAGATGGGGATTTCATAAAGTACAAGTGCTAAAGCACCATAATGGCTACACATATATCCATAATTCATTGAATAATACATTTCATCAAACACTTAACATGCATGAACTTATACATGAATGGGGATTTCATATTATCATACTAGAATGACACTTTTCCTTCTCATAGGCATTTAATCAAACACATGGAAGTAAGCTTTCGTTATACAATCATCAACATATCTAATAATCATGGATACATCAATCAACTTGTAAATTGAAGGGGGTTTATCATGATTATTATGCAAATCACCATATTTTATGGTCAATCATTGGAATATGTAATTTCAAACATGAATCAAAACCCCACAACATCATTAAAATGAATTTCAATTCAATTTAAATCATGAACATTCATAAATACACAAATCATGAATTTTGAAAAGAGATTCTTGAGCTTCATACGTGAAAGGGACTATGAATCAAGACATTACATACCTTGATTGTGAGTTTCTTGAAGTTCTTAGACTTGAGGAACTTAAATTTCTTGGTTTCTTAAAGAAGGATTTGGATCTTATTATTGGGGATTATCTTTGAGAGAAAACCCAAATTTGATTTTATGAATGAATAATGAATTTTTGACCTTGGTCTGATATGATTAGGGGTTAAAAGGGGTGTAGAAAGACACAAATACCCTTAAAAAATGACTTAAAATTCATTTAACAGAACCTGCGATGGCTCTTATGATGGTTCATTGCTGGCTCGACGGTCCATCATTTTAACCATCATACGTGGACCAAAAAAAAAATTCACTGCCTTATAGCGATGGCTTGGGCGAGGTCCATCGCAAGTTCAACGGTCCATCAGCCTGTCTGTACACCTTATCCAAAAGGTTGACTCACTGCCTTGGCTGCGACGGTCTAGGCGACGGTCCGTCGCTAGATCAATGGTCCATCAACCTGGCCGTCACACCTGGGCGATTCTGACATCTTTGAGTAAAACATCCATAACCTTTTACTCTGATACTGGATTTGGATGAAATTAGTACCGTTGGAAAGATAATTCAATTTCCCACATGATAAAAAGTGAAAATAATAAAAAATACACATGTACAAAAATGGATTCATATTTCAAAGTAAGTTTCTAACATTCTTGAGATGATTTCAAGCTTGGTGGAAGTATGGGTTATTCCACCTAGTTGCTTGAACATCATGGTAACTATAAATCTAGTATATCTACTCTCATTAAATCACTATTTGAAATAAGAATCATTGACTGGAACACTTTCTGTTATGCATGGTGAAACATAATTTATAAATTAAAACCCTTTTTTAATTTGGAACCTTAGATCAACAGTCTAGTAACAACCACAATACATAGTGAACATAGTATTCCCTGTGGGATTCAACCCCAACTTAGTTGGGTTATATATTTGACAATGGCTGCTTATTTTCTTATAAGAGAGGTGTAATTTGTGCATATCAAATTTTTACATCGTTGCTGGGGAATATAGTTGTTAGTTAAGTTTGTGATTATTAATTGACCTTTGGTCAAGTTTACTAAATTTTAATTTTATTTGTTGTTTTTGGTTCATTATAGTTTCATTGTTATTTATGCCACGCACCAGAAGTGCAGGTGAACCACTATTACTCTCAATCCTGAGCCGCATCTAATTGGTAGAATAGAAGAACAACAAGAAGCTGAGAGCCTAGCCAACTTAGCTACAGAACAGGTTAATCGGCAAAATGGAAAGCCACCAGCTCGTGATTGTAATCTCTAAGATGACGATTTAGGAGATAATGATCTAATTAACCCAACAAACAGGAGGCATATGGAGAATGCATAGGTGGCTGCCAACAAAAACCAGGCAGCTAGAGGTATAAAAAATCGCCAACCTATTATGCAATTTGATCTTGATGAGGAAAAGAAGGACTTGGATGAAACGGGTGCTACAGTATCGATTATTTCACCTCTACTAGCACCTGGGGTAAATTTCAAGTTAACTAGAACCATGATACAGCTACCTAATCTTAACGGGTTTTTTGGCAGACTTCCAGGGGATAAACCAAACCTGTACTTGGTTAATTTTATAAACATTTGCATGTTCTTTGATAACCCTGGTGTTGGCCAAAATATAATTCATCTTCAATTGTTCCCAATGTCTCTTTATGAGAAGAAAACAATATGGTTGAATGAGTTGTCCCCGACTCTATAACAAACTAGATAAAATTGAAAGGAGATTTCCTAGAATGGTTTTTTCCACCTTCTAAGATATTACAGTTGAAGGATAAAATCAACAATTTCAACAATTATCAAATGAGGAAGTGCATAAAACTTAGATGCAATTTGAGAATAAGTTGGCACAGTGCCCCTACCATAAGATGACTGGTGAGAATTTAATGGAGACTTTCTATAGAGCATTGAACTCTATAAAAAAACCAACAGTTGACAACGCAGCAGGAGGAGCATTCATAGATCTTACACTTAATGAGGTTGTAGATATGTTTGAAGGGTTAACTAAGACAAAAAGAGCTTGTCTCACTAGGGATTCTTTGGTGGCAAGCCCTACCATGTCTAGTGGTATATCTGTGGAGCAACATCGAAAATAGGAAGAGCATGACCAAGATATGGAACACATGAAAACACAGATAGATCTACTTACTAAATATTTTTTATTCAGCAAGACTAACAAGGTAAAAGATATGGGGTCGAAAGGCAGAGCTAATTATGATTCTGAGAATGAGACAAACTATCTAAATAATTAGGGAGGTTTCTGAGGCAATAGCTAAGGGAATAAAGTTTAGAACTATTATGACAAGGCTGGTTCTAAGAATATGGACAAAGGGAGTTGGAAGAACAAAAATGACAATAGTGGACTGTATGTACCTCCTAGAAACAGAGACAATGCAGCTACCAGTTCAGGAAAGATATCCATAGAGGACATGATGGAGAAACTATTAAAGGGGGGATAGGCTACCAATGCTGCGGTAACGACTATGAAGAGTGACTTATCTTTCATAAGCCAGCTGGTAAATTCACACTTAATTTCAATTAAGAAGTTAGAGCAGTAGATGAGTCAACTCTCTACTGTATATAATTAGAGGAAGAGCAGTACTTTGCCTAGTGATATAGTGCAGAACCCTTAGAATGATAGCTCTTGCATGACAGTTACAACTCGGAGTGGTAAAGTATTACCTGGCCCTTCTGTGGGTAAAGTTGTGTTTGGTGATGAAATCGATGAAAAAGTAAATAATGAGGAAACCCATCGAGTGGTGCCTGAGAAGCTGGATGGAAAAGATACTACATCAAACCATCAACAGGTTGATGAGTTAGAGAAAGTAAAGAAAAAGGAGAAGGAGGTAGTGGTTACTACTCTCACAAAACTACCATCACCCTTTTCTCATAGATTGAATAAGAAAAATAATGATACAAGGTTTAGTAAATTCTTGGTAATACTGAAGCAACTTAAGGTGAATGTGCTTTTAGTGGAGGAATTAGAGCAGATACCTGGGTATGCTAAATTCATAAAAGACCTAGTGATGAAGAAAAAATTTATGTGCTACGAACCAGTAGATAACCATCACTGTGGTGCTATTTAAACAAGGTCTTTAGTGGAAGAGAAAGAGGACCTAGGAACATTCATGATTCCTTATACTATCGGGTCTGTTGATTTTATTAAGGCCTTGTATGATCTGGGAGCTAGTATTAACCTGATGCCACTTGAGATTTGTAAGAAGCTGGTTTTGGGGGATTCTACACGCACAAACATGCGACTAGTGATGGCGGACAGGTCGATAAAACATCTATTAGGTATTTTGTATGATGTACTAGTGAAGGTGGCTAAATTTATATTCCCTTCAAATTTTGTTATTTTGGATTATGAGGTGGTCTTTAAGTTGCCCATAATCTTGGTTCGACCTTTTTCTTACCACTAGAAGCGTGATTATTGACTTGCAATGTAATAAGCTCTTATTCAGGCATAATGATAAAGTATTTTGGTTTGATATATGTCAATCTATGAAGTAGCACAAGGAAATGAGTGTGTTCTCTGTTGTGGATGTTTATTATGAGGATGAGCGAGAAGTGCCAATAGATGAGAAATTTTTTGTTGAGCCTTTGGCTATTGTCTTGATAAATTTCAATAGAGAAGGCATCGAAGAGTATGAGGACCTTGACTAGAATGAGATCTTATTCTTATGCTCCTAAGAACCTAGATCTAGATCTAAAAAATTACCCAACACCACCGGCGAAGCCATCTATTGAAGAGCCACCGGTGTTGGAGTTGAAGAAATTTCCGGGCCATCTATGACATGTGTATCTAGGCAGTGGAAACACTTTACCCATGATTATTATAGCAGATCTTAGTGAGCAAAAAGTGGAAGAACTTATCTCCGTACTCCAGAGGTATATATGGCGATAGGCTGGACTATTACGAATATTATTGGCATTCCTCAAGATATTTGCACTCATAAAATTTAGCTTGAGAAGGATTGCACACCAACCATTGAGCATCAATGCCATCTTAACCCACCTATGCAACAAGTGGTTAAGAAGAAGATTATCAAATAGCTTGATGTTGGAGTTGTATATCCTATTTTTGATAGTAAGTGAGTAAGTCCTGTCCAATGCGTGCCCAAGAAAGAGGGTATGACTGTGGTGGCGAACGAGAAAAATGAGTTGATACCACTCAGATCTGTTATTGGGTAAAGAGTTTGCATGAACTATTGTAAGCTCAACTCATGGACTTTGGAAGACCATTTCCCAATGTCTTTTATAGACCAAATGCTTGGCTGGTTGGTGGGAAGAGGTAGGTATTATTTCCTGAATTGATATTCATGTTATAACCAGATCTTTATAGCTCGAGAAGATCAAGAGAAGATGACATTTACTTACATGTATGGTACTTTGGATTTCAAGCAGATGCCGTTTGGTTTGTTTAATGCACCCGCTACCTTTCAATGGTGCATGATGTGTATTTTTTTCAATATGGTTGAAGAAACCTTGGAGGTGTTTATGGATGACTTCTCAGTAGTAGGTTATTCTTTTGAGTTGTGTTTGGTGAATCTGAGTTGAGCTTTGCAGCGATGCAAGGAATTTAATCTTGTGCTTAATTGGGAGAAACGCCACTTCATGGTGAAAGAGGAATTGTCCTTGGTCACAAAATTTTAGCTAAGGGGATTGAGGTAGACCGAGCTAAAGTCAAGGTTATTGAGAAGCTACCGCCTCCCATTTCAGTAAAGGGAGTGCACAGTTTCCTTGGTCATGTAGGCTTCTATCGGTGATTCATAAAAGACTTCTAAAAAATTACAAACCCACTTTACAAACTTTTGGAGAAAAAAGTCAAGTTTATATTTAATGACGATTTCTTAAAGGTATTTGAATGCCTTAAAGGGAAATATATTGATGCTCCTATTATTATTGCACCAGATTGGTCAAAGCAATTTGAGATTATGTGCGATGCAAGAGGACTGGCGCTTGGGGCCGTACTTGGCCAAAAGAGGGATAAGCTATTTCGTCCCATCTATTATGCAAGCAAGGCCCTCAATGGAGCTCAGATAAACTACACTATTATAGAACAAGAACTCCTTGTAGGTGTATATTCCTTTGAGATGTTTCGGGCTTACCTATCGGGAACAAAGACGGTGGTTCACACTGACAATGCTACCTTGAGATATTTGATGTCCAAGAAAGATGTTAAGCCGAGATTAATCAAATGGGTATTGCTCCTTCAATAATTTGACTTTGAAGTTAAAGATAGAAAAGATGTGACAATCAAGTTGTGGACCACTTATCTAGACTGGAGGGAGGTTAAGCACTCAAGGATGAACTAATAATTGATGATACATTTCCAAATGAGGAAATCTTGGCTTCTGTGTTAGAAAAAGTGCCTTGGTATGCAGACTTTGCTAACTATGTGGTGAGCGAGGTTATTCTGGAGAAACTTTCTTTTCACCAAAGAAAGAACTTTCTTCATAATGTTACACACTACGTCTGCGATGAGCCGTATTTGTTTTGGTGTTGTTCAGATAATATTATAAGAAGGTGTAACCTAGAAGTGAACATACTGAATATTTTGGAAGCTTGTCATGCTTCTCCAGTTGGGGATATCTTCTATAGTATTATTAGTTTAGTTAAGAACTTCATAATTTAATAATGTTATTGTATTTGATTATTGATCATAAAGTTACAAAAGACTGTATAAAATGTCCAGCTGAACATAGTGTGCTCGAAGTTAATTTATTCTTTTTCTAATTTAATTTTAAATGCTCATAAAACGATCCATTATTTGAGATAAATAACTATTTCTACTCATATATTTTGTTTTTATTTAAATATCACTAAATAATTAAATTAAATAGCATAAAGAAAAGAGGCCAAGGATATTATTGGAACAAAACTATTTGTGTTAGGGTAATATCTCCAAATGATTTGGATGATACGCGTTAACAAAGAGTTACAATACGATGAATGCATAGCAACGATAAAGTCTAATGGCATCCTAATTATTATCGATAACCTATTTTGCCAAACTTAATTCTTGGAATGCTTCTAGAAATGTGTCATACAAGTGACGTGGACAAGAAGACAAGAGGGACACAAGTGTCTATAGATTTAGGTGCACGAACGGGGTTCGGATGGATTTTAGCGCAACAAATATATAGGATGGCACAAATAATGGAATGACAACTTGGAATGCACCAATTAGTCTAAATACTTACAGGGTACAATAGAAATTTCACCATTAAGATGTCATTGATATACTCTATAAATAGTGTCTCCTAATCACTTTGTAAGGTAGGAGTTCCCTAGATATTATTGAGAGAAATACGTGATTTTTCTTTGTATTTAGTTTAAATTCACTGGTACTCTTGAAAGAAGAATTATAACCCTTGAACTCGGACTTGAGAACCCATAGATATCCGAATCGAATATCTTCTCGCAATATCTTTATTTTACACTTTTGATTTTTGATATAAATTATCATTGACTAACAATACAACTGATAATAAACTAATCTAAGAAGTTTTAAATTAAGTCACGTGCTTTTGACCTCATAAAAAACTTTAATCTACCAATTTTGGGGTAAGCAGTATAACGTCCAATATGGGGCTAGAGCAATTATGTGTTGGTTTAGCCTTTATAGAATCTATCCTCTAACTAGTTTAAGTTTTTTCTCTTTCTTTTGTCTCAGAAAACTTCAATGATGATCGGCGAAAATAACAAAATAGTAGATAAGAAAACTGGGGATTTGGTATCCCATAATATAGCTGAAGGCATCATGCCTGGTAGCGAAAGCCAAACCAGCCTCCATAATTAAAAAAAATCAGCCTATGGATCTTGATGTTAATATCGGATGCCTAACCATGGTCCATGTGAACACTCAAAAGAGGAGCCATGGGCCCTTTCATGATGTTGAGGGATCCGAGAAGGGGGGAAGGGAGACCTTGCTATGTTTCACCAAGTCAAATGCTGACCTGATAAAACCACTAGACGTTCGATACAAAATATTGAGTGTGTTATTGTAGAGGTACACTCAAATAACTTAAAATACATTGAGGGTGACATAGAGTAGGATCTGACATAGAGGGGAGAGGATAACGTGGAGCTGGAGGAATAGATTGCAAACAAAGGTAGTGGCGTACCGTGGGTCCCAAATCTATGGCAACAACTTTTGATTAGCTTAGGAAAGAGATAAACTCTCAATACTCTAGGTTGAACTGTCGAGTATGTCACATCTTTATAAAATATCCGATAAAAATAACAAGATTCAAAGAGCTAGGCAAAGGTACCCTCTATGGCAAATGCTATAACGAGACTCATCCCCAAGAGGTTCAAGAGGCATGAGGTTCCTACCTACGATGGGACCTTGGATGTTCAGGAGAATTTTTTATTCTTTTCAATCATGCTAAACTACACTGACTTGACAAGGAACTTAGCAGAATCAATTAGGTCAAAACAATTAGATCTACCCTATTCATTAGGGCATTAATTTGGTATTGTCTTTTTCCCAAAAATTCAATTGATTCCTCCAATGAGTTGGTAGATAGTTTCATTAGAGCAAACATCGAGGGGAAAAGTGCAAAATCATAGGGGAGACATCTTTTACATAGAGAAGGGGAGTTTTGAACTACTTTGAGAATTTTTTTCTAGGTTCTAAAGGGATTAAATAAAACTCCCTATAGTGCCCGATGATTTTGCGACCAAAGCTTTCATGAATAGTCTGAGCATTGAGAGAACTATTACTGTATAAAAACACTAGGAGAATGTAATTTAGTTTGAATCCACAACTTTGTTAAATATAAATAATTGATATAGTCAAAAACTCAAATTGAGGATTCTTACTACACTACTTGCAGTTGGGCACTATGATCTTGGGTAAGGGGTCTCAATATAAGAAAGAGTCACTAGCACAATACTGCTAGAATGACCAAAAATAAGAACTAGTAGTAGTTGTATCCTAGATATGTGGGAGCATTATCCTAGAATAGGTACCCATCATACCCGTCGATAACGAGATCAAGCTGTAACTAAATTTTCACTCTATGGAATAGTAGTGTGGCTAGATATGGTAAAGGTAACAATGAAGGCTTAGTGAATGGAGATTTTCCCTAAACTGTTGTTTATTTGTTCAATGAATCCCCTTTGATATTAGAATATTTTTTCAGCATCAACTCCAATTAGCTAGTTGTGACCATCCAACATATCAAGGTATCTAGGTTCCCCAAACTAGAAATTTTGGGTCCAAAAACCAGTGAATACATTTTATGATATGAGTCATGGTACGCACAATCATACTATTGGGAAGTCTATACATGTTAGGAATGAGGTGGCTAAGTTAATAAAAGGGGACATTTGAGAGAGTTACTAAGCAAAAAGGCAAAGATTACCTATGGAAGGGGAGTAGAGAAGGATAAAAGGCCCAGGAAGCTGGGCATGCCGTAAAGGAAAATACAATAAAAATAAGCGAAGAGGGGAGTGGAGACCGACGGAAATATCAACTCTCAACAAATCAATAAATTAAGGGGGGAGTGGAGGCCGCTTGAAATAGCAACTCTCAACAAAGCCTAGAAGTATGTTTAATTTTTATGTCTTTTTCTTTGAAAACCCCTTTTCTATTTTCCTTTATTTCTAACCAATGCAAGTTAGTTAGTATTTATCCCTTTCTAATGTAGTGATAAGTGTAAATCAGAAAATCTTAGTACATTATCATATTACAATTATTTATTAATGATAAGACAACTATGGAGGCCACGAGTCTGGAATCTAGATGTGTCCAACACTTGACGCCATTACTAGATCGAGTGAACTACTTTGCTACTTCATGAGTATTTTACTCGTACATAAATGTGGACATCTAAAATAGACATGGAGAAATCATTTAAAGGAAAAGAAGCCTTATTTAAATAATAATGATAAGAAAATGTTGTTCCATAGTAATTTATGTAATGCCATGGAAAAATTAAAATTACATAACATACAAACTGCTATATTATCTATGAATTTTTTAATGAAAGTAACATTGTATACTGAGACAAAGCCCTAAAATACCTTAATAACTGAATAAAAATAACAACTCTAATCTAGGTCCCCGGGAAGTAAAGATGCACATCAATAGCTAATAGGGATGAACTTAATGGAGTGCTTGATCACAGACCTGCATACCTAAAGATGCATTGTAATGTGATGCAACACCCAATCACCCAGTACTTAAAATATTAAGTATGTAAGATGGAAAGAAACAACAGAAATAAAACATATATATATATATTTAGAAATATAAATATAAATATAACAAATACAATCAAGAAGAGGTAATTAGGAAGAAATGAAAATATATGATTGAATCGTAATTGTTGGAGTTAAGTATGCCGGTCCTCTTTAAGTTCATTATGGAAGAAAGAGTTGACCAACATAAATCATAATGTGAGGGATTGGAGTCCAATGTTATCTAATCAGATAAGCCATCCTATATCTTGTTAAGCATAGGACATAAATAATATGATTTCTAGCAAGTATCAATGATATTTCCATTTTGGGCATCTAATAAGAGTCATCCAAGTTATGAAATTATATTTTTACTACATTGAAAAACATAATTTGAGACATTTGTCATTTATAACTATGCCTTCTCAATAATCCATCCAACTCCCTTAAGATCATAGGTTAATATTTTAGCCTTTCTTGTCTCATATTCATAAGTTAGCCATTTTAGGATTATGTTTGTGGGTTAGCTATTTAAGGCTTATTAGCATGGATAAGCAATTTTAGGCTCAAAATCATAAGTTACATCATTCAATAACATCATTTAAGGAAACATAAAAGGTGGTATCATAATTATGATGTCATGTTTCATAAGATATAGATTCTCATAACTTTAGGAAAAAGAACTTTTAGAATATTCATGCCATTTTTAGCGTGGCTTAAGATTATAGGTATCATATCATAAGGTCATGAGACATTCTTGAAGTAATTTTGTAGTGTTAGAAGTTATACGAATCAAATCATTTTGTCATAGTTCATAAGAAAAGATTTTTTAATGTTATGGAGATTATGGACGATTTAAGTTGTCTTGACATAGTTATAATTAAAAACTCAAGTTATCATGTTTAACGTCTATTATATCTGTAGTACGATCAACAGAGCACATCTCAAAGTTAATGCAAATTTAAGATATCATAACAAGTTTCAAAATTAAGACTTCATGAGTTCTATATAAAAAACTTAAGTTTATATATTATACATGACTCAATATATTCATACCAATTTTATAAGACTCACCAATTCATAAGTTCATTCAGAGGAATCCAAAGATATACATAGCTCAAGGCATGAGATAAGATGACATGAATAGAGTGATTCATGAAGTCTTTTTGAGGAGTTCAAGATTAATGATGTTTATGAGGATCTATTCTAACTTTAATATCTCATCATGAATGATTCAGAATTGGAAGAGATGGAGTCTGTTGATATGCATGAAGAGAGGTATTCTTACACACCTTGGGAGGAAAGAGGAAACGTAATAAGACCTCTTGCTTGGAACCTATGTGTTACTTGAAGAATTATTTTTCTTTAGAGTTTGAGAGAAAGGGAAAAAAGAATAAATCGATGTATGTGAGTGTATTTATATATATAGGAGTGAGTTGGGGTTTTAAATTAATGATAGGATGAAAATACCCTTTTATAAGGTGTGTGCCGCACTCTCCAAAGAGGAGTTTGAATAGTGTTAAATGACCTTATAGCGTGCCTTGAAGGATGTCTGATAAACCTTATCACACTCTATGGATAATGACTTACTAAAATGCCTATAATATTTTTTCCCAACTCATATTGAAAACGACCAGTGGAAATGAAAAGAAGACTCAAAAACTTTAATATAATTGGTATTGGTCCATATAGCTCTTTATATTCAAGGAAGAATTCTTATTTGAAATTTACCCAAGTAGAAACTTAGAAGCAAACTTAATTCGTAGAGAATCTTTCAACTCAATTATTTGCTAAGAGTTGCTTATGACCTTAATTCATATCCAATACTACTCCTACACTTAAGGTCTAACCTACATACCTAGGTATTGTAGAATTCATTAAGTTTGGGTCTATCTAAATACCAAGAACATTCTAATTTCCATTCATTTTTTATATTTTGAGACTTCCTACATTGGATATAGGTCATTTATAACGTTCCAGAATGATTGGTGTGGTTATCGAATGATTTATTTGGATTTTAAGCTCAATTGCCTATTTTGGATCTTTTTTTATTATGGAATTGTTGGACCAAAAATTCAAGTAGATGGGTTTTGATGATTATTTTGGCAGCAACATCAACTTTGAAACATTTCTTTTAAGCTAGGGGTATCCTCTGTTCAAATTTTAGGCTATAAGATGGATTAAATAGAAAATAGAATTATATTTTTGGGACCTATATTTAATAAAAATGAATGCAAATAGTAGTTTTGATAGTTTCAATGAGTCGAGAATATAGAATTCAGTACTGTAGCAAAGTATATTTGCATTCATGGGATTCTGAATGAATCCCAAACCCCTGATCAAAGTACATAGAAAAATATTTGTGTTTAGCATCTAGTGTAAGGCACCTCGCCTCTTTGCATTCATTGAACGTTGATCGTAGTTTCGAAGGTTCAAGCTATTGATCTTTGTAATTGCGTGCCTTCTATTGCATTTTTTATTAAAGTCTAATCCACCCAAGTTTTATTCCTTCATCACATTTGCAAATAGTCCATCGTGTTTGTGATGGTGTTCCTTACTTGTCCATCGTATTCACAGCTTGTGACTTACTTTCATGATGAACGATTTTGTTGAGCCCTACAATCGAGGTCAAGGGGCCTTGCTTTCATGATGCCTAACACTCTAGCAGTATAAATTTTCCTCTTCCATGATTTTCTATAATTTTCTAACACTTTTTCTTCCATTATTGAACCTAGAGCTTGGAGAAGATTGGAAATTCGTTTATTAGAGCTAGGGATGTGTAAAGTATGACAAAATGATCATTTACCACTAATTTCTTCATAAGTTCTTAACCTAATTCTTTTGTTTCATTCTTGTTTTGTCACTTATTTTCACCATTTGGGGCTGATTTGAGACACGATTTTTAGTCAATTTGTGCTCAACTTTAAAGGACACATCATTTATCCTTCAAAGGACCTCGTGTGGATTTAATTTTAGAATTCTATTAGCAGACCTCATTGGCCTATTACTGATCACTGTTTAGGTTCAGAGTTTTATATTGTAATATAGGTATTATTTTAATTCTATTAATGTGTACATTATTATTTTGAGAGTGCGGCATCATTTTTTAGATCGTACAACAAAGGTGAGCAAATTATGGATGATTCAAGAATTATGGTTCATTAGGCTTCAACCAACTTTTCTATAGGAGATCGTTTATAAATTAGATTGTATACTTGGTAGTGATGATAGGATATTCTTATGACTTGTATTGTATGACTTAATCTATTTAGGATAGAAAGGTGATCAAAACCTTAGCCTAGAATGCATCTTAGGGTGTAGAATTCTTTTATATTTAATGATGGTTTTGATTAACTATATATTGGCTAAGCAACACTTTGGCATAAGACTTAGCATATTACTTAGTGTTAGTGGCGATACTTCTCATTTGGACCCTTGTAGTAGTGTTATGCCCTTGTTTACCTTAGTCTCTAGGTTGTTATTTTAAAATTATATTAAATAACATATTATTTACTGAAGTTCACTATTATGATATAAATTATGTACCAAGTTACTATTTTATCCCTGATGAGTATGTGGTTGTGGTTTATAGATGTTTACGGCTGGTTTCTTGGATATTGTTATGGCACGCATATTTTAGTCTTATTATCATTTACTTAGTGGTACCTTTCCTTCCAAATCATTAATTTTACTAGTATTTTCTATAAAAGAATTTATTCACACTTTTCACTTTTAAAAATGATTTTTTTCTATAATGGGTATTTTACCATCTTATAAAATGAATAATGAGCTTTAAAACTAAATGTGATATTTTTGAAATAGACTGGGATTGATTTTGATCCATTACGAATGCACTTTTTTTCCATAACTTTTTTACTTTGGTCGAGAGAGATTTTTATCATTTCTATTCTATTCTATTAATTTAGTCCCAAACTCAATCTTGGGTAATGGTCTTACATATTTAAACTATTTTAGTTGTGATTCGAGTCTTTGCACTTATTATATATATATATATATATATATATACATACACACACACATCTCTATGATACTAGATATAGTAGATTGATTATCATGGTTATGAGAAGTCTTGATTTGTGACTAGAAAGTGTATAGAGATCCTAAGTCCCATATGGGTGCTTCAATCATGAGCCACGGTTCTAGAGAAGGATAGTCTCAATAAGTCCTGCCTTTGATACTTACTGAGATGAAATTGCTATATACACTTGGAACATTTTGCAGTCAGATTGGATATGATTTACAATTGTTGATTGCGCATTCATTCATATTCATTGTTTATCACTAATACGATTGTTTGGTTCTTATATCTATCATCCTTATGGAGGGTTGTATAGGTATAAGCTACCATTTCTATTTATTGAGTGCTTTATTGCAACTTCTGAGCTTATGGGGGCCCTAATAAGTTTTTTATCCTGAATAGCCGATTACCTTATTGTTTGTTATTGATGTGGTTAGCTCATGGCAGGATGGTTATGGACTGGTACCCTGGATTGTTGGTAAGTTTTTTATTGTTTTCTTTCTCATAGCAAGATATGTTACTATTGGATTATCTCATGTTGGTTATCCTTTGGCAAGATGCCCTGATTATGCTAGTATTAGCTTCCATACTGGATTTGGATTCATTAAGATATAGGTTGGCTCTCATAAGTTATAACCTTTGAGTTAGTCCTTTATACGTATATATATATATATATATATATCAATGTATATCTAGTATTATCATATAATAATGTATATCTAGTATTATCATATAATCTTCTCCTTTCTTATAGATTCATATTGTATATGTATCCTTTTTCCATATATTCCTACTATATTTATTCTTTGTTCACTATTTATTTGTATATTGACTACTGATATACTATATTGTAGTTTAGTCCCTGAGCACTATTGGAATTGGATAGTTTGCCCTTATTATCCTATTGTATTATCATGTCTCATTCCTTAGATAGGTGACTGTAGTTTATGTTCCTGCTTTACATATTACTTATGCTTGCATTATCATTGGATCTCATTTGGGTGAGGGTTTTTCAGTTCCATATGTTTAGCAGTCATACTACACTTATTCAGCCTGTAGATCATAGTATGATTTTGGACTTTTGATGTGTGCATAGTACGAAAAAGTTATGGATTGGAGATTTGGGGTAAGCTAGTGATATTTATGAGTATTTTTGGTCTCCCTCATATTTCTTAGACTTGTATTTATTTTTTATTTCAAAGATAGTTGCATATGTATATTTATGCTGTGTTTCATTTGGTTCTTCACTTGTCATGGAAGATCTTGTACTAACTTAACTAGGTCTTAAGGTTGTAATCTTTATTATCCTTTTACTTAAATTCATTTTTGTTTTTCCTTTCATTTCTCTTGATATTCTTCTACTATCAATTTGATGTGCCATGGTTTTACGTCACTTTCGATTCCTTAAAGAAGGAACTTAGGTCTTCTTATTAGATATGATGTGTTTTCGTGTTGATTTTGGAAGATAACCGGTTTTAGATAAAAATATGAGAAAAAGGGATAATGAGTTATTGATATAGTGACCCTCGAGACGACCCACGAATCAAGGGTGAAACCTACGACCCATGAGTGTAGGCGTGAGTTGAAGTTAAGAATATTAAACTAAAGTATGAGTTTCAAAAGTCCACCCACGCCTCATGGATGCAACCCACGACTTGTGGGTGGAAGGCATGAGTCAAAGTACTAAAAGATTGAAGACGACTCTAATTCCTATGACTAAGAGCCACAACTTGTAGGTATGATCCATGACACAACGTACGAGTCGTAGGTGCTGTCGACTTAGTTTTCCTATATAGTTTTGGATAGGAATTATTGTGTATCTATATATACTCCTTTTATGTTTATTATTAGGTTACACAATTTTTACACTATTTTGAGGTTCTGGATACATTATTGATTTTGGAATCATTGATATTGGTTTTTAGGGTTTCTAATAAATTTGAGATTTTGGTTTTTCATCTTATTCTTTGTAGGTTCAATATTATGATTTCATCCATTAAATCTTTGTGTGTGATTACGATTATGAATATCTAAACCCTATAACTAGGATTGTGAGAACCATGATGAATTAACAAAGAAGGTTAAGTGAAAAGTCATTGGTGATTGGTGTTCCTGCATGTATTGGTTTTTCATTTGGTTTGATTGATTTCTTGATGGTCACTGACCTTCAAAATTCATTGATATTCTAGACTTGCTCGAGGGAAAACTAGATATTGGGAAAACAAAATAACATTTGTAACTTAAAACTACAAACCTTCATCTAATTACTAGTCGTAACAGGAATGGTTAATCTAATATCACAAAACAAGTTTTAATAATGCAATGCTTTCAGTCTAAAAGGAGATGAGTAAAATTCACCCAAACCATGGCCTAGGGATGGTTAGGTGATACATAGTTTGAAAGATTTTTTTATTCAATGCATAAGGATAGTTAGGTAAGCACGAAAAACTTGTGGAGTTATGAAGTCATGGGAAACACAATCCTAGTACCTGTCTCATATTGATCACAATCCAATTAACTAGTAATCATTACTATTACTCCTACTATTCCAACCCACCCATTATTTATGTAATTCCGAATTACATCATCAAACTATTGACAAAATTTTAGTCTACTCCTTGTGGGATTAACCCAAACCTAGTTGAGTTTTATATGTGCTCGATAACCGCTTTATACTTTATTGAGAGGTGTAATTTGGAAGATATCAACTTTTGTCACTGTTGTCGCGGAATATGATTACAAATTGATATATTGAGTTTTTTGAAGTTTTTGGTGTTGTTTATTGATGTCTACATTTCTACTATTTCTAGGGAACACACCTGTGTATGCCCAATACTCAGAGTCAAGGTAATCCACTGATTCTATTTGATCCAAAACTAGAGAGAACTTCGATTTAGAATTGAATGATAGAAAGAGGTAGGGTTTATGACAAATGAGCCCTGCACGAAGGGATTCATGGTTACCCAGCCATATTGAATTATCCACCTCTGCATGATGTTTAGGAAATAGTAGAGTAGGTTACTTCTCACTTGATGACTGAAGAAATTGCTAGGCTAGCAGCTTCCCAACAAGAAGCTAAGGATGAAAAGGATAGACAAGAAGAAGAAAAAGATCGTTAAGCCGTACTTTATGGGGACAAAATGAGAAGAAACAAAGAAAGACATCCCATCCAACAATATCTTCCAGTGTATGATGATCCATCTGAAGAATTGAGGCATGTTGAACCAATAAAAATAGGCTTGATCATTCCTCCAGAATTGCCTAAATGTACCATGTTTGATAATATGAATGATATGATCTAGTGAATTAATTTGAAGGGGTGTTTGTTTTCTAGCCTATTAATGATGCAAAAATGCATATCGTGAATTTTATGGGGATCTGCACTTCATATAATATACCTGAGGTGAGTAAGGAAGCAACACAATTGAGGTTATTTTAATTTTCTTTGGAAGGAGAGGGGACTTTGTGGTTAGATGAGTTACGTATTAGATCTATCATCACTTAGAATGAGTTAAGGACATAATTCTTGGATCGATTCTTTTCACCATATAGAATATTGCAATTTAATGATGAGATATTTAATTTTAGAAAATTACTTTATGGGGCACACTATATGAGACGTGGTTGAGCTTGAAGAAGAAGCAATAAAATATTTCAAATAATAGAATCTTGGGTAGAAACTTGCTTGAGATATTCTACAGGGTTATGAATGCTAATACTATTGTTTTAGAAAATAATATCATAGATAGAGCCTTTATGAGTCTCTATTGGGAGCATTCTTTTATGATCTTTGACTAGATCACTAAAATAATCGATGATGCATTTGGAGGCGGGTAAACAATGAGAACATACTCTATTGGTTCTTCTAGTAAGCTGAGAGAATTAATTAGACAATAACTCAAGAGGTATCAAAGTTGATAATTGAGATAAGCTTACTTACAAAGAAATTTGTAGATATAGGAGCTTAAACGGTAAAAAAAAATGGGTACATGGTGATGCCCAAGCTACACCCCCTTGATAAAAATGATTTGGTCATAGCCAAATATAGTAACCCAATAAATATTGGGATCGAGTCCCAAGAGAATACGTGGAATCATGGCTCACAACTATTGTAATCAACGGGCAGAACTTGAAAAGTAAATGAGGGGTTTTGAATAGAAATATCAAATAAGTGGAGAATATCAACTTTGGTTGTAATAGGTCGTAGGTGAACACTAGGATTATGTTCCCCCTGGATTCTCAACTCCGTAGTCTTATCGTTCTTTGTTTAACCAATCTGATACCTTGTAGGTCAAATAAATAAGTTATATGCCTTATACAGTGTTTTGATGAGCAGAAGGATTTCATCCTTTACCTTTTGAGTCTTAGGATGTTTCCTTACTAACCCTTATCTTCATACCAGCTAACTATGAACTTTTGAACCTCTAGTTGTTCGATGAAATCTAACCATCTTACTTAGATAAATCTTAGTAGTGTGGATCTACAGTTAAGCTCTAAATTACTATTGTCATTATTTTTTCCTAGTCATTAATCTTCTTTTGAAGTAAGTAGCAATAATATAGGAAGGATCCTAATGTGTGCACCAGTTATGAAAGCTATTAAAGTGAAGATAATACAGTGCATTCATGAGAATCATTTGAGAATGGAAATAGCACTTCCCCTACTTTATGAATCTGCCAAGATTTCCACAACCCTAGCTAAGGGTTTTTAGCCGGTCATGCTTCTGAAGTAATCAACAACATTCATGATTTAAAGCATAAGATGAAATCACAATAATCACAAGTAAAAATCAAAACCATAACTAATTAATCAACGAAAATAAATACAAGAGAATTCTAAGACTAAAATTTAATCTCGAAATCAAAATATATTTATGAGTATCAAGAGTGCATAATTTCTGCTAAAAACACCTAAGGGGTATTTATAGTACTTGCGTCTAAAGGATTTTTGTTGAGCAGGACCAAGATGGAGTACTTGGAGTGTAAATTTAGTGATATGTCATAGGAGGCTGAAGTGGTTATGAAGTTGGAATCTCAGGTTATTAAGAGGAGGGAGAGTGTCACGTATCACAGGTCAATGACGAGATTGATGAGGATGTCACACATCATATTTGGGTAGGATGGTTGATATGGAGGCTCTTATTGGAAGTGTTATATGATAAGAAGGTGACCCCAAATTTGAAAGGTAAGTTCTACAGTGTGGAAGTCTGACTGGCTTTGCTGTGTGGAGCAGAGTGTTGGCTAGTTAAGAACTCCCACATTCAGAATTTGAAGGTGGCGGAGATGAGAATGTTGCGATGGATTTGTGTCCTTACCAGGAAAAATAGGGTGGGGAGTGAGATTATTCAAGAGAAAGTGAGGATTTCTTCGGTAGTACATTGGTTTGAGAATGTGATGAGGAAGGGCTCTGATGCTCCAATGCGGAGGTGTGAGTTACTTGATATGGACGATTTTAGGCGAGCTAGAGCTAGGACGAATAAATATTAGAGGGAGGTGATTAGACATGATATGGAGCAGTTATAGCTGACAAAGTACATTACCCTTAATAGAAAGTTCTGGAGGATGTGGATTAGGGTAAAGGGTTAGGAGGTGGGAGCTTTTATTTATTTGTGTTTGAAGTTTCTTGTTCGTGAGTGTTGAGTGATGTCTATGTTTTCATTTAGGCAGTTTTTCAGTTGTATCTTGTGGTTGTTATATTACCGTGTGGACACCTGTGTTATTTTATTTTTCATAATGTACTAGTCTATACTCATTTATGTTTTGTGATTTGCTATACTATTTTTGGTCCTAAGTCAGGGGTCTATCGGAAACAACCTCTCTACTTCTTCAAAGGTAGTGGTATGGTTTGTGTACACTCTACCCTCCCCAGACCCCACTATGTGAGAATACACTAGGTATGTTGTTTTTTTTGTTGTTGTTTTTGTTGAGGAAAACCTAAAACCAAAGCCCGAATGAAATAGGACAAAAAAAGGGTTGGTGGCTACATGTGGTCACCATATACGGCCTGACCTTGGGCGCAGGTGGTTCATACAGCCTGCAGGCTGGGCGCATGTAGTGACTACATGTGCCCGGACCAAAATTCCCTATAGTTTAGCTCCCGAGCTTTTGGACTTTAACACATGATATGTTCACATGTTGTCCACATGTACTGAATGCAGTCCACATGTTGACTTAGGAAGTGTTGAAAGTTATTGTTTCAGCTATTCTTCAATTCCTTCATATGTTTTTATCATGAACAATCCGAAAGTTTCATGAACACCCATTATTGCTCACATAAGTAGCCAAAAACACCTTTTTTCTCTTTTTCACGAACATAGCATCCAAAACCTAGTTTCCTGTAAAAACATACCTAAAATGCATCATATCTAACAAAACAACCGCAGAAACATGCATATTTTCATAGTTTTAAGCATCGAAAGTGCTATATTTATATATCACATCAGCACCCTCAACTTAGAATGTTTGCATGTTCTCAGTCAACAAAACACAACTAAACCAAACACGATGCTTAATTAGGAGAATCTAAGATATTCATGGAAATCGATCAACACTTAGCTCAAATCATAACACCCCCTCCAATCTCACATTTCAAAACCAATTGTGTATAAAAATTAAGCACCACAATATTACTCAATGGTATCGAGGTATGGCCTTACATTAGAAATAGACAACCATGCATATGTACAATTTATACTACCCAAACACATAAGCCGCGAGCCATATGATTCATGTGCCCTCACAAAAAAGATGTTCCACTCACTCAATATGAAATAATACATGTCAATCCAGGGACAGTCAAAAGAAACTGACACTCAAAAGAAAATTTCCAACCAATCCGCATCAAATATCCTAGGGTTGCCCTTTTTTTCTTTAACTTAGCGTTCAGATAGTCAAGTTAGGATCACTATAGGACTTTTCTCGACTTTCAATGTAGCTTTAGGGCTAGTATATTACATATGAACATATCAAGTAACTAAGCCTCCTTTGCAATACACTAACCTTGGGGTCTCACTTACTAGGCAATTTCCGTTTTACTCCACACTTAATTCTCTTTTTTATTGTTTATTGCACATTTAGGTTGGGTGTGGTATTTTATTCTTTCTTTTTTGACTTTTTCATAATTTTTTTTTTTCTTTTTTTTTCTTTTTATCTTTCTTTTGGTTTTGCTACCACCCCAGACCTGCTATTTTTTAATCTTATTTTACCCTCTACATACCCACTTTACACTACACACCCCTATGATAGCAACCCTCGACTTATGTATTTTACCTGAGTTAAGGTGCATAATGTCCGAGGAGGACCAGGGCCAAAATACTTTTATTGTAAAAAAATTGGGAAGTTGAAAGGAATATCAACAAAAATAGACTAAGGCTATGAAACAGGGATCAAGGGATACAATTCACACATGAAAGGTATTTAGGCTAAAAGTTGACTAAAATCATAAATGTCTTATGATCCTTTCCTAACACAACTATTCTTCAACATAGGTAAACCTAACCGGGAGAGTTCTAAATTTAACACACGAAAGGAACTAAGTAGCATCACACACACACATGGCACAGAGTCAATATTACGAGCTACTAGTTATCCGGTTCATGCAATTGTTAGCAAGTGCTTATCATGTACGTTATTTTAATAACATAAAAATATCCACAATGTTCACACATATACACATTCATACAATTCTAAAACACAAATTTTTGAGGGGTATCATTTTTCTCAAAAATCAATAAAAACATCACAACTTCCCTAAATAATTAAAAGTCTCCTAATTATTAAAAAACACAATACAATATGAAACAAACCAAAATATGAATCAAATTTTAATCTATACATGTCGATTCTACAACCATACTGTGACTAACAGGAAAAGAAGCATGGCAACAAAAACTCGCGATGACTATGGTATAACCCACCCCAACTAAAAATTATGCACTATCCCAGATACGTGAAAATAATATAAAACAAAGGTAAGTGAGAACATACCTAAATCGCTCTAAGAGTTCGTGTCATGAGAATCCCTATATTGAGGCATATCAGTTGGCAGAGGTGGTGGTGTCGGTGCACTACTAGAAGATGCACCCACTGCTATTGCATCTTGCCTATGCCTCCCAATAAAGGCAAAATCCATTGAATCATGTCTGGACATTTTAATGGCCTTGTCATATGGCATATCAGGATCCTATAACTCTCCTATCTAACTTTTCTTATCCCCAATTATCAGGACCTCATCATCATTCTCTACGAAGAAATAAAAATATTTGGGTGTGAGCGGAAGTGATATCTAGACCACTGAGGGTATGACTGAAGGAGTGGTTGCTATATAGATCTCTATGAGAGAGTGTACCTCTACTTGCAATATATCTATCTCTTCTATCATATAGGCTAGATATGGCACCTCAGTCTTTGTAAAGGGATGTAACCCATCTATCAAACTCATCCATACATGCCTGTAAGTTAGAAGATAGTATAGAATAGGCAAGTCTCTGTGTGGCCTCCCATCTATCCTCTTCTATATTGAATCTAGTCTGAACCCTTTAATATATCTACTCATATAGAGTAGTTATATCGCTCTCAACTACTCATAATCGAGCATCAGTGGCCGTCTGACTATGAACTAAGCTCTCCAAGAACTCTCGATATATAGTAATAATACCTGTAAGAGTATCTATAGTGGATGCATGATTAGGCTTTGAAAATACGCCAACTGTCTCTTAGGTTGCAGTCGGGGCTAATGAGGAAGTGGCCAGTGTCCCTTCAGCCTGAGTACTCAAATTTGTGGCCTCTCTCTCCTCCCCTATCTCAATATCAACACTAACTCCCATATCACCTCCATGCACATGACCATATGAGGTTCCAACTTTTGATAGAATATTTTATATTTTTTTCTAAGGATAAATGTACGTTTTCAAGAAACTGATGTTGTATTTAATATTGGATTTTAGTGTTTTCATGTCAATGAGTTAGATGAAGAAAACACTTGGAAAAATATTAGAAAAATACCATTAACAATCGAACTGGTGGATCGTCAGCCATGCGAGGAACCATTAGGGTGACCGTCAGAGTTAAATAGAAAGGACCAAGTGAGTGACCCCTGTGGTGGTCCATGTGACAAATCGTCAGACCTCTGACGGACCACCAACTTGGCTGTCAGGCTAAATAGAGAATGGTATTTTAGAGGATCAAGCAACGGCCCATGCGATGGGCCACCAAGCTAGTGATGATCGATCAACATGACCATCACCACTTACCCAAAAAGTAGTAAATTATGACCTTCAGCAATGGTCCATGTGACAGACTGTCAGACTACCAACGGGCCATCAATGTGACTATCAACCTTGACGCGGCTTGAATAAGTTAAAATTTCAAATCCTCAGAACTTGGGAACATATAAATACCCAGTTTAGTTTTTATTTAGGTATTTTTTATTATATTTTCCATTGAGAAAACCTATTGTAACATAGTATTCATTAAGATTCAAGCTACAATTATGAATCTGATATTTTCTTATTCATAATCTCATTGAAGATTGAAGAACAATTCTTGTAATTTTGTAAGTAATTCTATAAATCCATTTATGAAGAACACAATGATTTCTTCTTCTTCTTCTCTTGAGATGCACCGCTAAGCTCTCATAACTAGGGTTATGGGAGCCTTGATGTGAATAGCTAATTTGGGGTTGTGAAATTGTCTAAGAAGAAAATTGTATGTTGGGAAAAAGGGGGTTTATATGAAATCTAAAGGCTGTAACCTTTGGGTTATAGGCTAATGCCTTAATAAAGATTAACCCACATGAGAGACTAGTTGAATAAATCAACATATTCCTTAAGTTTGAGAGAATTAAAGGGTAAACTGTTCGTTTATGTTGAAAAACATATAGGTAAACTTTAGAATGCAATAACTCTTACAATTGATTTTATAAATTGTAAATTTAAGGTAACTGACAACCCTTGCTGGTTGAACATCATGGTGAACATAACTCTAGTTTGTCTACTCTCATTGAATTAATACTTGAAATAAATCTCTCTAGCTATATTAATTTGGATACCATTAAGAAGTGAAATACCCCTTTTAATGAGGAACCTTCGATCAACAGTCTATTAATAACCATAGCACTTAGTTTGCACAATATTCCCTATGGGATTCGACCCCAACCTAGCTGGGTTCTATATTTGATAGTGACGGCTTACACTTTATAACGTGAGTTGTAATTTAGGCATATCAAATTTTGGCTCCGTTGTCGGGGAATATGGTTGTAAATTAAGTTTGTGATTGTTAATTGACTATTGGTCAAGTTTCCCAAATTTTACTTTTATTTGTTGTTTTTGTTTAGTGTAGGTTCATTGTTGTTTATGCAACGGACTAGAAGTTTAGGAGAACGATTATTACCTTTCAATCCTGAACCATATTTAATTGGAAGAATGGAGAAACAATAAGAAGCTGATAGACTAGCCGCATTGGCTGGAGCACAAGTTAATCAACAGAATGATGGTCAACCAACTCGTGTACCTAATTATTAAGATAGAGATTTGGGGTATAATGATTAGATCAAACCAGTAAATATGAGGCATACTGAAAATATAGATATGCCAGCAAACAGAAATAGGGCAGCAAGAGGTAGAATAAATCCCCAACCTGCTCTGCAGTTTACACCTGATGAGGAAGATGATGCAGATTTGGATGAGGTTGGTGCAACCAGAGAAATTATTTGTAACGCCCCAAGAACCTTTCCCGAGAAGTCACATAGTGCTCAAGGCCACACGTGGCCTCAAGCTAATCCTCTAAGCCTTTCACTACCTTCAAAACTCTCCACAGCATGAATCATCATAAAGTAGGGAATAATAATCATGACATGAACACACTGAGAAATGAAGTAATACGGTTCTGTACAAATAAAATACTAAAATCTCTGTACATGCTGGCACACTAGTCTAAGAAAGCCTCTACTTCATAGGACTGAGGAGCCATTAGGACAGATCCCCAACTGACACATACTAAACTGAAGTAAATAACCAACTATTAATAAGACAAAATCGAAGACACAGGTCCTCGAACCATGAGGACTCACCAACCGTAGAAATGTAAATGAAGGTACTCAAAGATCACTGTCGATGGTGAGACTGAGCACCTGAACCTATATCATAAGGAAATATAGAATACAAAAGAGTATGGGACTCAGTACTTGGGAATGTACTGAGTATGTGAGGGTGGATGCATCATTTTAAGTAATATCATAAATGTATAATAAAATCATACATGCTAACGATAACAAATCTCGTCGCTTGACTTATCTAAAACATCATTTCTGGAAGTCATCAGTAATAACATATACTTCATAAATCTCGTAAATCATTTAAGTCAACTCAAACTCTTTGCCTCATGACTTAAGGTGGCTCGGTAACTCATGGTACTTAGATCATTATGGATGTGGGAATTTCTTATAACCGATATAATTGTACCATGTGAGCCGCATGGAGTCCAACATTTTACCCTCCTAAGGAGAGAACCTTACATTGGCGGGGGTATCATACTCTTGCCAAAGAGTACAACCTCAATTTATCAATCACAATCCCATACTCGGCCTATGGTCTACAATCATCAATGTCAATCCTACGGTGGTATGTAGTTTCAAGGAAATACCACATTGCCCGCTCGGTGCTAAATAATCCTCCCAGACTCAACTCAAAATGTGTTAGGAAATCCACCTTAATCAATATCAACTCATGCATCTATCATAGATACCAAAGCATAAATATATCTCATCTATAAAGCATGAACAACTGTGGACTCCCAACTCAACTCAAAATCAAAACAATCTTTCTCAACATGAAGTACGTTTACTTATCAAATCATTTCAAATATCAAAAACTTCAAGGAAATATCATAGGACTCATTCTCGACTTTCCATCTCAAATATCGATATATATTCAATAGTCAAATTTTCCATGGAAAGGCATAAGTCATGACACTTGTCTTAAATCACGTAGAAATCATCAATACGTAATGAAAATATACAAATCATGGAATAAATTCTCAATTTAAGAAACATGATGGTGAAATAATCATAAATATCAAACTTATTCAACTAAAATCTCATGAATCATAAATAAAGAAATTTAGGTGTAAGCCCACTTGCAAAATCATGTAAATCAGTAATAGAAAGTAAACCTTTAGGCACAAGAACGAAAGGAGTGTTCTTGTTCAAACCCCACATACCTTGGATTTTGATTTGATGATGTGGAAACTTTTTTGGAACTCTTCTCACACTTTTAGGCCAAGATTATTGATGCCTTTGACTTAGGAAACTTAGTTCTTGAAGAACTTGGAGAAATTCATGGAAGATTCTCTGAATTTCTTGGAAGAGAATTTAGATTTTGGATCTTGTAGAAACCCTAATTTCTAGGAGATTTTTGGAATATTGGAAGAGAAAGGAGAAGAAAATGAGTGGTTCTTCTCCACTTCGATATATATATATATATATATGACCACATGGTGAGGAAATGACCAAAATGCCCTTTTTTTGAAAATGCTGAAATTTGATGATCGGGGCCTGTGACGGTCGATCTGATGGTCCGTCAAGTCTCCTGACGGTCCACCATATCGTCCATTACTCGAGTGCCAAAATTGGAACGTTCTACCTCAATGTGACGGTTGAAGTGATGGTTTGTCAGGAAACTGACGATCCACCAAGTCGTCCGTCACTCGAGGGCTAGAAATGAGATATTTTGTCTCGACCTAACGGACTCCTTAACAATCCATCAACTTTTTGATGGTCCACCAACTTGGCCGTTGCACGATGGCCTAAAAAAGGAGTCACTCCCTCGGCTTAACAGGGCACTTGACGGTCCACCAGGGACCTGACGGTCCACCATGTCAACTTTCAAACCTGGGCGATCTGATACTGTTGAGTAAAACGAGCATAACTCACTCATCCGATGTCAGATTTTGATAAAATTGGTATTGATGGAAAGCTTATTCAATGCTATACATGAAAAAAAATAGAAATTAGAGAAATAAAACATGGTTTAAACATCAATCACTTTGAAAGTCATACATATCTACTCAAAAGATGGATTTAGATTTAAGAAATGATCGGGGTATTATAATATCTCCCCCTTGGACACATTTGTCCTCGAATATTGCTAAATAGGCCAAGAACAAGACAAAATGAAGATGTATAGCTGGAATGACTCACATCTAACGGCTCACTTTACTCTAAACTTTTGAGTACTTCACCAAATGCACGAATAGTAGAGGGAATAACCATATAGTTGAATATATTAGATTAGGAGGAAACTGAAATAAGGGAATAGTAATTTCAGCTTGATTAGAACTCGTGGAGAAAATATGAGAGTAACTGGCTCGCATATCCGCTTCTGCTTCCCAAGTGGGACCCTATGCTTATTGATTTTTCCACAGAACTTTATCCAAGGGAACTTCGTTATTTCTCAGTCTACAGACTTGATAATCTAGGATTTCAATCGGGATTTCATCATACGAAAGGCTATCCTGAAAATCACAACCTTCTGATGGATCAATAATAATAGAGTCTCCAATGTGCTTCTTGAGCATAGAAACATAAAACACAGGATGGATAGCTGACAATTCTATAGGCAACTCAACCTCATAAGCTGCTCTCCCAACATGATCCAAAACTCTATAAGGGCCAACATATCTGGGACTCAGCTTTCCTTTCTTTCAAAATCTTTTCACCCTTTTCATGGGTAAGATTTTCAAATACACCAAATCATCGACTTCAAACTCAAGAGCTCTTCTTCTCACATCTGTATATGACTTTTGATGACTCTGGGTTGTCTTTAACCTCTCTCGAATTAACTTAACTTTCTCCATAGCCTTAAATACAACATCCGGTCCAATCACAGCATCTTCACCCACTTCAAACCAACCTATGGGCGATCTACATCTTCTCCTATACAAAGCTTCAAATGGAGCCATTCCAATGCTAGCATGAAAACTATTGTTGTAAGAAAATTCAATCAATAGTAAATTTTCATCCCAACTTCCTTTGAAATCAAGAACACAATCCCTCAACATATCCTCCAAAGTCTGAATAGTTCTCTCAGTATGACCGTCTGTCTGCGGATAAAAAGCAGAACTAAGATGAACTTGGGTGCCAAAACCCTTCTGGAAGGCTCTCCAACACTGAGAAGTAAACTGAGTACCTCTATCGGAGCTGATAGACAATGGAACTCCATGCAACTTGATTAACTCCCGAATATACAGCTTAGCATAGTCCTCCGCAGTGAAAGATGTATGTACTGGCAAAAAATATGTTGACTTAGTCAACCTGTCTACAACAACCCAAATAGAATCATGACGATGATGAGAGAGAGGTAAACTGGTCATAAAATCCAAGTTCACCATTTCCCACTTCCAAGTAGGAATTTTAAATTCTTGCATTACACCACCGGGTCAATGGTGCTCTATCTTTATCTACCGACAAGTTGCACACTTTACTACGAACTTCGCTATATCCTTTTTCATACCATTACACTAATAAATTTCCCGCAAATTGCGATACGTCTTAGTAGCAGCGGGATAAATAAAATACCGTGCGCCATGTGCCTTAGCCATAATTATCTATCTCAGATCATCAACATCAGGCATACACAATTTATTCTAAAATCTCAATACATCATCTCCCCCTTGGGAGAAAACCTCCATATTTTGGTCTTTAACTGATTTTTTCAGTTCGACTAAAAGAGAATCTGTATCCTGTTTCTCCTTCACTTTAGAAACTAGGGCAGATTTGGAACTACTTTGGACCCAAACATTACCCTCAGCTGAGTCAAGCAATCTAAAACCTAACCTAGCTAAACGATGCACTTCATGGGCTAAGTCCCTCTTATCTTCCTCAACATGTGCTACATTACCCATGGACGATCTGTTAAGGGCATCTGCTACTACATTGGCCTTGCCTGGGTGGCACAACACACTCATATCATAGTCCTTTAGTAATTCTAACCATCACCTCTGCCGAAGATTCAACTCTCTCTGAGTGAACACATACTGTAAACTCTTGCAATCCTAAAGACATCAACATGAACACCGTAAAAATAGTATCTCCAAATTTTCAAAGCAAAAGCCACTGCAGCTAACTTGAGGTCATCGGTCGGATAATTCTTCTCATGAGTTTTTAACTGTCGGGAGGCATAGGATATTACCTTACCCTTTTGCATCAACACACAACCCAACCCAATTCTGGAAGCATCATAATACACCACAAAATCATCTACACCATTAGGCAGGGCCATCACAGGGGATAAAGTAGGTCGAGTCTTCAACTCCTAAAAACTCTTCTCGTGAGAATCTGACCACAGGAATTTAACCTTCTTTTGGGTCAACCAGGTCAAAGGACCAGCAATGGAAGAAAAACCTTCAAGAAAATGATAGTAGTAGCCAGCTAGACCTAAGAAACTCCTAATATCAGATAGGGAAATAGTTCTAGGCTAATTCTTCACAGCTTCTACAATTTGAGGATCAACTCGAATACCATCAGAAGAAATAATATGACCCAGAAAAGCAACTAACCTTAGCCAGAATTCACACTTGCTAAATTTAGCAAATAGTTGTTGATCCCTAAGGGTCTGTAAGACAATTTGAAGATGATCTGTATGGTCCTTCTCACTTTGGAAGTATACAAGAATATCATCTATGAACACAATAACGAACATATTGAGGTATTGTCTGAACACTCGATTCATAAGGTCCATAAAAGCTTTTGGGGCATTCGTTAGCCCAAAGGACATGACCAAGAATTAAAAATGACCATAACGAGCGCGGAAAGACGTCTTTGGAATATCACACTCTCTGACTTTAAGCTGGTGATAATCGGATCTTAAATCTATTTTTGAGAAGTAGCTGGCACCTTGCAGCTGACAAAATAGGTCATCAATTCTACTAAGAAGGTACTTGTTCTTAACTGTGACATTGTTAAGTTGACGATAGTCAATACACATGCGCAATGAACCATCTTTCTTTTGCAAGAATAGAACGGGTACACCAAAGGGAGACACACTAGGCCTTATAAAACCCTTATCAAGAAGATTTTTGAGTTGCTCTTTCAACTCCTTAAGTTCTGTGGGGGCCATACGATACAGAGGAATAGAAATAGGATGTGTATCTGGGAGAAGATCAATTCCGAATTCTATCTCTCTATCAGGAGGTACCCCTGGGAGATCTTTCGAGAAAACATCAAAAAACTCATTGACAACACTAAGAGACTGAATAGTTGACGTCTCAGACTTAGTGTCCTTAACTCGAACTAAATGATAGATACAACCCTTGGATATCAATTTCCTATCTTTTAGATATGACATGAAATGACTTTTAGGAGATACAGAATTTCTGGACCACTCAAAGACTGGCTTGTTGGGAAACTAAAACTTGACTACCTGAGTACGACAGTCTATAAACGCATAATAAAAATGTAGCCAATCCATACCCAGAATAATATCAAAATCAACTATGTCTAGCTCAATCAAATCTGTAAATATGACTCTATTAAGAACAGTGATATGACACTTCTTATATATTTGCTTAGCAACAACAGATTCACCTACTGGTGTAGAGACTAGAAAAGGCTCAAAAATCTTTTCAGCACTGATTTCAAAATTCGAAGCCACCAATGGAGTCACATAGAAAAGACTTGACCCAGGGTCCATTAACACATACACATCAAAATAAAATACACAGAGCATACAAGTAACAACATCTGGTGAATTCTCCTGCTCCTGGTGGGGTGGTATAGCATATAAGCGATTTGGTGCTGACCACCTGCAGTACTAGACAAGGCACCCTAAAGAGGAGTAGGATGAACTATAGTGGCTGGAGCACTAATAGTCTGATTCTGGGGACGAACATCGTGACTCCTCTGTCTAGCATATAGGCAATCCCTGAATTTGTGGTGCAACTTACCACAATAAAAGCAACCCCTCTGACCGATTAAGCACTCCTCGGGATGGTTTCTACCACAGTTTCGACATAGGGGAGGATGAGGTCTATTACTTATACTATCATGGGACCTGAACATAGTAGGCCTATTACCCTGCTTCGACCTAATTCTAAATCCAGGAGTACTAGCTGATGAAAGTGCTAGCATAAGAGAACGGCTTTGGAACTGAGGGAGGATCCCTCCATAAAATCTAGCCTGACTATACCCCTGCTGCTCTGATCTAACTCTCTTATTCCCTCTCACACTCTCTCTCTCCTTTACTTTGTCTACTTTAATCTGCTGAGCATAAATCATTATTCTTAAAAGGTCTATGTCCCTATTAAGAATAGTAGATCTACACTCTTTCACAACATAACCAGATACACTAGCCAAGAACTTACTTATACTAGCTCTAAAATCAGCCATCATACTAAGAGCATACTTAGATAACTGATTAAACTTATGGCAATACTCCTTAACTATCATGGGGCCCTGTCTCAAGTTCATAACTTCTTCTAATTTTGCTTTCCTTAGCTCTGGGGGAAAGAATCTATCTAAGAAGGCATATTGGTAAAATTTCCAAGTCACGGGAGCATCATTCTCCCCTCTACTTTTCGTTCACATCTCCACCCAATCATAAGCAACATCATTCATTCGATAGGCAACCAATTCAACACTCTCCTCCTCAGTCACGTGCATAATCTGAGTGATCTTTCTCACTTTATCTAAATACATTTGCAGGTCTTTACCTATATTCGACTCAAAGAATTCAAGTGGATTCATTTGCATAAAGTCACGAACCCGGGCTGCAGCAAAATTATTCCCTTGTAGAGGTAGAACAGTAGCCTGGGTATTGGCTTGAGCGTTGGCGGTGACCGCCTGGGCTACCGCTTGGAAGGCTGCGCAAAATTCAGCATAGGACACCGTCTCACTTAAAGGATCAACGGGTTGAGGTCATTCATTGTTTTTGTGAGCTCTACGAGGAGGCATTTTCTATCATAAGAGAGCACAAATTAACCGCAAAGAGAAATAGTCATAGGCATGATAGACTCTTGAAAGAAAGAAACAACTTTTCCTAATATGTCCCGTAGCCTCTTTCTCTCAACTTTCTATCTGAAATATCAATATATATTCAAAATTCAAATTTCTCATGGAAAGGCATAACTCATGACACTTGTCTTAAATCGCTTAGAAATCATCAATACATAATGACAATATACAACTCATGAAATAAATTCTCAATTTAAGAAACATGATGGTGAAATAATCATAAATATCAAATTTATTCATCTCAAATCTCATATAAATAAAGAAATTTGGATGTAACCCCACTTGCAAAATCATGTAAATCAGTAATAGAAAGTAAATCTTTAGGCACAAGAATGAAAAGAGTGTTCTTGTTCAAACCCCACAAACCTTGGATTTTGATTTAAAGATGTGGAAACTTGTTTGGAACTCTTCTCACACTTTTAGGCCAATATTCTTGATTTCTTTGACTTAGGAGACTTAGATCTTGAAAAACTTGGAGAAATTCATGAAAGATTCTCAGAATTTCTTGGACGAGGATTTAGATTTTGGATCTTGTAGAAACCCTAGTTTCTAGGAGATTCTTTGAACATTGGAAGAGAAAGGAGAAGGAAATGAGTGTCTCTTCTCCACTTTGATGTATATATAAGACCACATGGAGAGGAAATGACCAAAATGCCTTTGCTAATCGGGGCCTGTGACAGTCGATCTAACGGTCCGTCAAGTCTTCTGATTGTTCACCAGATCATCCATCACTTGAGTAATAAAACTGGAATGTTCTACCTCAATGTGATGGTTGAAGTGATGGTCTTTCAAGAAACTGATGGTCCACCAAGTCATCCGTCACTCGAGATCCAGAAATGAGACATTTTATCTCGACCTGAGAGACCCTTGATGGTCCACCAACTTTTTGATAGGCCACCAACTTTTCTGTCAAATGATGGCCTAAAAAGGAAGTCATTGCCTCAGCTTGACAGGGAACTTGATGGTCCACCAGGGACCTGACGGTCCACCAGGTCGACCGTCAAACCTGTGTGATCCGATATCATTGAGTAAAATGGCCATAACTCACTCATCCGATGTCGGATTTTGATGAAATTGTTATTGATGGAAATCTTATTCAATGATCTACATGAGAAAAAGTAGAAATTAAAGAAATATAACATGTTTTAAACATCAATCACTTTGGGAATCATACATATCCACTCAAAAGACGAATTTAGGCTTTAGAAACAGTCAGGGTATTACACTATTCCACTACCACTAGCACCTGGGGTGAAGTTTAATATAAGAAGAACCATGATACAGCTGCTCAATCTCAAGGGGTTATTTGGAGGACTTTTAGGAGATGACCCAAACATGTACTTGGCGAATTTAATCAATATTTTCAAGTCCTTTAACAACCCAGGTGTTGGAAAAAATGCAATTCATCTTTGGTTAGTACCATTCTCTCTATCTAGGGAGACAATAATGTGGCTGAATGAGCTGGTGCTCGATTCGATAACAAACTAGAGGCAACTAAAAGGAGCTTTCCTAGAAAAGTTATTTCCACCCTCCAGGATGTTACCATTCAAGGACAAGATTAGCAACTTCAGATAGTTACTAAATGAGGCAATACATGAGAATTGGATGTGATTCAAGAAGAAGATTACACAGTGCCCCAACCACAAGATGATTGATGAGAATTTGATGGAGAAATTCTATAAAGCTTTAAACTCCATCACTAAACAAACTATAGATAATGCTGCAGGAGGAGAATTCATAGAGCTTATATTTAGTGAGGCTGTAGGTATGTTTGAGCGATTGACTAAGATAAATAGAGCTTGGCATACCAAGGATTCTATGGTAGCAAGCCCTAATATATCTAGTGGTATGTCTATGGAGCAACGTCAGAAAGAGGTGGAACATGACCAAGATATGGCATATATAAAAACCTAGATAGACCTGCCTACTAAATATTTATTATCTTGGAAGACTGAGAAAGTAAAAGATGTTAGGTCACAAGAAAGAGTTAATTCTGATTCTGAGGAAGAGGTGAACTATCTAAATAATCATAGGGATTTTTGAAGCAATAGCCAAGGGAATCAAGGTTGGAACTATTATGAAAAGGCTAGTTATAAAGATAGGGACCAAGGGAATTGGAAGAACAAGAATAAATGGAGTGGACTTTATGTACCTCTTAGAAATTGGGATAATGTTTCTACCAGTTCAGGAAAAATGTCCATGGAGGACATACTAGAGAAGCTATTAAAAAGAGTTGAGGCATTCAATTCTGGGTGATGTCGATGAAGAGTGACTTATCTTCCATGAGTTAGCTAGTAAATTTGCATTCAACTTCTATCAAATTGTTGGAAAAGCAGATGAGCGAACTCTCAGCACCATTTAAGCAGAGGAAGAGTGGTATATTATTGAGTGATACAGTGCAAAATCCTCAAAATAATGGCTCATGTATGGCAGTAACCACTCAGAGTAGTAAAGTATTACCTGGCCCTTCTGTGGGAAAAGCTGTGATAAATGATGTGATTATAGAAGACGTAGAAGATGATGAAACCCATCTAGTGGAGTCTGAGAATATGGATGGTAATGTAGGTCCATCTACCCATTAGCAGGTTGATGAGTTAGAGAAAGAAAAGGAAAAGGAGAAGGAGGCAGTAGTTATTACTCTCCAAAAAACACCGCGACCCTTCCTCCATCAATTGAAGAAAGATAATGATACAAAGTTCAGCAAATTTATGGCAATGCTAAAGTACCTGACGGTGAATGTGCAATTAGTGGACGCACTCGAGCAGATGACCGAATACGCCAAGTTTATGAAAGATCTCGTGATAAAAAAAAGAATAGTTAGCAATGACAAGGTGGATAATCTTTAACATTGTAGCACTATTTTGATAAAATCCTTGGTACAAAAGAAAGTAGATCCAAGAGCGTTCACCATTCCTTGTACTATTAGTTCGCTTGATTTTGCTAAGATCTTATGTGATCTCGAAGCGAGTATTAACTTGATTCCTCTTGTTTTTTATAAGAGGTTAGGTTTGGGGGACCCTACACCAAAAATATGTGATTGGTAATGGTGAACATATCTATGAGCTGGCCAGTGAGGATATTATTTGACACGCTTGTTAAGGTGGCCAACATTATATTTCCTGCAGATTTTGTTATCCTAGAATGTGAGGTGGATTTTGAGGTATACATAATTTTGGGTAGACCACTCCTTGTAATAAGAAGTGTGCTTATTGATTTTAGAGATAATAAGCTACTATTCAGGCTAAATAATGAGGTAGTTTGCTTTGATGTGTTCCAGTCTATGAAGAAAACCAAAGAGATAAGTGTATTCTCTATTATTAATGTTTATTATGAAGACAACCAAAAGGTTCCAATCGAGGAGAAGTTTGTTGTAGAAACTCTAGCTATATTCTTGATGAACTTTGATGTTGAAGGCATTGAGGAATACGAAAAGATAGTGTGTTCTTTGACAGGAATGGGATCCTAGTCATATTCTCCCAAGAAGCAAGACTTGGATCTAAAAAATTGGCCAACACCACTGGCTAAACCGTCTATCAAAGAGACGCCGGTGTTGGAGTTGAAGAAGTTTCCAAGAAATTTATGGTATATGTTTCTTGGCATTAAAAACACTTTACCTATGATTATTGCTGCGGATTTGGTTGAGCACCAAGTTAAAGAACTTATCTCCGTGCTTAGGAAATATAAGAGAGCTATAGGTTAGACCATTGCCGACATTATTAGTATTCTTCGGGCATTTGTACTCAAAAGATTCAGCTTGAGAAGGATTACATACCAACCATTAAGCACCAATGTCAAATTAACCCACCAATGCAAGAGGTGGTTAAGAAAGAGATCATTGAATGGCTTGATGCAAGAGTTGTATATCCCATCTCTGATAGTAAATTGGTAAGTCCCGTCCAGTGTGTGCCCAAGAAAGGGGGCACGACTGTGGTAGCAAATGAGAAAAATAAGTTGATTCCACTTAATCCTATGAAAGGATGGAGAGTTTGCATTGACTATCGTAATCTCAACTCATGGACTTTGAAGGACTATTTCCCAATGCCTTATATGGATGAAATGCTTTATCGGTTGGTGTGAAAAGGGTGGTATTATTTATTAGACAGTTATTTGGGCTACAACCAGATTTCTATTACTCTAAAGGATTAGGAGAAGATGGCATTCACTTACCTATAAGGTACTTTTGCTTTCAAGCGGATGCCACTTAGCTTATGTTATGCTCCCGCCAGTTTCCAACAGTGCATAATGTCTATATTATCTGACATGGTGGAAGACACCTTGGAGGTATTTATGGATGACTTTTCAGTAGTGGGTAATTCCTTTAAGCTATGCCTAGTAAATCTGAGTAAAGCGTTACAAAGATGTGAAGTGTTCAACTTAGTGCTGAATTGGGAAAAATGCCACTTTTTGGTAAAAGAGGGCATTAGTCTTGGTCATAAAATTTTGGCCAAGGGAATTGAAGTCGACCGGGCAAAGTTCAAGGTCATTGAAAGACTACGTCCTCCCATCTCAGTAAAGGGAGTTCGTACTTTCCTTGGGCATGTAGGATTCTATCATCGATTTATAAAGGACTTCTCCAAATTCCAAACCCACTTTGCAAGATTTTTTAGAAGGAGGACAAGTGCATATTTGATGATAATTTCAAAAAGGAATTTGAATTCCTCAAGGAGAGATTAGTTATTGCACCAATCATTTTTGCACCAAATTGGTCATGGACATTCGAGATCATCTATGATGCAAACAGAGTAGTGCTTAGGGTTGTGCTTAGACAAAAGAAATAAAAGTTATTTCATCCCATTTACTATGCGATCAAGGCATTGAATGTGGCCCAGAAGAACTACAGATGACTATGCAGGAACTTCTTGCACTGGTCTATACATTTGAGAGGTTCCATGCTTACTTATTAGGGACTAAGGTGGTAGTGCACAAAGACCACACTGCTTCGAGGCATTTAATGGCAAAGAAGGATACTAAGCCAAGGCTAATCAAATGGGTGTTGCTTCTTCAAGAGTTTGACTTTGAAGTCAAAAATAGAAAAGGATGTGAAAATCAAGTTGCAGATCAATTATCCGGAATTGAGGGAGATCAAGTATTTGAGGATAATTTTGAAATAGATGATACATTTCTAGATGAGAAAATCCTGGCTACTACGCTTTAAAGAGTGCCTGAGTACACTGACTTTGCAAATTATGTGGTTAGTGAGATCATCCCAAAGAATCTTTCTTTTCACCAAAGGAAGAAGTTCCTCTATGATGTAACACATTACTTTTGGATGAACCATATTTATTTCAGCGATGTGTAGATAATATTATCAGGCGGTGTATTCCAGTGGTAGACATGTTGAATATCTTGGAAGCTTTTCATGCTTTTCCTGTTGGGGGTTACCATACAGGTGACCGTACTATAAGAAAAGTGCTATAAAGAGTTATTATTGGTCGACCTTATTCAAAGATACATATGAGTTTGTGAGAAGGTGTGACTAATGCTAGAGACAAGGGTAAATCTCAAAGCATCATGATATTCCCATGACAAAATTAATGGAAGTAGAGTTGTTCGACATTTGGGAATTGATTTCATGGGGCCCTTTGTGATCTATTATGGGATAAAATACATCTTGGTTGCCGTCGATGATGTTTCTAAGTAGGTTGAGGATATTTTCTCAGCCTATAATGTAGGAAAGAGAGTGGTTACATTCCTAAAGAAGAATATCTTCTCTTGTTTTAGGCTACCACGTACCATCATAATCGATAGTGGATCACATTTTAGCAACTAGGTATTCTAGGCTACCTTGGTAAAATATGGTGTTAAGAAATACTAGGTGGCGACTCCATATCACCCATAGACTAGTGGTCAAGTGGTGATTTCAAATCAAGAGATAAAAGCCATCCTTTCCAAAATGGTGAATACAAGTAGACAAGATTGGTCTAGGAAGCTGGATGATGCCTTGTGGGCATATAGAATGGCTTTCAAGACATCCATTGGCATGCCACTGTACCAATTGGTATATGGCAAGGTATGTCACTTACTTATTGTATTGGAGCACAAGGCATTGTGGGCACTCAAAAGGCTAAACTTGAATTGGAATGAAGAAACACAATTATGACTGGGGCAGTTGAATGAGATAGACAAGTTCCGTCTTGGGGCTTATGAAAGAGAAGGTTTGTATAAAGAGAATTTGAAGAAGTACCATGACCAGATGATTTAAAAGTGAGACTTACAGAAGGGTGATTGGGTACTCCTATTTAACTCCAGACTAAAGCTCTTTCAAAGTAAACTTAAATCAAAGTGGTCTGGCCCATTCAAAGTTAAACAAGCCCACTCATCTAGAGTAGTTGAACTTGAAATTGAGGATGAAAGTGTCTTCAAGATTAACAGGGAGTGAATAAAACTTTATGTCAGTCCAATAGACTTGGTAAAGTGCATAGCTACTATCTATATCGATGAAGTCTGAGTAATCAAGATAACTGAGTCATGCCACAATAATAAATCAAGCCCTAGTGGGAGGCAACCCACAATGTATTGTTGTAACCATAGTTAGAGTTAATTTTTTGTTTTTTTTTTCATTTTGAAGTATTTGTGAAGTGTGCAGGACTGAGAATGCAAAAAAAAAGATTTTCTCCAGTTAAGAAAGGGTGACGGGAAGGCTGACAGACCGTTAACGCCTCGACGAACCGTCAAGTCAAGGCAGGCTTGTGATTATTTAGGTAAAACATGATAGTTAACTTGACGAACCATTCGACATCTAACGGACCATCAAGTCAACCATCACCTTAACTCTAAGTTGATGGGTTGGGTTAGGTCAAATTTAAGGTCTATTTGATCATCCTTATCCGATCTAAATGTTTTCAACCGATGACAGAAAATGATTACGTACGTTGACACCCTTCAACTCCTAAAACTATTCAACTTCTTCTACATTCAAAGTACTTAAGATTAGTTATCTCCTCTTAGGACTCTCCCTCTTTCTTTTCTCTCCTATCTAAATAAACCAATCCTTCTCTTTCTCACATTAGAAAATAAGTTAACAATCTCTTCTAAAGGCTTTGAATTTTTATTTTTCTAAGTTTACAAGTCAGAATAGTGAAATATACTACAATATTAAGGTAATATGGTAAGAAAACTTCCCCTCACAAGAGGTGGTGGACAATCAAAATAGGGGAGAGATGAACAGAATTTAAGTGAGAAAGCCCTGACCCTTAACACTAGGCAAATGGATAAAATGAATTAGGCACTCTCCCAGTCTGAAGAGTAGAGTGAGAGCAATTCCAGTAGCACAAGCTCAAGCCCCAACGAAGAAAGTGTTAATAAATGAAACCCCATTCAAGTTGAGGTATCAGAGGCTGAAGATGCCAATGTTGTTAAGTGCAATGACTCTTGAGGGAAGAAATAAGGTGGCAATTTAAGGATGCAAAGGATAAATGCCTTGATGGCTTGGAACCAACTGCAACCAGGCCAATCGCCGAAAATTATCAGATAGTAACCACTAAGTTGCATGAGTATCTAGAACTTGAGCAGCAATTCAATGACTGTGAGTTAGTCTGGATAGGAAAACCACTTGGAGCATATCAACAGAACCTTGTATGGGAACTTTTCTCTAATTATTTAGCACTGGCTGTGAAAGACTATCCCAAGGGCTAAAAAATTTCAAATCTGCCTAATAGAGAATTAGTTCTGGTTGGGGGGGTTAACATTGATTTATCAGCCCGTACACTGAACAGGATACTATTTGGACCTAACTATAAAGCACCGATTGTGGTTCTAGAGCTTGATCCTTGCATGACCACAGGATCCACTCAAAGGCCTTGGTTATCAAGGCTCCTTACTGATGATAAAATCCTATCCTGGGCACTCAACCAATGGGAGCACATTGCTAAATCCTCTCTTAACTTCTGAGCAAAGTTTTATTTGCCCATTGTTTGATTAAGGTTGATGCTGATAGGGGGAAATGCTAATTTGGACAACCATAGGGCTATATTTGTGTCTAGTCTGATTACCGCGCTGAACATTAACTTTGGCCAAATTATAGTTGATGAGATGTATGTTCGGGCTCATAAAGTGGCAAGCGCGTTATTGTTTCCATGTTTGATCACAAAATTATGTAGGCAAGATAATGTGCCTTTGATTTGAGGAGTCGACAATGAGATGCGGGCAACTTATATATAATACATTGAGTGTTAAAAGATGACTCAAAATATGAAATGCGAGTCAAAAAATTGCCTCCTTATCAGGTGCAATCATCTACAACTCTCGGCACTTCTGAGATTCCTATTGGTATACTATTTCCTATCACCACTTATATGCTGCCTCATTATATACCACCGAGTACTTCCACAGGTTCTATATCAATGTCGCCAATGGGTGGAACTTCAAAAATAACATTTGTCCCACCCCAGTATTCAGAGTACAGGTTGACCCAGGAAAACTATGCCAAGACTATTAAGCAACAGAAAAATCTTGAGAAATAATTGGGCACTTAGGAAAAATAATTCAAGACCTTTGTTGATCATATCATGGACGAAGCCTTGAATCCATATAAGAAGATTCAGGAGAGAATGGATAATATGGAGAAATTCATAAATAAAAGGCTGGATGTACTATCATTGCCTGATTTTGCCAAATTTATGATTGAGTTCAAGCCGGCATAGGCTGACATAGCAAAGCTTAAGAGGTAATCAATACAGACTGCATTTGATCTAGCCTTAGTCATCGATAAGGAATATAAGAGTCTTGTTGACCTTATGGGGAACCCGTATAAAGACAAAGGCAAATAGGTAGATGAAAGTACAGACAAAAGTGCATATAGAAAAGTTACCAAAAGAAAAAGGAGAGAAGGAATGAAACCAGAAAAATAAGAAGAAAGAGATATGAGGAAGGCTACAAAATATACAAGGAGATATGAAGAAAGGATATATAAGAAGCTTGCAGATAAAGTTGTGGGAGTTCCCACCAGTTCTGCCCCAGCTAGGGTGCCTAGTTCAGACCTGGCTCAAGTTGAGATACCTCCAATTTCGGAGCATGATATTGTGAATACCACTACAACCATAGGGGTAAACATTGCTGCAGGTGAGGCCAAAGAATCCTCACTATATTTGGTTGATGTCTCATCTAAATAAGCGGCTTTATAAGTATTCCCCTCCTCTGTACTTTAATTTTATGCATCGAGGAAAAAGCATTTATTTTTAGTGGGGGTGGGTATACTTGTACGACGGGGTTTTTCGTTGCCTATATTCATTCCCTCCCTATTTTATCTAGTAGAACCGACATGTATAGGTTGTATTTTCTTTTCCTAAGTGTCTGTGATGTAAATATCAATTTGTTGATGTTATTTATGAAATGTCTTTTCTTTTAGCATCTTTTTGTATATATAGATGATAAATAAATATATGGCACAAGACTATGAACATACTTGTATGACTATTTCTTCTTTTCATTTAGTATATGTTGAACAACCTTTGATGATTGTTTAATTGGCATTAGGATGTAAAGTATGCATGACTATGTGATGTAAATCTTAAGAGTTGGATGAATAAGTGTAACTCATGTGTCTGTGTGTGAGCATTTTATTTAGTTATTGCATAGTGATATACCTAGAACTTTCCCGGCTCATTGATATCATTTTGTGGTTGATTCAATAAGATAATATAGCAGGCCTCTTTGTACTTTTAGTCCACTTAGCCAAATAACTGACCCACCAAAAAGATTTTTTCTATTTTTGAACCCTTTTTAGAGTATGTTAGTTTTTCTTCATTCTTAATAACTCTGATTAACTCTCTTTAGGTTGCTAACACCTAACTTTGGTCCTGATCTAATATTAGACATTGTGCACCTTAACTTAGGAAAAACACTTACGTTGAGGGTGGCTACTGTCAGGACGTTAGCAGTTTAATGAAAATGGTCTAGAGCTAAAAAGAAGCATTTGACCCTGATTATATAAGATATTGTACACCTCAACTAACTACATCAGCATAAGTTGAGGGTGGCTGATGCTTATAAAAAAGTTTATGGCAAAGTGTGAATAAATAGTAGAGATTGTAAATGAGCTGGAAAAGTAGTAGCCTTGGTGAGCAAAATTCAAGGGCAAAGAGAGTTAAGTCTGAATGTTCAGTCACTTTTCTAAAATTTGTCCTCACTTATCCCCAAAACCTCATTACAAGCCTGAAAAAGACCTGTTTGATCTTTGTGAATCAACTATAAGGAAGCATTAGATGATAAAGGCAAGACTATGGGTATGAATGAAATGTTTGTAACTTCTTTGATGAGTGTGAGATTCTTGAATTTTGTCCATAATATATAATGAGTGGTGGACTTCATAGACTGTGAGGACAACTTGAGTTACACTTAGTTTTGATGATCTCTGTAAGATATTATATCTATGTTTGTGTGTGTGTGCTGAATTATAAATAATGCCGATTGTAGATCCTGATGTGTAAAGCCCATATGAGTGAAATAACAAGTAAATGGTTATGTGAAATCTAGTTTAATAGTTGATTTCCTGGCATTGTATTGTTCATGTATGCAATTTGGTGCTGAGCTGCTTGAGGAAAAGCAATTGTCTTAAGTTGAGGGTGTTGATATTCCATCTTTTGACAAAATATTTAACATTTTTTTCAAGGGATAATTGTACGTTTTCATGAAATTGATGTTGTATTTAATAATGGATTTTAGTGTTTGTAGGTTAAGGAGTTAGGTAAAGAAGAAACTTAGAAAAGCATCAGAAAAAGCCTACTGATTGTCGAACTAGCGGACCATCAGCCCTGAGACGGACCGTCTGGTTACCATCAGAGTTAAAAAAAAGGACCTAGTAAGTGACCCCTATAACGGTCCAAGTGACGGACCTTCACACCTTTGACGGACCGCCAACTTGTCCGTCAGGTTGAAATAAAGAATGGCCTTTTAGAGGATCAAGAGATGGAACTTGCGATGGCCCACCAGGCTAGCGCTGTCCTTTTACATTACCATCACCACTTAACCAAAATATAACAAATTTGGACCTTCATCTATGGTCCACATGACGGACTATTAGACTACGAACGGGCCATCAACATGACCGTTAACCTTGACGCGACTTGAATAAGTTCAAATTTCAAATCCTCTGGACCTGGGAACATATAAATACCCAGTTTAGGTTTTATTTAGGTATCTTTTATTATATTTTCCATTGAGAAAACTTTTGGTTTATGGGTTGATGCCTTAACAAGGATTAACACACATGAGTGACTAGTTGAATAAATCAACATATTTTTCTAAGTTTGAGTGAATCAAAGGGTAAACTATCCATTTAGGTTGAGATACAAATGGATAAACTTTATAATGCAATAACTCTTCCAATTGAATTTATAAATTGTAAATTTAAGGTAACTCACAACCCTGGATGCTTGAACATCTTGGTGAACATAACTAGAGTTTTTATACTCCTATTGATCAATACTTGCAATAAAAATCTCTAGTTGAAATTAATTTAGATACAATTGACAAGTTAAAACTCCCCTTTTAATCAAAAACCTTCGATCAACAGTCTGTTAACAACCATAACACTTAGTTTGAATAGTATTCCCTATGGGATTTTACCCCAACCTAGTTAGGTTCTATATTTGATAGTGACTTCTTACACTTTCTAACGAGAGTTGTAATTTGGGCATATGAACAGGCTTTGTGGAAATTTATAAACTCTCATTCTGGGCCTGAGGTACTGCGACAAGCTTATAGATCTCTTGGGAAGGGCTAGATATGCTAGATCCTTTATACTCTTTATCTGTACAATGGATATGATATATACTCTCTCATCTACTCCCTTCATCTCTAGTATGCCAGCCTCATCATATAATCTCATAATCAGGCAGGGGAATAAAAGATTAGTCATCTCCCAAAATGCTTTGTCATGGATCTCATATTGGAGGATGGCTATAAAATCAATAGTATATTCGTCCTTAATACTCATAACTAGGGTTCCTACCACCTAAGTTAACACATTATCTAAAATAGTATAGATTAGTCAATATTAGATGAGCAACGAAAAAAACATGGCATCAAATGTTAATGGAACCTTCTTTATCATACCATGGCCTTCGATCCATGGGGTTATATCACCCAAAGGTATAATATAGCTGGCTATCTACCTAGTCATCTCAAACCTCCATCATTTATGTTCAACCTCCCGCATAATGTGTCTATCATGTGGAACTCTCAGTCTATGGTTGTACTCTATTGTGAATGTAGGATTTATATAATCTGAACCAAAAATAAACCATCCAGTAGTCTCTATTTATAGATCAACCCTGACACCTCTTAAAAGAGTCTCATTAAGTTGTGAATTCTCCATGTGCCTCATAAAGCCTATAAATCTAAACATAGAAAGAACTACTGTAGCATGGTATGAAGCATAAGACTCACGTACCATAATAGTATTTTACAAACTGAGTGGTCTGTTCATCCACTCAAGCTAATAACGATCAAAGGAGTCCCGCAATTATGGTACTTTGCTAATCCCAAATAGATCAATCCTTTATCTTTTGTAAATAATCCTCTCGGTCCTAACAGCCTCTGAAATATGACTGTCCCTATAAAATATCTCCCACATCCCTTCTATACACCACCTCAAATTTTCCTCATCAAGAGGTTCCTCTAAGGCATGTATAGGTGCAGGACTCTGCCCCTTTTGTACTAGTTCCTCATGGGAATCTATCTTTTTAACCTCATTATATTAAGGTACATCTGACTATTGGGCCTGAGTGGTTGTACCCTCCTCAGACTGTGGTACCACTGACAACTCCTCTTGTTCTGCCTCTTGGATAAATCTTTGGACCCCTCCTCAGACTGGGGTCCTAAGCTACTCCTTGTGAGACTTGATTTGAAGCTGTTGCATCCTCATCATCATGATCACTTAGTAGAGGAGTGTGTGGAGTGATAATCAGGCTGACTTCTTTCTCGGTTGGGCTACAATAGCTTAAGCTGCCTAGAGAATCTAAACTACCTTAACCCAAGAACTGGGCTGAGTGAAAGCTAGTCATCTTACCCATTATGAATGCTCAGGTAGTAGTTGTCCTATAGAACCTTTAATAATAGTCTCACATACCTGGAATACCTACCGTCTAGTCACTCTACGTGTTGCCCCAATTGCAGCGTCTCTAAGTCATATAATAAGGCACTTTTACACTAAATAACTAGGCACGGGGGATTCGTGTTATCTCCTAGATTTCTCCATCATCTTCTTCTTAGAATCTTTTTTTTCATATATACCTAAAAAACTAATCTTTAGTTTCCAACAAAATTGAGGGATCGTAAAAGTTGAAGAAAAACTCAAAATTTGAGGAAATTGAATTTTTCCTTAAGTTTCAGACCAAGGCTCTACATTAATATTTTAGGCTAATTCAAGGCTCTTACATAGAAGCATGATAGATTCTATGTTTTTTCATAGGAATACACTTATCAACTTGTCTATTAAATAAATAAATCAATACATAACTATTAGGAGCCTAGAAGGTTACCATTTTTGTGAAAATCCAGAAGTGAACAATGAAGAAATTAAGGAAAACCAAATGTGGAACTTGTTTTTAGTGTTTTGGGACTAGTTGGTATCCTAAATAAGTTTCAATTTAGCCTTTACTTAAGTACGGGGTTAGTTTATGGTTTAAGAGAGAAGTTTGAATTCAAAGAGAAAAGTGAAGTTTTGAGGATTTAAATGAGTTTGTGTGAGGCTAAGGATGTTTAACCATAGGTGGGGGCATTTTAGGTCTTATTGATTTGTTGGTGGGCCCAAAATTTTAAATAAAATTTAGGCCCACTAATGACCTACTCATGGCAACTACATCTGCCTACCATATACGGACGGGCATGGGGTGCATGTGCCACATGTGGCCAGCAAGTGCTGGGCCAAAATCTTTGGCCCACATTCTTATAGTTCATACATTGCATTTTTATATTATTCCATCACACTTCTTTCTGTTGAAGACTACATATTTGATGAAGGATTATGCTAAGCTTTTCCTTCAAGAGATCATCAAGTTGCATAGTATATCTATCTATATTATATCAGATCGTGGTTCACAGTTCTCACTTATTTTTGGCATTTTTTTTGAGAGGTTTAGGGACTAAGGTGAACCTTTGCACCACTTTTTATCCTCAAATGAATGGTCAAGTGGAGAGGACAATTCAAACTTTTGAATTTATCACTTTCTTCTCATAGAGTTTTCTTATAATAATAGTTTTTACTTAAGTACTGGGATGGTTTCTTTTGAGGCCATTTATGGTAGGAGATGTAGGTTTCTTATTGGGTGGTTTGAAGTTGGTGAAAATAGGTTAGTCGGTCCCAATTTTATTTCCCAATCCATGGAAAAGGTGAAGGTGATTAAGAATAGACTTAAGTCCACTTAAAGTAGTCAAAAGTCCTATGCAGATGCGAGGCATAGAGAGTTTGAGTTTAATGTAAATAATTTGGTGTTCTTAAAGTTATCTCTCAAGAAGAAAGTAATACAGTTTGGAAATAAAGAGAAGCACAATCCTCGATATGTTGGTCCCTTTGATGTTTTGAGATGAGTGGGCTATGTGGCCTATTAGTTAGAGTTGACATCTAGATTATATTCTATCTATCCGATCTTCCATGTCTCAATGCTAAGGAAGAGTTTGGGTGATCCTTCCTTGGTTGTTCCATTAGATAGTGTTGGCATTTTGGATTCCTTGTCTTATAAGGATGTCCCAATTAAAACTTTTGACAGGGAAGTCCGTTGTCTAAGGACTAAAGATATGGCTTTAGTCAAAGTTCTTTGGAGGAACCATAAGTTTGAAGAATCTACATATGAATCCAAAAAGGATATAAAGTACAAATATCTATTCCTATTTTCTGCTTTGGATGCTCGTTCTTGAGGTGTGTGTATTCCTTAATATCTTTGTTAAAATTAAGAGTGGGTGCGTTCTGCATTAAATCGTGTTAAGGGATGCTTTTTCTCATCATTTGGGGATGATTGACCCAAGGAGGAGGGAGAATATAACCCTACAAATTTTTTATCCCTTAAAATTTTTAAGTTTTTGAATACACTGCCCAGAGTGCGACTCTCCCTACAAGTTGTAGGGTGTCTATAGGGTCATAGGACCCTAGTCGTAGGTTGACCAATGAAGATTTCCTTTTTTTTTGTATTGGCTATGAGTGGTGCCTAATGATTCTATGAACTCTTTACGAGTCTTAGTGTGCCTTTCATAACGAAACCAGTGTGATGGCCTAATTTTTTTCCCAAGATACGAATAGGCCCATACGAGTCATATATTCTGTAGACGAGTCGTAGTGTACGACTCATAAGAAAAGCAGTAAAGGGTCCTGAGCTACTATCTTGACTACGACTTGTGGTGATGAGTCAAAGTTACTCCTTACGAGTCGTATAGTTATCTATAGTCATTGGAGATACTTTTTTTAGCTTTTAATTGAGGGCACTTTGGACATTTCTCCTCTTCCCCAATCATGATCCGTGACTTAAAACCCCTTTAGGGTTTTATTATCACTCTGAAACAAATCAAAATAACTTCTAAATCTCTATCAAATCCCTAAGGTCAAGAACACTTAGGGTTTCTAAGAAGTTGGTCAATTAACACTCTCAAAGGTGATTTCTCTACATAGTTGTGATACGTTGAGGAATGTTGCTCTTCCCCAAATCTTATTTTGTACAATGCATATATTTGAATATTAATTTTGACATGGAATAAGAGTTTTGGAGTGGATGATTCCTTAATTATTTTCCTAAGATTGTCATAAGTTGTTCATGATTTGAGTTAGTTTTTGAACTAATGGGGTCTATGGGTGAGGAATATGGAATGGGGGTCAATGTAATTCCCTCTATGGATGTTTTGAAATTGCAAATTAGTTTTGAAAAAATTTATTCCCTTAACTCATTTGTGTAAAGTCTTTTGAGTTGTGGGATTGTATCTTAGATTGACTTACACACCTATACTATTCCTTTGCATAAATGGTTAAACAATGAACATAGATTTTAAAGGCATTATTGGCTATATTTTGATATAATGACCTACCAAAAGAGGGAGGCGGATCGTGGCATTCCCCTAATATGATTTGGTAAATTACGGTAGATCAATGTATTCTACCAATTTTATTTAATAAACAAAGGGGGTCGAGGAATTCCCCCAAGTTATTGGAATCCTAATGGCATAATTATGAGCTTGCAAGATAAATGGTATGACGATGCTTGTGGTGCGCCTAAATGTATAGGTCCTTGATTAATTGATCGTTTATGTGAAATTTGTTTTAATTAGGATTAATGGGGGTTATGCAGCTAAGTCGTGAAGTGTGGGTCTTGAATAACTTATTCTTAAAACTCACGTTGTCCGCCCTGAGAGTTGGTCTTGATCAATGTGTGAACTATTTACACTATTGATATATTTTTTATCTAGGATTGATGTAGGGTATGGTTATTCTCTGGTATTCCTTGATACCTTGATATTGTGCGGTGACCACACACTGGGCCCTTTTAACAGCAGGAGCTGAACCAATATAACCCGTAGGTGTTGGTTTATGAAGATTGAGCTACATAGTCTAAACCTTATTCCTACCCCACCATCTATTAAATACTTATATATATATACATGTATGTGAACAGTTTTAGTGAGTTCCAAATTGAACTTTTGACTGACATTATTTTATCGTTATCTTGAATACATACTAGTGCTTACCCCACTAAACATCTCCCTAAGTTGTATTCCCACACAATGCATGGTAAAAGGCACTTCTACTTTTTATATGCAGTGAAGGTAATCTCAAAGTCAGTCATTTAAAGTGAAGTGGCGATCTTCCATTCTCTAGAAAACTTTATCATTCCACCGATTTTCCTTTCATAAATAAAAATTTAAGAGTTCATATTTACATTATCATTGTTAGGGTTGGGGGCATATCCTGATGTAGATTGTTTTCTAGCATAGATGCTTTGTGGATATTACTATGGATTAGGTATTGATGGTGACCCTCTTTGATTTCTTTGAGCTTATTATTTTCTATATTGTTATATATTCATAATGCATATGCTGGCTAGTGTATTTATGTTCTCTTTGATGAGGGAAGGGAGGTGGTCTCCGATCCTCGGTGGACTTGAGATACCCATCAAGACTAGGCCCTGGTTTGGGTCATGAAGGAGCCTCTTCTAACTGGCCACTAAAACCTCTTGGTATGGTGCCTGATATGCATCACGATGCCCCTATTGAAGGCGAGTCCACATCCAGTTCCTAGAGCATCATAGGTGTGTATCCACTCCTATGTCTTATATTTTTCTAAGTTATACATTGAGGATAATGCATCAACTTTAGTTGGGGGTGGGGTGTACCTCAACTTTTATTGTCTAGTCACTTTTCCCCAAAGTGAGCTATCATAGTAGAGACAAAACGTCTAGGATATTGTATTTTATTATGTTTTTGTTGTGCTTATTTTATTCTTCTTATGTTTGATTAAGAGAAAAATAAGGAACCATAGTGCATTCAATTTTTTCTCTTATGATAAATAAATGATACCTCTCACATTTTTTTCTATGAGTATTGTGTTGTGAAGATATGAGATTGTGACCATTGTTTGATCTGGTTATGGCATTAGTATAAGGATGGAATAAATTTATCTTTGCATTGCATGAACTGGATAGGTTGCATTTTATAATGTAACCCTATACTATGTGAGTGTAAGGTGTCTATTTAGTTCACATTGTGAGTCCAATATAGAACTTGCCCGATTAGTCTTCCCTAGGTTTTAGGATTGTTGGCTAAGATATGATCATGGGCCATTCCTGAAAAAGTCCACTTTTAGCCTAAATGACCGACAAAATGAAAATAAGCATCTCTTGATCTCAAATTTTAGACTAAACTGACCTATTTTCTTTTATTAACTCATTAATCTTCCCATTTTATTTATAATGAATTTTTTGGCCATGGTCCCTTGTTCGACATTGTGTACATCAATTCAGGAAAACTGCCTAAGTTGAGGGTGGCGATCATAGGGGTGTGTAGTTGGATACGCGTATGAAGAAGTTGAGAAAAGAAAAGAAGGTAGGGTTGGGTATGGTAGAAAAAATTAAAAAATAATAAAAAAGAGAGGAAAAGAAAAGAAAGAAAAGAAATAAATAGAAAGTATGTAGAAAACCACACCCAATCTGAAAATAAGTAAAGGAGAAAAATGGAGAATAAAAGAGCATAGTTGAATAGTGGAGCAAAAACATAAGTATACTGTAAAGAGGGGTTGAGTCAAGATTACTATATGTACCATACCTACCTCCAAGCCTACATTACAAGCCGAGAGAAGTCCAATAGTGATCCTAATCTAATTAACCAAAAAACTAAGGTGTAGATAACAAGGGAAAACCTATAGTAGTTCATGCACATTATTTGAACTTCATTATGATAATGAGTGCTTCAATGTAGTCCCTAAATTGATATTTATTTTTATAGTGTGAGAGTCTTGGACTAGTTTGTAGTGAGGTATTTGGATTGCATTAGTAGCTACTTATTTGCTCGGGTAATATCATTTTCATACATGCTTGGCTATTTGCTGCTAATCCAATACAATAACTTAACCCATATTGTGTCATGATATTATGATACATGTACGCACAGTAGTTTTAAAATATGTGCATAGGAAGGGGTGAAGGTTCGTATTGAACTCAAAGAATTAACTATTGCAGGTACCTTAAGTTTCTCTTAGTTAAGCATTGCGGGTGGTTATTTTTTTCTATTTTCCTAAGGAGATGAAAACATTATAATCTAAATTTATTGATATGCCATGGTTTCATGGAACTTTCAATGCTTAAAATAAGGAAATTATACAAGAACCTAGGTATTTTTGTTGGGTCTGATGTTTTTTTGTGTATATTTTGTAGGAAAAGGGATTTGAAAGAAAAGACGAGAAAGAAGGATGGAAATCTACAGAGTTGGTTACCCTAAGTTAATCCACAGCTCGTGGGTAGGACATACGATTTATGAGTGGACCGGTGGGTTAAGTTATGAAATTGAAAGGCAAAGTCTGATTCCTATAAGGTGATTTAAGACTCGTGACTCAAACTCATGACTCATGAGTGGCAATCGTAACTCAAGTACTGAAGAAAGAACCTGAGCTTGATTTCTACGATTAGGATCCATGACTTAAGGGTTTGATCCATGACTTAACCATGAGTCATAGGGATCTGCCAACCTGTTTTTCCTACACAGCTTAGGATAGGATTTTTTTTGTATCTATAAATGCTCTCATTATGTTTTATGATTAGTTTACACACATTTACATTATTTTGAGGTTCTTAAACATATTATTGATCTTGGAACTATTGAGATTGTTTTTTACGGTTTTTAATCAATTTGAGATTTTGATTTTTCATCTTATTCTTCTTGGAGAACAATTTAGCTTTATCCATGAATTCTTCTTGCATGCTTTTGATCATGAATAGATAAACCCCATAACTACGGTTATGGGAACCATGATAAATTAATGAAATAGGGTTAAGTGTGAAGTCGTTCTTGGTCGGTATGCGTGCATGTATTGGTATTTCCTCATATTTGATTGCTTTCCTGATGGTTGCAAAGGTTAGAAACTATCCTGCATTCTAAAATTTCTTAAAAGAGAGGTATATATTTGGATAAAGAAATAACAACATAATTTGAAGCTATCAACCTTCATTTAATTAACATAAGCATTAACCGAGAAAGTTAATTTAAGATCATAAAAAAGGGTTAGTGATGCAATGTGGTGAATCTGAGAGAAGATTAGTGAAAATAATCTAAACCAAAGTCAAGATACAATTAGGTGATTCAAATCTTGTTACATATCGCATGCAAGATATCATGATAGTTCGCTAACACAAACATACTATGGAGTTATGAAATTATGGGGAACACAATCCCAGTACTCGTCTCTTATTGACCACAATCCAATCAACCAACAACTGTCACTATTACAATTTACTTTCACAAAACCCACCTTTTTACTTACATAATTCCCAATTGTATCAACAAACTCTTGACAGAATGTCAACCTATTCATCGTGGAATTGACCCCAACCTAATTGGATTCTATATTTTCTTTAAAAATAACTTTAGACATTTTGAGAGGTGTAATTTGGTTGACATCACTATTAAGATCGGTCATTTTTCCAACACAAAATAAAATTAATCCATGAAAAATAATAAAAGAAAAATTTCTTAATGAAAAATAGGAACTTTTTTTTCGTCTCCCTCTTTTATTCTCTCCTTTCCTCCTCTTTTATAATGAAAATCCTTAGACAAATCTTAATTTTCCATGATAAGTTGAGATTTTATCTAATGTTTAGATTTCATCTTGCGTTTAAATTTTGCCTTGAGTTGAAATTTAAGGCATGTCTTGACTTGGTGCATTATCATCTTTTTTCTTTGTGTGTGATTCCTATGCTACTTGATTATTGATTTCTCTGAATAGATAAATATTTCTTTTTCATATTATTCTTGAACTTTTTCTTTGTTTGAACATCAGTGTTCAATGAGAATATCTGTAATATTAGTTAATAATACATGCAACATATGAAAATACTTATGATTTTATAAGAAAATACGTACAAAAAATTATAAATAATACATTTATCATATGTGTGTGTATACATATATATATATATAAATACATATATATACATATATATATATATATATATTCTTATGATGCTTAGTTGTATTTGTATTATAATTAGTTACACTGCTCAGGTCGGCTATGGATATATGTGATTGATTGATGGGTATATTGGGTACTTGTTGTAATACCCCGTACTTTTCCAAGCTCAATTTAACTCCTAGAATGTCAAGGGTCAACTTCAAAAATGAATAACTCTTGATGCATGTAGAATTTCCCAGTTCTAAACCCACTAGGTTGTAGATAATTAAACAAAATTTCTAACGATACCAATTTCACCTTAATTTGATACTCGGTTTGAGAAGTTATGGCGATTTTAGTGAAAACAGTAGGGCATTTTGATAGGCACCGCATTGTGGTGAAGGACAAAATCACAATTGTCTGATTCCATTGAAGAACCACGATTAGCCTGCGGAGTGGGGAAATTCTAGTTCTCGTTCATCTTATTCCAGTAGCTCAACGCGATTAGCTTATATCACGCAAAACTTTCCAATTGGACAGACACCACGTCACGGTGGAGTGTAAAATGACACTTGTCCTTTTTAGTGACGCAACGCAATTTCACCGCATCGCGCCATCGGCTAAAATGGCAGTCGTCCATTTTCTAGAAATCCAACGCGATCGCAGCGCGTTGCAGGTGGTGGCAAAATCAGGATTTCCAATTCCGAGTAAAAATTTAAAAGGGCAATATAGTTTATTCCCAAGCCCCCAAATTTTGTAAAACGCAGAATTAATCCTATTCTAAACATTATATGCTTATTTTCATCAAAATTACTCTCCAAGGAAACCCTAGAATTCAAACCTTCATCTCCAATGAATCTAAATTCCACCATTCTTTTTTCAATATAGCTCAAAATTAAAGATTTCCAATTCAAGAACTTCAAGAATCTATCTTCAATAGAACATATAGAGATTCAAAATTAAAGTTTCTCCATCTAATCATCAATTAAGGTATGTCGGATTTTCAACAAGGATAATTCTTTCATCCTTGTGTCCAAAATTAGTTTTTGAAGTTAATTTCACATGAGTTTCAAATTAGGGTTCATAACAAATATTTTAATTTGCAAGATTTTAAGATTTAAAGTGATTTAGATGTTGAATTGTATGAGTACTTTTGTATTTTCATGCGTATTGCTAAAATCTTAGTATTTAGACTTCAATTATCGATATTTGCATTATTGAACATGAGTTTTATGATGATTTGACAAGAAATGGATGCATGGGTTGTTAGCCCTAGTTTGAATGTTGTTATTTCAAGAAGATTATTTTTTTAAGCATCCCATGATTAGTTATTTTCATATTTTGATAAAGATTTGATCTTTTGATATTAGCTTTGATATGGAATCCACTTTATAGTTTCAGTTATAGAATAGATTAACAGATACACAATTAGTTTTCATTATAAACCTTTATACTAGTTTTAAAGTGGATTTCCAACAGAATGATCATACAGATTAAAGGGAGTTGTATTTAGCACCGAGTTGGGTATGTTCATATGCCCCAAACTACAAACTAATGTAGGTTCAGATTATCAGTTTATTCCCATTTCTATATGGATGATAGATATAGATTTGATCACTTAGATTAAGTTATACTCCCTGGCAAAAGTATGACACCTCTCCCCAATGTGAGGTTTTCCCATAAGGGAACTAGATGTTGGACACTATGATAGCTCACATAATTTATGTCAGTTAGAAGAACCTCCCTAATAGAAAAGTCAACAGAATAACATAAAAGAACAACTTTTAGAAACAAAGTGTAAAAGCTCACAATTTTATTCAGATATTATTTTATATAAGTCATTAGCTGCTAGATTTTAGACATAAAGGTGATTCCTTTCTACACTTAGACAACATGATTTAAAGATATAATACAAGTACAGCTTTTAGAAACTAAATGTGATGACTCACTAAATCTATGCAACATGTTTTCTATTCATGATTATGATTTTACGTTTTCAAATATTCCAACTTATGTGAGTCATCTACATTTAGCATACATTCTTTTACAATTTTATAATAATATTTAGATATTGATTTACTTGTACATTCACCCCCATATACTCAGTACAATCTAGAAGTGTTGATCCACATATACGTCTATGTACTATATTATCTCATAATGTAGGTTTAGGTGCTCAGTTCAGCAGTGTGAGTGATTATGAGTGTCTCTATCTAATCGCAACAGTTTGTGAGTCCTCATAGTTTGGGGACTTAGTCTTTCAATTTTTTACCTTATTAGTATAGATAATTCAATATTTTCAAATAGTTTGATTTTGTTGGGGGTTTTGTCCCATTGACTCTCTAGTTATTAGTAGAGAAGCTTGTCGGACTTCTAGATATGATTTAGATTTTTAGTATTAATGATCAGAGTGTTAAGTCTACTATTTTCAGATAATTTCAGTTAGCTCAAACAAAATTCCAAATCTTAGCTTTGATTTTATATCTTTATTTCCTCTATTATGAGCTTCAGATTTAGTAGAAGGCAGACAGGGTTAGATTAAGGCTACTCACAATCTTGAGCATCTTCTGATGTCTCGGGACCCATTTTGAGGCGTTACACTTGTACTGTCTAGTTATTAATCATATTATATCTTACTTGTTTGTAGACATGTATTATGGATATTCTAATTCGTTTATGGCCTTTGTTGGATGTAATTTTTGTTGTGGTATTCAAATAGTGGCATGGACGACCTTGTAATATATTTTGTTATATTTGAATTTTTTTTGTTGCATTTATTTGTTTATCTGCATTAAAAAATTACCATTACTGTTTGATTAAATTTTAGGTGGTTCAGTCAATCAAGTGAAGCATCAGGTACCAATCGAGCCTGTTTAGGTTAGGGGTTTGAGACTTATATTCTATCTTGTATTATTTCTTTCTTATCTTTCCTTATGATGGTCCCATCCTCAAGTGTATTGGTTGTTACTTTATTGGCATCTTGGTTTGATTTCTCCACCCTATGAATGGACCTAGATGATTCATGAGTCAGTAAAAAAATTCTGGATTGTATGATCGCTAAAAATAAGACATGGGATTTGATCGCCAAAATTTCAGGGTGAATCACAAGGATCATGGTAAGTTAATATTCTCCATCGTTATTTTCTTTATTATATTTCACCCTATACATTCTCTGACTTTATGCTATCAATATGTATTACTCAGAGTTGAGTTTTTCTTCTCATCTCCTCCATTGTGGATAACCTATTTGAGATGCATTATAAAACTTGCCATGGTTCTATTGGACAACCCAATAATTTTGACAATGCAAAATTTAGGCACCTTCCAAGATATAGTCATAATTACCAAAGAAAAAAATAGAGGTTCGATCTTACTTGCCCTGCCCTTGGGAAGAGAGACAACTCCCCCACCCAAAAATTTTTATTATTTCTGAATACTCTAATGATAGGTCCTTTTTTGAGTGCAGGACCAATCATTATCCCAGGTGATACTTAGCACATGTTCCATCAGTCTGAGTATGCCAAACAACTAAGCTCTCTCACAAAATTCCTTTTATCTTGATTAAGAAAAGATCTCTCCCTATGTCTTAAGTGTCAGACGAGGATGAGGTACTTCAATATGTTATTATTCTAAGAGTGGCACTCCATCAATCCCTCATCCATTATGGAATCTTCCCAAATAAAAAACTAACTCCTACTACTCGCAAAAGATTCTTTCTTCTAAAACTAGGAAATCTATTTTGGGGGTCCCCAATTTTTGTTGCCCCTCTAGCATTCCTTCAGTAGAGATACATGATATCACTATGACCGAGAGAAGAAAATTCCTAAGAACTAATCTATTTTCATCCCCAAGTAACATAAATCTATACGCAATGATCAAGAGTTATCCAATCCTTGTCTGTAATCCGCATCAAGTATTCTTGATAGTGATACCCACCCCTAGGAGGTTGGATTACTTTCTAGGCTTGTAGAGGTGGCCATCTTCTTAAAACTATTATTCTATTTTAAGGATAAATAGAGGATGGACATAACTTCCACCACCTATCTTTTGAATAATTGTGCCCATGTCGGGCTAAAGTCTATGAATTACCTAACTCTTAGTTTATTTTTCTTATCTTTATTTTTTGTACTTGAGGTGTGTTTTAGTATTCTTATAGACCTTTACTCTACATCCATTTTTTTTAGAATATAATAGCTATTGTAGATGGTTGGTAGAGGATGTTGCAATAGTAGAAAGCTTTAAAAGATAACTACAAAAAAATCTAGAAGGCCATGATTTTTATTCATAGTCAAATCAAAAAATCCGAAAGCTCAACTCTCTATTCTTCTAATATTGAGGAATTCAGATACATTCTGGATAAAGCCACATCCTAATGGATGATTTTGTTTGATAGGTGAGTAACCTGACTATTTATGTGTCTCTACTTAAGAAGTTATGCACTGAGCATCCGAGATTATTGAAGACCTCATCATGAAGGGGTCTGTCCTCAAGGAGTGGATTTATATTTTAGGGAGAGAAAATTCTAGAAATTTTAAAGTGAATTTATCCTCAAGGAATTAGTCACCCAATTAGAGAGAGATTACTTGAATCAAGACAAAAGTTAATGAACAATAAAAAAAGACCAAATTTTGTTTTAACCGTGGTGATGCTGAAAGTATTTAGAGCACCTTGTTAATGCATCTACAGAATTTTAAAGTTGTGAGTGATGGATCTATTAACATGTATTGGGATAACCTAGTAGCTATATCTCTAATAGAATAAATCAAACTATTAAAGACGAGGGTCGATGACTATCCTTCTGCTTCCAAAGAGGATCTTTCTGATAGTTAGTCTTCTAGGAAAGATCTCAATTTTTGAGATGGATCCTTCTCTGTCTTCTGCCTCCCGCCCTTTTAATTATTATTTTGATTTTTTATTATTTGGTTCTTATGTACCATCAAATGCAACCATTTGATATTGCAATATTATAACACGGTTTATCATGTATGTATAGTTTTGTTTTTGTAAGTGCGTGGTTGCATCATTTTACTAATATTTTTTACATTTCCATTCTCTGTAGAGAAAAATTTATTAAGATTAGGCTTTTGTGGAAGATTGTATCCCAGAAAATCCATGTTTTTTTCTTTTTCTCTCTCTATTTTTTTTTGGTTGAAAAAATGTTTCTGCATCATTACTGATGTATGTCTAAACAAACCATTCTATGTTCCTATATTTTTACTGCAGAAAAAAATTGACAAGATGTTTCAGGTCCTTAAACAAATGCATAAGAAAGGAAACTATTCATGATGCTTTAGTTCTTTCCACTAATGTTGACTTTTCTTCTAAGTTCTCCCTCTTAAACCAGAGTTTTCTTTATTTTTTCTTTCTTCCCCTTCTCTCTTCTTTTTAATTTTCGAATAGATGTTCCTTTGAATTATTAAATGTATCTTATCTTCCTGCTTTAGGCTTAAAATAATTTACCGTCTTACCATAGATTCATGCTTTGCTACTTAGATATTTATGACTTCATCCTTGTCCTTTCCCTTCATTTAGCCAATTGCCTTAAGTCATTAAAAAGAGCAAAGTATAAACTATGGTTAAGGCCAAGGACTGAGCCATTGGCTAGGTCCTAATTACATCGCTTGTTTGGTTACCCCAATGTTTTGGGTATCAATCCGATAATGCTCTCTATTTAGCCAACATACTTAGTCCAAATGGAGTTACTTGAGGGATCTCACCTAATTATTCTAGGGACACTCTTATAGTTTAGTAGAGCTCAATTAGATTACCAGATTGTAGGGTCCTTGAGCAAAGTCTCAGGTTTCTTAGTATTAGCTTGTTATGATAGATATATGCTTACTGGTAATAATAGAGGCTCTAAAACCTTTTGTTTATTATTATGAGGAGGGCTCCCCATTAATTTCTATGCTTTCCTTTATCCTTCTAGAAGAGCCATATGTTTATGTTTATTTTCTAGACAGAATGCTAAAGTGATACAAATAGGTGATTGGTTCCCAACTAATCCTATGGGAAGGTCATAACTTGTTTATGGTGAGTTTTGGACATTCAAGACTGTTTAGTGCTAATTATCAATAAGTAGCATAGTAAAAGAGATGGTAAAGGTCTAATGAATTCATTCTCTTGTTCAATAATGTATTGAGAGTTAGTTAGTGTCTCCATCTTTATTGAAATTTTGATTTCCTTTAATTATTCTATGGAAGTGGAGATGATACAAGTTTATTATGGTATTAGAGCTATCGGGATCAAGTTGAATGGATGAGCTTAGTCTTTGATTGATATTTGATTTGGTGTACAATTTCTTATATTAGAAGTTAGGGTGTTTTATTCTATTGATAAATAGTTACAATGTCTATCGGAGAAAACACAAGAGTCGAGAAAATATATGTGAGAGGATCATGCTTAGGTACAACAATTTGTTGTATCTGAGGCCTTTTTAGATTTAGAAGGGGAAAATTTAATAGAATTCAAGTTGACTGGTACAGAGAATAATAATTTCTAGTATCAATCTATTTGAATAGCTTTAATTAGAATGAATTAGATCATATTTGTAGACGTGTAATACCCCGATTCTCTAACCAATAGTGCAACCATGAATCAAGATCATGAGAAATAAATTATAGTGCTTTGGTTGTTTTCTGATCAAGGGTGATGTGTATTAAGGCCTCAAAGATGTCCTAGAAATTAAATGAATCAAAACATCCCTTACCGATTGAATTCTTGAGAAGGATTTTGGTATAACAAGCTTATCTATTTCTACCATAAGAATTTTTGAGCTCATGACACACCAACAGATATATAATTGAATTAGCTTTCCAACGGTACCAATTTCACCCAAATCCATTATCGAAGCAAAGAGTTATACCCATTTTACTCCTGCGTGTTAGCCTGGAAATTTTGTGACGACATTTTGTGATGACTTGTCACAAGCTTGATGGCTTGTCACAAAATGTCGTCACCATAAGCAGAAAGTCACAAATTCTAATATTTTGTGATGACTTGTTACAAGTTCGACGGCTTGTCACAAGTTCGACGGCTTGTCACAAAATGTCGTCAACCTTAAGCCGAAAATCATAAAATCCACCCTTTTGTGATGACATTTTGTGACGACTTTTCATGAATATCGTCAACTATTTTTTTTCAGCAACTAAGGGACGTTTTGCAATGGTATTTTGGTATTTTTTCATCTTTTGGAGGCCTATATAAATATGAGAATCCCTATCCAAACCCTAATTTCTTCATTCTCTCTTCCACTTTTCTTAAGAATATATATTAGGGTTTCAATCAAGAAAATTTAATCTTCCAAAAATCATCCAAAAATCTTCAAGATTTCTTCAAGAATCAAGTTCCTCATATAGTATGGGCTTCAAGAATCATTTATTACAAGTACGGATAGAGTCTCAAGCACTCGTTCATCAAATTGCAAAGATTAAGGTATGTAGGGTGTTAAACAACAACAATCTTTTCGTTCTTGTTCCCAAAGCTTTGATTTCTATTATGGATTTATATGATTTTGCAAGTGGGTTTATACGCAAATTACTTCATCATGGGACTATGAGAATCTAAATTGTTCAAGCTTTGTTATACATGATTATTTTACTATTCCCAAGTTTTGACTTGATATTTAATATTGTGAATTTCATATGTCTACCATGAGTTGATATTTCAAGTGTTTTCAAGATATGTGTCAAGCTTTAAGCTTCCTTATGACAAATTAGATTATTGAGTATATTGATTCATGAGATTGAATTGTTACAATGAGCCTTGATATTTCCTCAAAGTTATTGAGGTTGCCATGATTTAATGAATTAATATATATTGATATTGAGAAAGATTGGTTTTATTTGAGTCGAGTTAGGAATCCACAAACTGATTATGATTTGATAAATAAGAAAGAGATTTAATTTGATCTTCATGATAGACCCTTGTGATGTTTGTAGTGGATTTGCTAATGCATTATGAGTTTGTATCTAGGAGTAGTATTTAGCACCGAGTGAGAAATGTGGTATTTCCCCCGAAACTACGTTCCAGCGTAGGATTGATATTGATAATTGTAGTCCAGAGGCCGAGTATGAGATTATGATCACTAAATTTAGGTTATACTCCCTGGCAAGAGTACGACGCTCCCGCCAATGTGGGGTTCTCTCCTTAGGAAAGCAAATTGATGGACTCTATGTAGCTCACATGGTTTATATCGGTTATAAGAACCTCCCATGTCCATAAGTGTTGTGTTTCTTAAATTACCAAGTCACTCCGAGTCTTGAGTTGAAGATTTGAATTGTTTATGATGATTTATGAAGTTTTTATCATATAATTTATTTACTATGAGATTATGAAAAGTATGTTTCAATATAATACAAGCCAAGTGAGCCATCATTGTACATATGCATATTTTCATGAAATTGATGATGATATTTACATTGTTAAATACACCCCCACATATTCAGTACATTCGAAAGTACTGACCCACATATTTTCCTATGGGCTACATTTTCTTGTAATATAGGTTCAAGTACTCAGTCGCAGCCACATTAGCAATATTTGAGTGCCTGAACTACATTCCCTCAGTGGTGAGTCCTCTTGGTTCGAGGACCGTGTCTATATTATTGTGATATCATTTTGTTGTTATGGTTTTCAGTACTGTTGCATCATTTGGGGGTTTATCCCAATAGCTCTTTGATTCTGATGTATAGAGGCTTTGTAAGACTATATAGTTGGTGTGTAAGGACATTCAATATATTTTGGTTGTACAGTCTAGTATTCTCTAGTATTTCTCTTAAAATCGATGTGGTATATCTCTTTGTTATGTATGACTATTGTTGAATTGAATTCCTTGAGGTAGTGTCTAGCTCCGAGGATTAATTTATGGCTACAGGTAGCCCTAAGCACCGTATGGCCTCTCGAGATAAAATTTCAAAGTAATACAAAGCTTGGTATCAGAGCCTAAGGTTAAAGGAGTCCAAGGGAGTCTGACAAGCCGCATTACGTAGAGTCTTTATCATCAGTGTGTAGCGCACCACATCTATGAGCAAGAGGCTATGGAACTTTTTAGGAAAAGTCATTTCTTTCTTTCTAAAGTTTATCGTGCCTACAACTGTCTCTTTATCTGCGATTAACTCATGCCTTTTTATATTAGAAAATACCTTCTCCTTGAGCTCATAGAAATAATAAGCAACCTTCACCCTTGATCCCTTGAATGAGCATGTGTCTCATGTGGAATTTCGAGTAGCTTTTCAGGCACAAACCCAGGCAGCTACCGCTAATGCTTAAGCTAACACCCAGGATACTGTTTCGCCTCTATAAGAGAATAATTCTGGTGTTGCTTAAGTTTGTGAATTTATGTGGATGAATCCTCCTGGGTACTATGGGTAGAAGGTATGTGAAGACCCATAGATTTACTTAGATGAAGTGTGAAAGATCACCCAGACTATATATGTGACTGAGGAGGAGAGTCTTGAATTGGCTGCCTATCGAATGAAAGATATTGCATATGACTGGGTAGAGATGTGGGGGAAGAGTAGGGAGAGGATGCCACTCCCATGACTTGGCAGTTATTCCAGAATACGTTCATGGATAGATTTTTTCCTCTTGAGATGAGGGAAGCAAAGATAGAGGAATTCATGAATTTGAGACAAGGCCCCATGACTGTTAAGGAGTATTGTCTTAAATTCAATCAGTTATCCAAATATGCTCCTAGTATGATGGTTAACTCCAGGACCATCATGAGTAAATTCATGACTGGTGTGTCGAGTTACATTATGAAATAGTGTAGATCTGATATGCTTTATAGGGAGATGGACCTTTCTCGGTTGATGATATATGCCCAACAAATTGAAGCTGATAAAGTGAAAGAGAGGGAGTAAGTAAGAGGGAATAAAAGATCTAGATCAGAGCAGTAGGGATTCGATCAGTCCATATTCCATGAAGGGAACCACCCTCAATTCTATAGACGTCTATTTATGCTCGCACCTTTCTCAGTTCGTGCTCCCACACTTAGAAGCAGGCAGGAGCAAGGGAATAGGCCTATCCCATCTAGGTCTCAGGAAAGTGTAGGTAACCAACCTCGTCCTCCTTCATGTTCCAAGTATGGTAGAGATAATTTTATCAAGTGTTTTGTTAATCATAGGGTTTTCTTTGGTTGTGGTAAGTTGGGCCACCAACTTAGAGATTGTCTGTATGCTAGACAAGAGAGTCGAGATACTCATCCCCAGAGTCAGGTTACTAGTGCCCCCGCTACCGTTGTCTGCCCAGTTCCTCCTCAGGGCGCCTCTTCTAGTACTACTGATGGTTCGCGCCAGAATTGCTTCTATGCTATACCACCTCGCCAGAAAAAGAACTCTCCAAATGTTGTCACTGGTATGCTCTGTATCTTTTATTTTGATGTGTATGTATTGATGGACCCCGGTTTGAGTTTCTCTTATGTGACACCTCTGGTTGCTGTAAATTTTGAGATAGACCCTGAATGGATTCCTGAGCCTTTTCTGGTTTCTACCCCAATAGGAGAATTTATTATTGCTAAGCGAGTGTATAAGAAGTTTCCTATCACTATCCTTTATCGGGTCATTTGTGCTGAAATGATTGAGCTAGATATGGTGGATTTTGATGTCATTCTCGGTATGGATTGGCTTCACTCGTGCTATGCATCTATAGATTGTCATACCTAAGTGGTCTAGTTTCAATTTCTTGATGAGCCCATTTTTGAGTGGTTCGGGAGTTATATAACTCCGAAGAGCCATTTCATATCCTACCTCAGATCTAGGAAGTTGATTTCTAAGGGTTGCATCTATAACCTAGTTTGTGTTAAATACCTCAAGTCTAAGACTCCGACTATTCAGTCAGTTACCATTGTTAATGAGTTTTCTGATGTTTTCCCAGAAGATCTCCCAGGGGTCCCACCTAATAGAGAAATAGAATTCGGGATTGATCTCCTTCCTGGAACTCAGCCTATTTCCATTCCTCTGTACCATATGGCTCCCGCAGAACTTAAAGAATTGAAGGAGCAACTCAAAGATCTTTTAGACAAAGGCTTTATCAGACTTAGTGTTTCTCTATAGGGTGCATATGTTCCATTCGTGCGTAAGAAATATGGTACATTGTGTATATGCATTGACTACCGTCAACTCAATAAGATAACTATTAAGAACAAATACCCTCTTCCTAGAATCGATGATTTATTTGATCAGCTACAGGGTGGAAGTTATTTCTCAAAGATAGACCTTAGATCCGGCTATCATCAGCTTAAAGTGAGAGAGTGAGATATTCTAAAGAAAGCCTTCTAAACCTGTTATGGTCACTTTAAGTTTCTTATCATGTCCTTTGGGTTAACCAATGCGCCAGTAGCCTTCATGGATCTCATGAATCGAGTGTTCAAGCAATATCTTGATATGTTTGTCATTGTATTCATAGACAATATTCTTGTGTATTCCTAAAGAGAGTTTGATTATGCCAACCATCTTAGAATTGTCTTGAAAACTCTTAGATATCATCAATTATTTGCTAAATTTAGCAAGTGTGAGTTTTGACTAAGGTCAGTTGCTTTTATGGGTCATAATGTTTCCGCCGAAGGCATTATAGTCAATCCCTAAAAGACAAAAGTTGTAAAGAATTAGACTAGACCTACCTACCCATCTGACATTAGGAGTTTCTTAGGTCTAGCTGGTTACTACCATCGTTTTTTTGAGGGATTCTCTTACATTGGGTCTCCCATGACCCGATTGACCCAAAAGAAAATTAAGTTCTAGTGGACAGATGCCTATGAGAAGAGTTTTTAGGAGTTGAAGACTCGACTCACTTCAGCCCCAGTTTTATCTTTACTAGATGGTACTGATAGTTTTGATAAAATGTCCAAGTGAATGAATTATTCCATGATAGTAGGAAATCCCCAAGTAGGTGTAGACCCGTACTTTCTTAGTGTAGTTGAAAGACCTTAGCAAACAAGTTGATATATGTAGTTGTAAATCCCCCAATTATGTGCGCCTTGATAAATGCTAAGCTTTTAATACATGCGAAGTGGTTATCAAGTAAGTTATGACACGATAGTATGAAGTTTCCCCAAGTTATATGATCTCCAAATACATATCGAGACTGATAAAGGTATGAAGTACTTGATGTAGGACCTTGTTGAAAAGAAGTATAATATAGTAGCATGTTTTTCTATGCTAGTATATGTTGATGTTTCTTAAATGCTTGACGCAATGCCTTAATGATTGTAAAGATGAAGGTATGTTATGTTTCCTAAATACTTGAAGAGATGCTATAATGATAATGATGATTAATGAACTATTGTGATGATGATAATGAATGAATGGTTGTGACGATGGAGGAATAATTATGCTTTATTTTATGTTATCTAGTCCTAGGGTATTTATACCTGACAATTTAATTGTTGTCTAGAGCTCGTATTAGTTTCACGATAATTCTAGTCGAGCCATAACTCTCATAACTCAGTGAATTATAGGACACTATATCCTCAGATAGTTACAAAATGTAAGAAATTTCAGTAATCTCAGTTATCTCTCTAATCTCTATGTTGCTAGAAATCTAGCCTCAGTCCTGTAATCAGCTCAGATCCAATAGTATTCAAGTGTTTAACTCTAATCTCAGAAGCAATTCGAATAATCTATTCAAGATCTGTATCATCAGTCAAATACTGTGATTCAATGCCATTTCCATCAGATATAGAACTAAGAGATCTTAGCATAGCTTAGTCAAATTTTTTGAGAGACACCATCAGTATCAGATTCAGTTCAGCTGTGTTCAGGTAAGAATTCAGTTAGCGTCTTTCAGTTGGGAGTAAAAACTAGTACCAAGCGAGCGAAGGGATGATGACTCCTCCCATTCAGAGAGAGGATAGAATCGTTAGTAGCAATCCTTGACCTCTAGAACTGCGTAGCCAGCGTAGGATACAGGAGTCACCATCAGGAAAAGGCTGTCACCTCTAGAGAGAGAGTATTTGACTATTATATTAGCTTAGGTCGACTTCCTGGTAAGTGTCATCCACTAGAAAGGTTTACCTAGAGAGATGTCTTTACTCGTGGCACTGTATTGACACCCTTCCAGTAGGGGTTGCATGTTGGTCCCCACCTATGGTAGGTTGGGGCATTTCGGTTAAGTAACTACTTTCGATAATTTTAGTTTTAGCTTCAAATTTAGTCTTAGTCTTAGTATCAATCTTCAGAAATCAAGACTGTTAGATACAGTCATCTATTTTTATAAGGAACTCAGATAGTTCCATTGATTTATAGACCATCCATCAGATAGGCTTGGTATCATATATAGTTATTTGATATCATATTCAGAGATATGCCGCCAGGCATGCTTGATCACAGTCTCAGATTCTATTAAGTATTCTAGTTGTCAGATTCAGATATGATCATTTCCTTACCATTGATAATAGTTTCCTTAATCATTCGTTAGAGAGGTTGATCTTTAATCTTGTCAGTCGAGAGTAGTAAGCTCAGAATTCAGTCATAAATATAAATACATCCAGTATCTCAGTTATCAGTATCAAATGAGTCAGTATCTCAATATCTCAGTGTCAGAGTAAGTTCAGTCTACAGTAAGGCAGTATCCGAGTTTCAGTCTCTAGAGTTGTGATGATTGTGACTATGGTCTATGCATTCATTTATGTGTATTTTTTATCATGTGGCATTTTCATATTTATTCAGTTTAGATATTATGCATGCTTGAGCCCTTGCATTTAGCCTTACCCCGTCTACATACTTAGTACATCCCTGTACTGACGTATTTACACTATAGTGTTTTATTCGACAACATAGGTTCAGAGACACAGGATCTAGAGTATCCTCAGCAGTTCAGACCCAGCCAGCAGCAGTAGCAGTTAGTCCTCTTCTTAAGAGGATGAATCTCAGTTTACTATTATTACATCAACTTTTGTTTACTTTTAGTAGATGAAGTTAGTTGGGGACATATACCATCAACTTGATAGTTTAGATAGTTTAGAGGCTTTTTAGATGGATTTATTAGTATTCAATTTTTAGTTTTGAGTATTCATATATATGTTGAACTTTATGGCTAGTTTTGTATTTATTTTAGATATTAGGTAGTGTATAGGTAGAGACATCAGTAAAGGGTTAGCTTGCAGTCCTTCAAGGTCATAAGCACTGTGTCACATCTCGGGATGGGATCTAGGGGTGGTACAAACTTGGTTTCAGAGCCTAAGGTTCAAGAGTGTCCTAGGGAGTCTGAAAAGCCGCAACTAGTAGAGTCTTGTGCGTAGGTGTAGTGCAAAAAATTTATGTACAAAAGGCTATAGGATTTTTTAGGAGCAGTTTCCCTTCTTTCAATATTTAGATCATGCGAGTGAGCATGAGCTCAAGTTGATTCTCAGTCTAATCCATTTCTTCTTTCTATTTACAGATTATGTCTTCTCACAGAGATTTTGTCAATGGGGTTGATAACCAGCCCCCTCAGCTAGTAGATCCTGAGAATTAGAATGTGTCACATCCAAAGTTTTGGGTAGCTTTTTAGGTGCTAGCCCAAGCTGTGACTAATGTTTAGGGCAATCGTCAGTCTGTAGCCCCACCTATGCAAGATGGGAATTCTGCCGTAGCCAGGGTTAAAAGTTTTGTGAAAATAAACCTGCCAGAATTCTTTGGGTCAGTGGTAAGTGAGGTCCCGTAACTTTATTTACAGAAGGTGAAGAAGATCACCCTGATTATGCATGTTTTTGCGGAGAAGAGTGTTGAGTTATCATCATATAGGTTGAAGGATATTGCTTATGATTGGGTAGTGATATGGGAGAAGAGTAAAGGGGAGAATAAAGCTCCCGTAACTTGGCTAGAATTTCAGTATGCCTTTCAAGATAGATTCTTTCCACTATAGATGAGAGAGGCTAAGATAGAAGAGTTCATAAACCTAAGGGAAGGTTCCATGATAGTGAAGGAGTATTTTCTTAAGTATAAACAATTAGCTAAGTATGCTCCTAACCTAGTAGCTGACCCTAGAGCGAGAATGGGTAAGTTTTTGTCTGGAGTGTCGAGTTACGTGTTGAAAGAGTATAGAGTTGATATGCTCAATAGAGATATGGATATTTCTGGGCTAATGATGTATGCACAACAAATTAAGGTAAATAAGATAAATGAGAGAGAGAGAGTAAGCAAGGGAGCCAAGATAAGTAGTTGAGGTTTCTCTCAGGCAGGGTCCAAGAGTGGTAGTAATTCTCTGCATGGTAGGAGATTTATAGTCCCAGCTCCATCGTTAGCTAGTGTACCCATACGTGTGTTCAGGGGTGTCAAATATGATGAAGTGCCAGGCTCCAAAGCCTAGAGCAGTGCTAGTGGTGTTCGTACCCATTCGCTTTGTGGAGAGTGTGGAAAGTTCCACCAAGGTGTGTGTAGAGCCGGTAGTTGTGTCTTCTTTGGGTATGGTGAGCTAGGATATACAATGCTAGAGTGTATGATGCTGACTCAGAGGGGTAGACTACATGTGCTTTATGCTCGCCTTGATTAGGAGAGACTCCCTGAAATAGACCCGGGTATGTTTGAGCCCTTCATCTTTATGACATACATTGTTAGATCCCTTGCTTTTATTTCAAGCTTATATGCTTGCATGATTCATGCATGAGTTTCAGATCTCAGTCGATCAATTATGACCTAGTCTGTAGGTGTCTCACGCACCGCCCTAGTATTTCAGCAAAGTGTGTTTAGAGGGACATAAAGTCTCAAGGAGGAGATACCCCATAGTATTATGATGTTTTCACGTCATTAGATTCATCCAGATGCATGTTCTGATTTTCTTTATGAAGTTAGCATAAGTTTTTATTGCATTGTCAGTAGTGCTTTCAAAAGTCAGCTCAGCCAGACATTCATGCATTAGATATGCACATTCAGTAGAAATGAGTTCAGCTTGTCAGTGTGTGTTCAGTCATGTATTCATGAGATTTTCCCAGTTATGAATCCATGCATCAGATATACATGTATGTTATGAGAATTTATCTATGAGTAGATTTAGTTGAGTATTCCATGCATCAGATATGCATGCCCAGTATGAGAACTCTGTATGTTAGTTGTTCTAGTTGCATAGTCATGTTCTGAGATGTTCCCGTTCCTTGAGTAAATGCAGTTGATCCGTATTCTCAGTCTATCAAGAGATATTTGAGGATGAATGTTCCTAAGGGGGGAGGGGATATTGTAATGCCACGTAAAATTCTTTTCCAGTTTTAGCTTTAGAGCATATTTAGTAAAGCAAGAATCTGAGTTTAAAAGTTTCAAAAATATCTCCCCAAGTATGAAATACTTTAGATCTTGTGAAATTTCCCTAATTTCAACTCTTTGTCATGTAGAGCATTGAATAAGCTTTTCATTGATACAAAATTTGCCCAAATCAGACACAAGGGTGAAGAGTTAGAGCTATTTTACTGAGACAGTTTTCCACCTGGCACTTTAACACATCGCGGAGCTGGTCAAAATGGCGATTGTCAAATTCCAGTGAAACTCGACAATTCCACCACTTCGCGGTATAGTTCCAGTTCACAACCAAGGGGGTAAAACAATTTCTACCTCGTCGCTCTGTCGTGCAGTTTCCCAGTTGTCCAAATTCCAGTGAGCTTGCGTGATTATGGCACATCGCTCTAGCATGTAAAATTAGGATTTTTCAGCTTAATTCAATGGGCTTTTTGGTCCTTTTCCCCAGCCTTTATAATTACCCGATTAAGGGATCTCAACCTTATTTTTCTTCTTCTACTTCAATGCTAGGGTTTCAAAAAATCAAATCCCTCTCTTTTTCTTCAAAAAATATCAAGAGAGAATCATGAGAAAACAAGAAATCTGTCCAAAGGCCTTCAAGAAATGGGTTCCCTAGGAATGTAGATGTTGATTCTTGGGTCCCTTTCATGCAAGAAGCTCAAGTACCCTTTTCTAAAACTCAAAGATTTTATGTTTATGAGTTCTTAATGATTCATGTGAGTTTAAATTGATGTTACATGTGTTGTGAATTTTTGATTTATGTTGGTTTACAAGATTCATGTGCTTTGACCCTAGTATGTGGAATTCATATGATGTTTGTGATAACCATCTTGTAGTTGTTTTCTATGTGATGTGTTCAGGTCCTTTGGATGTAGAAATGGTGGAATAAACGAAGCATGTCCCCCATGAGTTTTATAAAAATCTTAGGTAAAGCATAAGTGCCATTATAGTATGTTGAATAGGAAATCCCAAATTGTGAGCTAGTCTATGCATGCCGAGTGTTTGATAAAATGTCCAAGTGAATGACTTATTCCATGATAGTAGGAAATCCACAAGTAGGTTTAGACCCATACTTGCTTAGTGTGGTTATAAGACCTTAGCGAATAAGTTGATATATGATGGTTGTAAATCCCCCAATTACGTGCTCCTTGATATATTATAAGCTTTTAATACATGCAAAGTGGTTAGCAAGTAAGTTATGACATGATAGTATGAAGTTTCCCCAAGTCATGTGATCTCCAAATACATGTTGAGACTGATATAGGTATGAAATACTTGACGTAGGACCTTGTTGAAAGGAAGAATAATCTAGTAGCATTTTTCCCTACTCTAGTGTATGTTGATGTTTCCTAAATGCTTGACGCGATGACTTAATGATTGTAAAGATGAAGGTATGTTATGTTTCCTAAATACTTGAAGAGATGCTATAATGATAATGATCATGAATAAACGATTGTAATGATGATGATATATGAATGGTTGTGATGATGGAGGAATGATTATGCTTTATTTTATGTTATCAAGTCCTGGGGGTATTATACCCGACAATTTAGTTGTTTTCTAGAGCCCGTGTTAGCTTCATAATAATTCCATTCGAGCCATGACTCTCAGAGCTCAGTGAATTATAGGACGTTGTATCCTCTGATAGTTACAGAACGTAAGAAATCTTAGTAATCTCAGTTATCTCTGTAATCTCCATATTTTTAGAAATCTAGACTTAGTCCTATAATCAGCTTAGATTCATTAGTATTCAAGTGTTTAACTCTAATCTCAGAAGTTATTTAAATAGTCCATTCAAGATCTATATCATCAGTCAGATACCGTGATTCTATGATATTTCCATCAGACATGGAACTAAGAGATCTCAGCGTAGCTCAGTTAGATCTTTTGAGAAACATGATCAGTATCAGATTCAGTTCAGTTGTGTTTAGTGAAGAATTCAGTCCGAGTTTTTTAGTTGGGAGTAAAAACTAGTACCAAGTGAGGAAAGGGATGGCGGCTTCTCCCATACAGAAAGAGAGAGGCTGGAGTCATTAGTAGAAATCCCTGACCTCGAGAACTTTGTATCCAGTGAAGGATACAGGAGTCACCATCAAGAAAAGGCTATCACCTCTAGAGAGAGAGTATTTCATTGTTATATTGCCTTAGGTCGAATTTTTTGTAAGGGTCATCTTCTAGAGATGATTGACCAGAGAGAGGTCTTTACCCGTGGCATGGTATTGACACCCTTCCAGCTGGGGTTATAGGTTGGACCCCACCTGTGGTAGGTTGTGGCATATCGGTTAAGTAACTATTTCCCATAGTTTCAATTTTAGTTTCAGATTTAGTCTCAATCTCAGTATCAATCTTCAGAAATCAGGACTGTCAGATACAGTCATCTATCTCTATGAGGAACTCAGATAGTTCCATCCATTTATGGACCATCCTTCAGATTGGCTTGGTTTCATATATACCTATTTGATATCATATTCAGATATATGCAGCCAGATAGGTTTGATCACAGTCTCAGATTCTATTGAGTATTCTTGTTGTTAGATTTATATATGATCATTTCCTTCCCATTGATAATAATTTCCTTAATCATCTGTTAGAGAGGTTGATCTGTAATCTTGACAATTGAGAGAAGTAAGCTCAGAATTTAGTTATCAATGTAAATACATCTAGTTTCTTAGACATCAGTATCAGATGAGTCAGTGTCTTAGTATCTCAGTGTCAGTAGTATGTTCAGTCTGTAGTAATGCAATATTCGAGTTTCAGTCTCTAGAGTTATGATGATTGTGACTATGGT
>JAPEIP010000006.1:177006675-177017359 GCA_026120095.1 Capsicum chinense
AGTTTCAGATCTCAGTCGATCAATTATGACCTAGTCTGTAGGTGTCTCACGCACCGCCCTAGTATTTCAGCAAAGTGTGTTTAGAGGGACATAAAGTCTCAAGGAGGAGATACCCCATAGTATTATGATGTTTTCACGTCATTAGATTCATCCAGATGCATGTTCTGATTTTCTTTATGAAGTTAGCATAAGTTTTTATTGCATTGTCAGTAGTGCTTTCAAAAGTCAGCTCAGCCAGACATTCATGCATTAGATATGCACATTCAGTAGAAATGAGTTCAGCTTGTCAGTGTGTGTTCAGTCATGTATTCATGAGATTTTCCCAGTTATGAATCCATGCATCAGATATACATGTATGTTATGAGAATTTATCTATGAGTAGATTTAGTTGAGTATTCCATGCATCAGATATGCATGCCCAGTATGAGAACTCTGTATGTTAGTTGTTCTAGTTGCATAGTCATGTTCTGAGATGTTCCCGTTCCTTGAGTAAATGCAGTTGATCCGTATTCTCAGTCTATCAAGAGATATTTGAGGATGAATGTTCCTAAGGGGGGAGGGGATATTGTAATGCCACGTAAAATTCTTTTCCAGTTTTAGCTTTAGAGCATATTTAGTAAAGCAAGAATCTGAGTTTAAAAGTTTCAAAAATATCTCCCCAAGTATGAAATACTTTAGATCTTGTGAAATTTCCCTAATTTCAACTCTTTGTCATGTAGAGCATTGAATAAGCTTTTCATTGATACAAAATTTGCCCAAATCAGACACAAGGGTGAAGAGTTAGAGCTATTTTACTGAGACAGTTTTCCACCTGGCACTTTAACACATCGCGGAGCTGGTCAAAATGGCGATTGTCAAATTCCAGTGAAACTCGACAATTCCACCACTTCGCGGTATAGTTCCAGTTCACAACCAAGGGGGTAAAACAATTTCTACCTCGTCGCTCTGTCGTGCAGTTTCCCAGTTGTCCAAATTCCAGTGAGCTTGCGTGATTATGGCACATCGCTCTAGCATGTAAAATTAGGATTTTTCAGCTTAATTCAATGGGCTTTTTGGTCCTTTTCCCCAGCCTTTATAATTACCCGATTAAGGGATCTCAACCTTATTTTTCTTCTTCTACTTCAATGCTAGGGTTTCAAAAAATCAAATCCCTCTCTTTTTCTTCAAAAAATATCAAGAGAGAATCATGAGAAAACAAGAAATCTGTCCAAAGGCCTTCAAGAAATGGGTTCCCTAGGAATGTAGATGTTGATTCTTGGGTCCCTTTCATGCAAGAAGCTCAAGTACCCTTTTCTAAAACTCAAAGATTTTATGTTTATGAGTTCTTAATGATTCATGTGAGTTTAAATTGATGTTACATGTGTTGTGAATTTTTGATTTATGTTGGTTTACAAGATTCATGTGCTTTGACCCTAGTATGTGGAATTCATATGATGTTTGTGATAACCATCTTGTAGTTGTTTTCTATGTGATGTGTTCAGGTCCTTTGGATGTAGAAATGGTGGAATAAACGAAGCATGTCCCCCATGAGTTTTATAAAAATCTTAGGTAAAGCATAAGTGCCATTATAGTATGTTGAATAGGAAATCCCAAATTGTGAGCTAGTCTATGCATGCCGAGTGTTTGATAAAATGTCCAAGTGAATGACTTATTCCATGATAGTAGGAAATCCACAAGTAGGTTTAGACCCATACTTGCTTAGTGTGGTTATAAGACCTTAGCGAATAAGTTGATATATGATGGTTGTAAATCCCCCAATTACGTGCTCCTTGATATATTATAAGCTTTTAATACATGCAAAGTGGTTAGCAAGTAAGTTATGACATGATAGTATGAAGTTTCCCCAAGTCATGTGATCTCCAAATACATGTTGAGACTGATATAGGTATGAAATACTTGACGTAGGACCTTGTTGAAAGGAAGAATAATCTAGTAGCATTTTTCCCTACTCTAGTGTATGTTGATGTTTCCTAAATGCTTGACGCGATGACTTAATGATTGTAAAGATGAAGGTATGTTATGTTTCCTAAATACTTGAAGAGATGCTATAATGATAATGATCATGAATAAACGATTGTAATGATGATGATATATGAATGGTTGTGATGATGGAGGAATGATTATGCTTTATTTTATGTTATCAAGTCCTGGGGGTATTATACCCGACAATTTAGTTGTTTTCTAGAGCCCGTGTTAGCTTCATAATAATTCCATTCGAGCCATGACTCTCAGAGCTCAGTGAATTATAGGACGTTGTATCCTCTGATAGTTACAGAACGTAAGAAATCTTAGTAATCTCAGTTATCTCTGTAATCTCCATATTTTTAGAAATCTAGACTTAGTCCTATAATCAGCTTAGATTCATTAGTATTCAAGTGTTTAACTCTAATCTCAGAAGTTATTTAAATAGTCCATTCAAGATCTATATCATCAGTCAGATACCGTGATTCTATGATATTTCCATCAGACATGGAACTAAGAGATCTCAGCGTAGCTCAGTTAGATCTTTTGAGAAACATGATCAGTATCAGATTCAGTTCAGTTGTGTTTAGTGAAGAATTCAGTCCGAGTTTTTTAGTTGGGAGTAAAAACTAGTACCAAGTGAGGAAAGGGATGGCGGCTTCTCCCATACAGAAAGAGAGAGGCTGGAGTCATTAGTAGAAATCCCTGACCTCGAGAACTTTGTATCCAGTGAAGGATACAGGAGTCACCATCAAGAAAAGGCTATCACCTCTAGAGAGAGAGTATTTCATTGTTATATTGCCTTAGGTCGAATTTTTTGTAAGGGTCATCTTCTAGAGATGATTGACCAGAGAGAGGTCTTTACCCGTGGCATGGTATTGACACCCTTCCAGCTGGGGTTATAGGTTGGACCCCACCTGTGGTAGGTTGTGGCATATCGGTTAAGTAACTATTTCCCATAGTTTCAATTTTAGTTTCAGATTTAGTCTCAATCTCAGTATCAATCTTCAGAAATCAGGACTGTCAGATACAGTCATCTATCTCTATGAGGAACTCAGATAGTTCCATCCATTTATGGACCATCCTTCAGATTGGCTTGGTTTCATATATACCTATTTGATATCATATTCAGATATATGCAGCCAGATAGGTTTGATCACAGTCTCAGATTCTATTGAGTATTCTTGTTGTTAGATTTATATATGATCATTTCCTTCCCATTGATAATAATTTCCTTAATCATCTGTTAGAGAGGTTGATCTGTAATCTTGACAATTGAGAGAAGTAAGCTCAGAATTTAGTTATCAATGTAAATACATCTAGTTTCTTAGACATCAGTATCAGATGAGTCAGTGTCTTAGTATCTCAGTGTCAGTAGTATGTTCAGTCTGTAGTAATGCAATATTCGAGTTTCAGTCTCTAGAGTTATGATGATTGTGACTATGGTCTAGCATTTATGTATGTGTATTTGTTGTCGTACGACATTTTCATAATTATTCAATTTAGATATTGTGGGTTCATGAGCCCTTGCATTTAGCCTTACCCCATCTACATACTCAGCACATGCCTGTAATGACGCATTTGCAGTATGGTGTTTTATTTGACACCATAGGTTCAGAGAAATAGGATCCAGAGTATCCTCAGTAGTTCAGTCCCAGCCAGTAGCAGTAGCAGTGTGTCCTCTTCTTTTGAGGACGAATCTCAGTTTACTATTATTGCATCAGATTTTGTTTAATTTCAGTAGACAGAGTTAGTTGGGGACATGTCCCATCAACTCTACAGTTTAGACAATTTAGATGCTTATCAGACAGATGTATTAGTATTTAGAATTCAGTTTTGAGTATTCATAGATATCTGGAACCTTATGGCTAGTTTCTTCATTTATTTAAGATATTATGCATTGTATTAGTACTGATATTAGTAAAGGGTTAGATTGTGGTCCTTTGGGGTCATAAGCACCGTGTGATGTCTCGAGATAGGATCTCGGGGTGTTAGAAATCTCAAAAAGTCACCTCAATAGATTTACTCGAATTAGAGATAACTAATTTCGATGTCATTCTCCGAATGGATTGGATTTATTCCTATTATTCCTCTATCGACTGTATAAATAGAATTGTCCAGTTTTAGTTTCCGAATGAACCCATCCTAGAGTAGAAGGGTAGTACTTCAACACTTCGGGGTCAACTTATTCTTACCTTTGGGCTAGAAAGATGATATCTAAGGAATGTGTCTACCATTTTTTTCAAGTCCAAGAATCTAGTTTAGACACCCCTACTCTTGAATCAGTATCAGTAGTATGTGAATTCCTAAATATGTTTCTCGAAAATCTTCCCAGAGTTCCTCACAAAAGGGAAATTGATTTTGAAATTGGTCATCTCCCAGATACTCATCCATATGTATCCCGCCATACAGGATAGCTCCAGCAGAACTCAAAGAACTATAAAAATAGTTAAAGGATCTCTTAGATAAGGGATTCATCAGGCCAGTATGTCCCCGTAGAAAGAAAGATCGTTCTCTCAGAATGTGTATAGATTACTGTTAGTTAAAACAAAGTTACGGTCAAGAAAAGTATCCACTACCCAGAATCAATGACTTGTTTGACCAACTTAAGGGTGCCAGTTATTTCTATAAGATAGACCTCAGATCAGGCTATTATCAACTCAGGTTCAGGGAAAGTGACATCCTAAAAATATCTTTCCAAACTCGGTACGATCACTTCAAATTTTTAGTCATGTCCTTTGGTCTTACCAATGCCCCAACAACCTTCACGGAATTGATGAACTGTGCGTTCAAGTAGTACTTAGACATATCTATCATAGTCTTCATAGATGACATTCTTGTTTACTCCCGTAGTGAACATGACTACTCATATCAAAATAGTATTGCAGACTTTCAAAAACTATCAGCTATTCGCCAAATTTAGTTAGTGCAAATTTTGGATAAAGTCAGTAGCATTCCTTGGCCATATAATTTCTGGTGATGGAATTAGAGTTGTCCCCAGAAGATAGAAGTAGTGAGAAACTAGCGAAGTACCATCTCTTCGTTAGATATAAAGAGTTTCTTGGGTTTTGCTAGCTATTACCGATGGTTTATTAAGGGATTTTCATCTATTGCATCCCCTATGTACAGATTGACTTAGAAAAAAGTAAAATTCTAGTGGTCAGATCCTTATGAGAAGAGTTTTTAGGAGTTGAACACTCGACTCACCACAACTCCAGTGTTGACCCTACCAGATGGCTCTGATAGTCTTTTTGTGTACTGGGATGCTTCAAGAGTTAGGTTGAGTTGTGTTTTGATGCAGAGATGTAAGGTCATAGACTATGCCTCTAGACAGCTTAATCCCCATAAGAAAAACTATCCTACTCTTAATCTTGAGTTAGCAGCAGTAGTTTTTGCCTTAAAGATTTGGAGGCATTACTTGTAAGGTGTGGACGTTGATGTATTCACTGATCATAAGATCCTGCAGTATGTGTTCTCTCAAAAGATCTCAACCTCCGTCAGATAAGTTGGTTGGAATTGTTAAATGACTATGACATAAGTATTCTTTGTCATTCGAGCAAGGTCAATGTAGTGGATGGTGCTGTCAGTAGAATAACTATAGGTAGTGTTGCCCATATTGAGAACAGTAAGAAGAAGTTAGACCAGGAAGTTCATTAGCTAGATCGACTAGGTGTTCGCTTAGTCGATTCAGATGAAAGTATTGTATGGGTGCAAGTAGCTCAAAATTATCCCTAGTTTCTGAAGTGAAGGAAAAGCAGGGTAGGGATCCCAGTCTAGTCCAGTTGAAGGAATCAGTCAGAAATCAGAAGATAGAGCTTTTTTCCTAAGGGGGAGATGGTGTTTTGCGTTGTTAGGGCCATCTGTGTAAGCCTGGTGTAGGTGAATTAAGGCAGTGAATTCTCATAGAGGCGCATGGTACGCATTACATTATTCATCCAGGGACCATAAAAATTTACCATGATTTGCAGGAGATCTATTGGTGGAGTGGGATGAAATGAAACATTGCAGAGTTTCTGGCTAAGTGCTCAATATGTCAGTAGGTTAATATTAAGCATCTAAAGCCTAGTGGGTCCATAAAGGTGTTCTATATTCCCTCCTATAAAGGGGAAGAAGTGAGCATGGACTTTTTGATGGTATTACCTCGTACTCATCGTCAACATAATTCAATTTGGGTCATTGTAGACAGGATGACCAAATTAGCTCATTTCCTTCCAGTTCATATCTCCTATTCAGTCGAGGATAATGCCAAACTCTATGTCAAGGATTTGGTAAGATTGCACGGTGTTCTATTGGCAATCATCTCAGATAGAGGTACCCAATTCACTTGCCATTTCTGGAAAGCATTCCAAAAGGGTCTTGTTACCCGAGTTCATCTCAGTACATCCTTTCATTCTCAGACAGATTGTCAAGTAGAAAAGACCATGCAGACCTTAGAATATATGCTACAAGCATGAACGATAGACTTTAAAGGTAGTTGGGATGACCACTTTACTTTGATTGAATTCGCCTATAACAACAACTATCGCTCCAGTATTCAGATGGCTCCATTTGAGGTACTTTAAGAGAGGAGGTAAAGATCTCCCATTAGTTGGTTTGATATGGGTGAGGCCGCATTAGTAGGGCTTGACTTGGTGTTTAATACCTTAGAGATAGTCCAGTTTATTAGGGAAAGACTTGAGACAGCTCAGAGCTGGCAGAAATTATACGCAGAAAGGATCTCGAGTACGAGATTAGTGACTATGTGTACTTCAAGATCTCTCCTATGAAAGGAGTGAACCATTTTGGCCAGAAGGGGAAACTCAGTCTCTGATATGTCGGTCCTTACCAATTCCTCAGCCATTTTCAAATGGTAGCTTATGAGCTTGAGTTATATTTAGATTTATCTTTAGTTCGTACAGTGTTCCATGTCTCCTTGCGAAACAAATGCATAAGTGACCCATCATTCCTAGTCCCTATTGATGACATAGATATTCATAACAGCCTCTCTTATTAATAGATCCTACTCAAAATCCTTCACTATCAGATTCATAGACTGAGGAAGAGAGAAGTTCCTCTAGTCAAAGTTTTTTGGTGGAATTAGTCCATTGAGGGAGCTACTTAGGAAGCAAAAGCAAACATGCAAACCAAGTACCCTCATCTATTCTCCGCTATTCCAGACTGAGATTAAGGTAATAATTTCTTCAAGCTTAATTAGTTTCATGTTTAGATTTAGTTACAAACTTGGTATCAGTTACCATTGTATATTCAGTTATATGTTTATGAGCCATTTCTGTCATGTATCCATGCATTAGATATGCATGTTTAGTACGTAAATTCAGTTTATTAGTTATCCCAGTCATGCGTTCATGAATCATGTTCATCTATATCCATGCATCAGATATGCATGTTTAGTATGATGATTCAGAATATCAGTGATATCAGCCATTTAGTCATGTTCCAGATGTTCATACCTAGTAAGTAAGTCAGTCTCTTAGATTCTCAGTCTCAGCAGTCTCATTCAAGGACGAATGTTCTCCAGGGGGAGATTATGTAAGACCCCATAAAATCCTAAGCTTAATTCAGTCCTTTAGGCTTGTCAAGGGGTCCTAGACTAAGAATATTTTAGCTAAGTACTCAGACTTAGTGTCATTTTAACCAATGAAGGTTAGAAGTCTTATTTGATGACATTTACGTCCATTAAATGTTGATGTTTAGGTTGATTCATGATTATGAATGTCCGTAGGTATTTTCGAACAAGTTTCAAATTTTTTGGACTATGTTTAAAGGTCCTTTGAAATCCTAAAATAGTAAATCAACGCGATCTTTGTGCACCGCATCGACAATCGCGTTGATTATTATTTTCCCCAGCAACCAATGTCTAATTCCAGTGGATCGACGTGAATATGGTGCAATGATTTGGCTATCGTATGGATTCCATCAACGCTCTGCGTGGACCTAGACGTTGGTAACTATGTTTTTAGTCATTAAAACACCACGTTCTTGGGGGTATTTAGGTCTTTTTTCCTCAACCTTCATCCCCCAAAACATAAAATTAAACTCCCTATAGAGCAAATATAGTCAATTTTTCTCAAATTTGCTCAAGAATAAAACCCTAGAAGATCAAATTTCAAAGCAAGAACTTAAGATTCAACTATAAGCTTTCAGAAATTCTTCAAAAAAGATATGTGAAGTGTTGATCCAAGGTTTCCATCCTTTCTTGGAGTCCAAGAATCTCTTTTGAACTTCAAATAATTGATTTTATGATTTCAATGGTTGGAATTAAAGTGTATCCATGATTGCTATTTGGATTAAGTTCCTAATTCATGATTATATATATATATATATATATATATCATGTGAAACTGATCATTATGTGTATAGATTCATGTTAATCCATGGTAAACCCTTGACTTGTGAAATTAGAGATGAATTATGATGCTCACTTGTTGTTCAATACTAGGTGCATATATTATTCTCACCAAGTGCTTGATAAATTATTCATGTGAACTATTAAGGGAATGAAATCATGTCAAATTAGTTTATGTGCAAGTTATATCATACAAGTGTTTGTGAAAATGCCCCAACAAATGAATGATGATCAAGTTCACAGTTTACATGTTTCATGTTATTTCCATGTCACTTAATTTTTTCTATCGAGTCCTGGGAGTACTTGTACCCAACAATTTAACTGATTACCTAGATCCATGGTCAGTCATAGAATAGTATCAGTCACAACATGATCAGTAGAACTCTCAGTCAGTTATAAAACTCAGGCAAACTCAGTAGAAACCATATTAGTCCAGTCTAATTCAGTATCCAGTTTAGAACTCAGTAAACTCAGTCAGCTAACAGAATTCAATAGTATTCCATCAGTCAATGAAACTCAGTAAACTCAGTTCAATTTAGCTAAACAGTAATCTCAGTAACCATTCAGTCTATCCTAGTATAGATTAGAAATCAGTTCTCTATCTATTTAGTTGGGAGTATGATTCAGTACCGATTTAACCCATTTATGAGGGCATTCCTGTCAGCAGAGAGGTTTGAAACTTATAGCAATCCCTGTGTACAAAACTATATAGCAAGTATAGGTTGAGGTATCTTCCTACCAGATATTATGAGGGTTGATATTTCTCATCCGAGTTATCCAGCCAGGTAGGGTTGACGAAAGAGCTTCCTGTCTGAGAGGGCTAACTCATAGCTTGTCCTTACTCATGGCACGGTATTGGCACCCTTACAAATGGGGTTATGATTTGGACCCTAAATTAGTTAGATAAGGGGCATATCGGTTAGATGATTACGTCCCTCAATTTCAGTTCCATTCTCAGTCTCAGAATAGAACTCAGTTCAACTCTACAGATCCAGGACTATTAGATTTAGTCACTCAGCTCAGTACAAAACTTAGTATGGTTTAACAGTATTTAGAACTATCTTATGCATTCATTTAGATAATCAGTAAGAGTATTCATAAACTCAGATATTGGTTATCAATATTCTAATTCAGTACTTAGTACTAGCATGATCTCAGTTACAGTCTATGTATTCATGATGTACTTTTAGTCACTCATACTCTGTTGTTCAGTTATTATTGTGCATGCATATAAATTCATGCATATCAGCCTACCTTACTGAGCATACCAGTAAATTCAAAGTACTGACATATTCTTTTCATTGTGCTATGATGTCTTATATCATAGATTCAGATGCACGGGCTCTAGAGCACCCTTAGCAGTTCCGATTCTCAGCTTTCAGAGTAGTGGTGAGTCCTTATAGTTTTAGTACATGCTTATTATTTATATTACTTTAATTTTATTTCAGTGGATAGAGTTAGTTGGGGGCTTTTCCCATCAACTCCACAGTTCAGACAGTTAGAGGTTTTTTAGGTAGTTGTTTAATTTTTTAGTACTTATATTCAATTTTGGTATTTTGATACCGCATTTAGATTTATTTATAGATTTGAACCTTATGGAATATGTTTCTTCCTATTTCCACATAATTATAGTAGCTATTACATAGTTAATTTAGCGGGTACCAGTCATGGGTTGGCATGTAGTTCTTCGGGATTATGAGCACCGTGTAGCATCTAGGGTATAGACTCAACCCGTTACAATAATATTAACATTGGTTGTAATTAGTCATTGGTCAACACTAGGATTGTGTTCCTCCTAGATTCTCAACTTTATCATGCTTTATTGAACCAACCTAATACCTTGCATGTCGAATCAATAAGTTATGTGCCTTCTATAGTGTTTTGGATGAGTAGAAGGATGTCACCCTTTATCTTTTGAGCCTTAGGATGTGTCCTTTCCTAACCTTTATCTTGATAACAGTTAACTATACCCTTTTGATCCTCTAGTAATTCGATGAAATCTACCCATCTTACTTAAATAAAGCCAAGTAGTTTGGATCTACAGTTATACTCGAAATTACTATTATCATTGTCTTTTTCTAGTCATTATTCCTCTTTTGAAGTAAGTATAAATAATCTAGGTAGGATCCTAATGTGTGCCCTTGTTTCAAAAGCTATTAAAGTGAAGATAATACAATGCATACATGGGAATCAGTTCTAAATAAAAGTAACACTTTCCCTATTTTATCAATTGTCAGGGGTTCCATAACCCTAGCTAAGGGTTTTTAGCGGGTCATGCTTGTAAAGTAATCAACAACATTCATAATTTAAAGCATAAGATGAAATAACAAGAATCACAAGTAAAAATTAAAATCGTAACTAATTAATCAACGAAAA
>JAPEIP010000006.1:177017459-177051003 GCA_026120095.1 Capsicum chinense
CATTGGTTGTAATTAGTCATTGGTCAACACTAGGATTGTGTTCCTCCTAGATTCTCAACTTTATCATGCTTTATTGAACCAACCTAATACCTTGCATGTCGAATCAATAAGTTATGTGCCTTCTATAGTGTTTTGGATGAGTAGAAGGATGTCACCCTTTATCTTTTGAGCCTTAGGATGTGTCCTTTCCTAACCTTTATCTTGATAACAGTTAACTATACCCTTTTGATCCTCTAGTAATTCGATGAAATCTACCCATCTTACTTAAATAAAGCCAAGTAGTTTGGATCTACAGTTATACTCGAAATTACTATTATCATTGTCTTTTTCTAGTCATTATTCCTCTTTTGAAGTAAGTATAAATAATCTAGGTAGGATCCTAATGTGTGCCCTTGTTTCAAAAGCTATTAAAGTGAAGATAATACAATGCATACATGGGAATCAGTTCTAAATAAAAGTAACACTTTCCCTATTTTATCAATTGTCAGGGGTTCCATAACCCTAGCTAAGGGTTTTTAGCGGGTCATGCTTGTAAAGTAATCAACAACATTCATAATTTAAAGCATAAGATGAAATAACAAGAATCACAAGTAAAAATTAAAATCGTAACTAATTAATCAACGAAAATAAATACAAGAGAATTACAAAAATAAAATTGAATCTCGAAATTAAAATATATTTATGAGTATCAAGAGTGTATAATTTCTACTAAAAGCTCATAAGGGGTATTTATAGTACTTTAGTCTAAAGGATTTTATTTGGGAATGACCAACATGAAGTACTTGTAGTGTGAGATTAGTGATATGTCATAAGAGGCTGACGGTTGTGAAGCTGAACTCTCAGGTCATTCAAAGGAAGAAAAGTTTTAAGTATCTAGGGTCAATGATTCATATCAGTGATGAGATTGATAAGGATATCACGCATCGTATTAGGGTACGATGGTTGAAATTGAGGCTCGCTTTAGGATTTTTATGTGATAAGAAGTTGCTCCTGAAGCTTAAAGGTAAATTCTACAATGTGGCCGTTCGACTAGCTATGTTGTATACAGCAGAGTGTTCTCCAGTTAAGAACTCCCACATCCAGAAGTTTAAGGTGGTGGAGATGAGGATGTTGAGATGGATTTATGGACATAGCTAGGAAGATAGTGTGAGGAGTGATATTATTCAGGAGAAGGTGGGGATGTCTTCTTTAGAGAAAAATATGCAAGATGTGCAGGTACATTGGTTCGAGCACATGATGAGGAGGGGCTCTGATGCTCTAGTGTGGAGGTGGAGTCACTGGCTATGGATGATTTTAGGCGGGGTAGAGGTACGCCAAAAAATTATTGGAGGGAGGTGATTAGGCATGATATGGAGAAGTTACAACTAACAGAGAACATTACCCTTGATAGGAAGTTGTGGAGGAGGTGGATTAGGGTAGAGAGTTAGGAGGTAGGCGCATTTCTTTATTTGTGTATGAAGTTTCTTGTTCGTGGGTGTTGAGTGATGTATATGTTTTCACTTAGGTAGTTTTTTAGTAGTATCTGGTGGCTTTTATATTACCCTATGTATGCCGGTGTTAGTTTATTTTTCATAATGTACTAGTCTATATGCATTTCTGTTTTGTGATTTGCTATACTATTATCGGTCCTAAGTCGGGGTTTAATATGAAATAACCTCTCTACTTCTTCGGAGGTAGCAGTATGGTCTACCTATACTCTACCCTCCCCAGACCGCTCTATGTGGGAATACACTAGGTATGTAGTTTTAGTTGTTAAGGAAAACCTAAAACCAAAGCATGAACGAAATAGGACAATAAAGGGTTGGTGGCTATATGTCGTCGCCATATGCGTCTTGGCCTTAGGCGCAGGTGGTACATGCGGCCTATAGGTTAGGTTCATGTATTGAATACATGTTCTCGGACCAAAATTCCATGAAGGTTAGCTCTCGCGCTTTTGTACTTCTAACACATGCTTTGCCCATATGCGGTCCACATGTACTGAATGTAGTCCGTACGTTGACATAGGAAGTGTCGAAAGTTATTGTTTCAGCTATTCTTCAATTCCTACACATGTTTTTGTCATGAACAATATGAAAGTTTCACCAACACCCATTATTGCTCACATAAGTAGCCAAAAACACCTTTTTTCTTTTTTTTTTTCACGAACATAGCATCCAAAACCTAGTTTCCTGCAAAAGCATACCCAAAATGCATCATTTCAAACAAAACAACCTCAGAAAATTGCATATTTTCATAGTTTTAAGTGTCGAAAGTGCTATATTTTTATAGCACATCAACACCCTCAACTTAGAATGTTTGCATGTCCTCAAGTAACAAAACACAACTAAACCAAATACAATTCTTAATTAGGAGAATCTAAGCTATTCATGGAAATCGATCAACACTTTAAGCTCAAATAATAACACCCCCTCCGATCTTACATTTCAAAACAAATTGTGTATAAAAATGAAGCACAACAATGTGACACAATGGGATCGAGGTATGGCCTTACATTAGATATAGACAACCATGCTTATGTACAAGTTACACTACCCAATCACATATGCAGTGAGCCATATGAATCATGTGCCCTTACAACGAAGATGTCCCAGTCACTCAATATGAATAATGCATGTCAATCCAAGGATAGGCAATAGAGACTCAAACTCAGAAGAAAATTTCCATTCAATCCGCATAATATCCTAGGGTTTCCCTTATTTTCTTTACCTTAGTATTCAGATAGTCAAGTTAGGATCACTATAGGAATGTTCTTGACTTGTAATATAGGTTTGGGGCTGGTATATTACATATGAACATATCAAATGACTAAGCCTCCTTTGCACTACATTAACCTTGGGGTCTCACTTACTAGGCAATTTCCGTTTTACTCCACACTTATTTCTCCCTTTTTATTATTTATTGCACATTTAGGTTGGGTATGGCATTTTATTCTTTCTTTTTGACTTTTTCATAATTTTTTTATTTTCTATTTCCTTTTCTCTTTCTTTTGCTTTTGCTACCACACTATCTTTTTATCTTATTTTACCCTCTACATAACCACTTTACACTACGCACCGCTATGGTAGCCACCCTCAACTATTTTGCCTGAGTTAATTTCACAATGTCTAAGAAGGACCAGGGCCAAAATACTTTCACCGTAACACAATTGGGAAGTTGAAATGAATATCAAGAAAAATAGAAGTTGAAGGTATCAAGGGATACAATTCACACATGAAAGGTATTTAGGCTAAAAGTGGACTAAAATCAGAAACGATTATGATCCTTTCCTAACCCAACTATTATTCAACATAGGTAAGACTATTTAGGAATATTTTCAATTCAACACACGAAGCGAACTAAGTACTATCTAACACACAAATGGCATAGAGTCAATATTATGAGCTACTAGTTATCCAGTTCATGCAATTGTTAGCAAGTGCTTATCATCTACCTTATCTTAATGACTAACAAGATCCATAATGTTCACACATATAGACGTTCACATAATTCTAAAACACAAATTTTGGAGTGGTATCATTTTTCTCATAAATCAATAAAAACATCACAACTTCCCTAAATGCTTAAAAAAGTGTCCTAATTATTAAAAAATACAATACAATATAAAACAAACCACAATACGACACAAATTTTAATCTAGACAATGACGATTCTACAACCATACCGCAAATGATAGGAAAAGAGGTATGGCAACAAAAACTTAAGATGACTATGGTATAACCCACCCCTAACTAAAAATTATGCACTATCCCAAAAACGTGAAAATATTATAAAACAAAGAGAAGTAAGAACATACCTCATCGCACTAAGTGTCTGTGTCATGAGAATCCTAAGATAGAGGCATAGCAGCTGGCGGAGGTAGTGTTATTGGTGTACTACTAGAAGATGCTCCCACTATTATCGTGTCTTGCCTATGCCTCCCAACAAATAAAAATCCATTGAATCATGTCTGGGCTTATCATATGGCATATCAGGATCTTGTAACTCTTCTATCTAACCTTTCTTATTCCCAATTATCAGGACATCATCATCATCCTCTACGAAGAAATAAAAATATTTGGGTATGAGCAGAAGTGATAGCTGGACCACTGGGGGTACTAATGAAAGAGTGGTTGCTATATAACTCTCTATGAGAGAGTCTAGCTCTATTCACAATATATCTATCTCCTCTCTCATCTAGGATAGATATGGTACCTTACTTTTTGCAAGTGGATGTAACCCATCTCTCAAACACATCCATACGTGTCTATAATTTAGAAGGTAGCTCAGAACGGGAAATTCTCTGTGCGGCCTCCTATCTTTCCTTTACTATCTTAAATATAGTCCGAACCTTTTAATGCATCTGCTCATATAGAGTGGTCATATCGTTCTGAACTACTCACAACCGAGTATCAATAACCCTCTGACAATCCACTAAGCTCTCAAAGAACTATCGATATATAGTAATAATAGCTGTAATATAAGCTTTAGTGGATAGGTGATTAGGCTCTGAAGATATGCCAACAAGTTCTTTGGCTGCAGCCGGGGCTGATGAAGAAGTGACCGGTGTCCCTTTGACCTGAGTACTGAAATTTATGGCCTCTCCGTGATGGCCATTCTCAATATCAAAATTAACTCCCACATCACCTCTATGCACATCACCAAGTGATGTTTCATCTTTTGATAGACCATTTTATATTTTCTTCAAAGGATAATTGTACGTTTTCAAACAACTGATGTTGTATTTAATAGTGGATTTTAGTGTTTTTAGTTTAAGGAGCTAGCTGAAGAAGAAACTTTGGAAAGTATCAGAAAATATCCACTCACGATCGAAGTGGCAGACCATCAGCCATGTGATGGACCATCAGGGTGACTATCAGAGTTAAACAGAAAAGACCAAGTGAGTGACCCCTGCGACGGTCCAAGTGATGGACTATTAGATCTCTAACAGACTGCCAACTTGGCTGTCACACTGAAATAGAGAATGGCCTTTTAGGTGATAAAGTGATGGCCCATGCGATAGCCTACTGGGATAGCGAAGGTCCATCAACATAACCGTCACGATTTAACCAAAAAGTAGAAAATTGGGACCTTTAGCGATAGTCCACGTGACAAACGATCTAACTACTAATGAGCCATCAACATAATCGTCAACCTTGACGCGGCTTTAATGAGTACAAATTTTAAAACCTCAGGAACTGGGAACATATAAATACCTAGTTTAGGTTTTATTTAGGTATATTTTATCATATTTTCCATCGAGCAAACCTATTATAACGTAGTATTCATTGATATTAAAGATACAATTATGGATCTGGTATTTTCAAATTCATACTCTTATTGAAGATTGAAGAAAAATTCTTGTAATTTTTGTAAGTAATTCTCTGAATCCATTTATGAAAAACATAATGATTTCTTCTTCTTCTTCTCTTGAGATCCGTTTCTAAGCTCCCATAACTAGGGTTATGGGATCCTTGATGTGAATAGCTGATTTGGGGTTGTGAAACACTTAATTTCCATATATAATTGAGATTGTATAAACCTTTGTTCATATTAATGATCTTTCTTGGTTGAAAACTTGAAAGGTGAGCCCAAGAACATCACTTGTCTGAGAAAAAAAGTGTTTGTTGGTAAAAGAATGGGTTTACATAAAATCTAAAGGCTGTAACCTTTGGGTTATAGCTTGATGCCTCAACAAGGATTAACCTACATGAGTGACTAGTTGAATAAATAAATATATTCTTTAAGTTCGAGAGAGTTGAAGGGTAAACTATCTTTTTAGGTTGAGAAACAAATGGGTAAACTTTAGAATGCAATAACTCTTACAATTGGATTTATAAATTGGAAATTTAAGGTAACTCACAATCGTTGTTGCTTGAACATCATGGTGAACATAACTCTAGTTTGTCTACTCTCATTGAATTAACACTTGTAGTAAAACACTCTAGTTGAAATTTATTTGGATAGCATTGATATGTTAAAAACCCCATTTAATTAGGAACATTCGATCAACAGTCTGTTAAAAACTATAACACTTAGTTTGCATAGTATTCCTTATGAGATTCGACCCCAAACTAGTTAGGTTATATATTTGGAAGAGACCGCTTACACTTTCTAACGTGAGTTGTAATTTTGGCGTATCAAATTTGGTCCCAGTTGCTGGGGAATACAGTTGTTAATTATGTTTGTGGTTATTAATTGACCATTGGTAAAGTTTCCTAAAATTTACTTTTATTTGTTGTTTTTGTGCATTGCAGGTTCATTGTTGTTTATGACACACACTAGAAGTTCAGGACAACGATTATTACCTTTCAATCCAGAACCGCATTTAATTGGTAGAATGAAGAAACAATAAGAAGCTGATAGACTAGCCACCTTAGCTAGAGCACAAATTAATCAACAAAATAATGGTCAATCAGCCCGTGTCCCTAATCCTGAAGAAGAAGATTTGGGGGATGATGATCTGATCAACCTAGTAAATAGGAGGTATGCTGAGAAAATAGTTCTACCAACAAATAGAAATAGGACTGCTAGAGGCAGAGCAAACCACAAACCTATTCTACTGTTTACACCAGATGAGGAAGATGATGCGAATTTAGATGAGGCTGGTGTAATCGGAGTAATTATTCTACCACCACTAGCACCCGGGGTGAAGTTTAATATCATAAGCAACATGATGCAAGTGCTCAATCTCAAGGGGTTGTTTGGAGGACTTTTAGGAGATGACCCGAACATGAACTTGGTGAATTTCATAAATTTTTTCATGTCCTTTGACAACCCAAGTGTTGGACAAAATGAAATTCGTCTTCGGTTATTCCCATTGTCTCTTTCTGGAGAGGCAATAATATGGCTGAATGAGTTAGCACCCGATTTGATAACAAAGTAGAGGCAACTAAAAGGAGCTTTCCTAGAAAGGTTCTTTAAACCCTTCAGGATGTTACAGTTGAGATACGAGATTAGAAACTTCAGATAGTAACCGAATGAGGCATTATATGAGACTTGGATATGAATCAAGAAGAAGCTTACATAGTGCCCCAATCATAAAATGATTGATGAGCATTTGATGGAGACATTCTATAGATCATTAAACTCCATCACTAAACCAACTGTAGACAATGCTGCAGGAGAAGAATTCATGGAGCTTACATTCACTGAGGCTGCAGATATGTTGGAGAGGTTGACTAAGAAAAGTAGAGCTTGGAATACCAGGAATTCTGTGGTAGCAATCCATAATATTTCTAGTGGTATGTCTATAGAGCAACGTCGGAAAGAGGAGAAACGTGACCAAGATATCACACATATGTAAACCCAGATGGACCTACTTACTAAATATTTATTATTTGGAAAGACTGAGAAGGTAAAATCTATTGAGTTACAAGGTAGAGTTGATTCTAATACTGAGAAAGAGGTGAACTATCTAAATAATCAAGGGGTTTCTAAGGCAGTAGCCAAGGGAATCAAGGTTAGAACTATTACAACAAGGATGGTTATAAAGATAGGGAACAAGGGAGTTAGAAAAACAAGAACGATAGGAATGGACTGTATGTAACTCCTAGAAATCGAGATAATGCTGCTACCAGTTCAGGAAAAATATCCATAGAGGACATGATAGAGAAACTATTAAAAGGAGTTGAGGCATACAATGCTGGGGTGACCATGATAAAGAGTGACTTATCTTCCATGAGTTAGTTAGTAAATTTGCATTCAAATTCTATCAAATAGTTGAAGCTACAATTGAACCAACTCTCGACACTATTTAACCAAAGGAATAATGGTACATTTCCTAGCAATACAGTAAAAAATCCTCAAAATAATGGCACATGTATGGCAGTTACCACTCGGAGTGATAAAGTATTATCTGGCCCTTCTGTGGGCAAAGTTGTGATCAATGATGTAATAGTAGAAGATACAGAAGATGATAAAACCCATCCAATAGATTCTGAGAAGTTGGATGGTAATGTGGATCTATCTAAACAACAATAGGTTGATGAGTTATAGATAGAAAAGGAAAAGGAAAAGAAGGTAGTGGTTACTACTCTTCAAAAAACATCGCCACCATTCCCCCATCGATTGAAGAAGAAAGATGATGATACAAAGTTTAACAAATTTATGGTAATAAAAAAACAACTGACGGTTAATAAGCCTTTAGTGGATGCACTAGAGTAAATGGTCAAATATGCCAAGTTTATGAAGGATCTCGTGACAAAAAAGAGAATAGTTAGCTACTAACTAGTGGATAATCTTCTCCATTATAACGCTATTTCGATAGGATCCTTGGCACAAAAGAAAGTAGGCCCAGAAGCATTCACCATTCCTTGTACTATTGGGTCGCTTAATTTTACTAAGGCCTTATGCGATCTCAAAGAGAGTATTAACTTGATGCCACTTTTTGTTCATAAGAGGTTTGGTTTGAAGGACCCTACACCGATAAATATGCAATTGGTAATAGTGGATAGATCTATGAAACAGCCAGTGGGGATCCTATATGACGTGCTCGTTCAGGTGGCTAGCTTTATATTTCTTACATATCTTGCTATCCTAGACTGTGAGGTGGATTTTGAGGTACCCATAATCTTGGGTAGACCTTTCCTCACAACTGAAAGTGTGCTTATTGATTTGCGATCCAATGAGCTACTTTTCAGGCTAAATAATGCAATAGTTCACTTTTATTTGTGCCAATATATGAAGAAAACCAAGGATAAGAGTATATTCTCCATCATTGATGTTTATTATAAAGACGAGCAAGAGGTTCCAAATGAGAAGAAGTATGCTGTAGAAACTCTAGCTCCAGTCTTGATGAACTTTGATGGTGAAGGCATTGATAAATATGAAGAGACAGTGTGTACTTTGAAGAGAATGGGATCCTAGTCATATGCTCCCAAGAAGCTGGACTTGGATCTAAAAATTGGCCAACACCACTGGCTAAGTTGTCTATTAAAAAGCTGTTGGTGTTGTAGTTGAAGTAGTTGTCAGGATATTTAGGATATGTGTTTGTAGGTAGTGAAAACACTTTAAATGTGATTATTATTGCAGATTTAGTTGAGCACAAAGTTGAAGTACTTATCTCCGTGGTTAGGAGATATAAGAGAGCTATAGGTTAAACCATTGCCGACATTATAGGTATTTCTCCAGGAATTTGCACTCATAAGATTTAGATTGAGGAGGACTACACACCTAATATTGAGCACTAATGTCAACTTAACCCACCAATGCAAGAGGTTTTAAGAAGGAGATCATTAAATGGCTTAACACAGGAGTTGTATATCCCATCTATGATAGTAAATATATAAGTACCGTCAAGTGTGTGCCCAAGAAAGGGGCCATGAATGTGGTGGCGAATGAGAAAAATGAGTTAATTCCACTATGGCCTGTGATAGGGTGGACAATTTGCATGGACTATCATAAGCTCAACTCATGGACTTTGAAGGACAACTTCCCGATGCCTTTTATGGATCAAATACTTGATCAGTTGGCGAAAAAAGGGTGGTATTATTTCTTGGATAGGTATTTTGACTACAACTAGATTTCTATTGTTCCAAAGGATCAAGAAAAGACAATGTTCACTTTCCCATATGGTACTTTTTCTTTCAAGCAGATACCATTTGGCTTATGTAATACACCCGCCCTTTCTAATGGTGCATGATGTCTATATTCTCTGACATGGTGAAAGATACCTTGGAGGTGTTTATGGAATATGGTTCAGTGGTGGGTGATTCCTTTTGAGTTATTCCTGGTAAATATGAGTAAAGCTCTGCAAAGATGAGAAGAGTTCAACTTAGGGCTGAATTTGGAAAAATGCCACTTCATTATGAAGGAGGGAATTGTTCTTGGTCACAAAATTTTGAACAAGGCAATTGAAGTCGACCAGGAAAAGTTTGAGGTAATTAAGAGACTAAATCCTTCCATCTAAGTAAAGGGAGTTCGTAGTTGACTTAGGCATGCAGGATTCTATCATCGATTTATAAAGGACTTCTCAAAAATTGCAAAACAGATTTGCATTATTTGGATAAAGAGGCCATGTTCATATTTGATGATAATTACAAGAAGGTATTTGAATGCCTCAAAGAGAAATTAGTTGTTGTACCAATCATTGTTACACCATATTGGTCAAGGTCATTTGAGATCATGTGTGACGTAACCGGAGTAGAGCTTGGGTTTGTGCTTGGCCAAAAGAAAGAAAAGTTGTTTCATCCTATTTACTATGCGATCAAGGCAATGAATGTGGCCTATAAGAAATACACTGTGACTGTGTAGAAAATTCTTTGCTGGTCTATGCATTTGAGAATTTCCGTCCTTACTTATTAAGGACTAAGGTGGAAGTGCACACAGACCACGCTGCTTTGAGGTATTTGATGGAAAAGAAGGATGCTAAGCCAAGGCTAATCAGATGGATGCTGCTTCTTCAAGATTTTGACTTTGAATTCAATGATAGAAAACGATGCAAAAATCAAGTTGCTAATCACCTGTCCAGACTTGAGGGAGATCAAGAAGTAGAGGATGAGTTCCAAATAGATGATACATTTCCATATGAGAAATCCTAGCTATTGTACTTGAAAGAGTGCCTTGGTACACTGACTTTGAAAATTATACGATTAGTGAGATCATCCTGGACAATATTTTTTTCCCCAAAGAAAAGTGCTCCTCTATAATGTTACACACTACTTCTGGGATGAGCTATATTTGTTTCAGTAGTGTGCAGATAATATTATCAGGTAGTGTATTCTAGAGATGGACATGTTGAATATACTGGAAGTTTATCATGCTTCTCCGGTCAGGGGTCACCATACAGGTGACCGTACTGCGAGGAAAGTGATGCAAAGCAGTTATTATTGGCCGAACCAATTTAAAAATACATATAAATTTGTTAGAAGGTGTGACCAATGCCATAGACAAGGGTAAATCTCAAAGCACTATAAGATGCCCATGACAAAAATAATGGAAGTAGAGTTGTTCGACGTCTAGGGCATTGATTTCATGGGGCCCTTTATATGCTCTTATTGTATAAAATACAGCATGGCAACCATCGAAGATGTGTATAAATGGGTTGAGGCTATTTCCTCCGCCGATAATTATGGAAAGAGAGTGGTTGCATTCCTTAAGAAGAATATCTTCTCTTGCTTTGAGGTACCATGTAACATCATAAGTGATCGTGGATCATATTTTTGCAACCAGGTGTACCAGGCTTCCTTGGTGAAATATGGTGTTAAGCAACACAAGGTGGAGACTCCATATCATCCATAGACTAGTGGGCAATTAGATATTTCAAATCAAAAGATAAAAGCCATCCTTGCCAAAACGGTGAATGCAAGTAGACAAAATTGGTCAAGAAAGTTGGATAATGCCTTGTGGGCATATAAAACAACTTTCAAGACACCCATTGGCATGTCACCGTAGTAATTGGTCTATTTAAAGGAATGTCACTTATCAATTGAATTGGAGCACAAGGCGTTGTGGGCACTAGAAAGGATAAACATAAATTGTAATGAAGCAACACAATTGTGACTGGGGCAGTTGAATATGATGGACAAGATCTATCTTAGGGATTATAAAAGTGCAGATTTGTCCAAAGAGAAGATGAATAAGTACCATGACTAGAGGATTGAAAAGTGAGACTTTTAGAAGGGTGATTGGGTACTCCTATTTAACTCTAGACTGAAGCTCTTTCTAGGTAAACTTAAATCAAAGTGGTTTGGCCCATTCAAAGTTAACCAAGTCCACTCATCTAGAGTAGTTGAACTTAAAAATGAGGATGGAAGTGTCTTCAAGGTTAACAGTCAATGAATGAAGCTGTGTATCAATCCAATAAACTCGGTAAAGTGTATAGAGACCTCTATCTAGATAAAGTCTAAGTAATCGACATAACTGAGTCGTTCCACGATAATAAATTAGGTGCTAGTGGGAGGCAACCCACAAAGTGTTGTTGTAACCATATTTAGAATTTATTTGTTGTTTTTGTTCAATTATATATGTTTGTGAAGTGTGCAGGATTGAGAATGTAGAAAGAAAGGATTTTCTCCAGTCGAGAAAGTGTGATGGGAAGGCTGACAGACCGTTAAGGCCTTGACGAACCATCAATGGAATTGTCAATGCAAGGCAGGCTTGTGATTATTCTAGTAAGACATGATGGTTAACCTAATAAACCATCAGAGATTTGGTGGACCATTAGGTTGAACATTACCGTAACCCTAAGTGACGGGTTAGGTCGGGTTAACTTTAAAATCTATTTAATGATCCTCATCTGACCCAAATGTTTTAAACTAATAAAAAAAAAGTGACTATGTATGTTGACACCCCTTTAACTCATAAAACCGTTTAACTTTTTCTATATTTAAACTACCTAAGATTAGTTATCTCCTCTTAGGAATCTCCTTCTTTCTTTTATCTCCTATTTAAAAAAACTAATCCCTCTCTTTTCACATTAGAAAACTAGTTAACAATCTCTCCTAAAGGCTCTAAATTTTCTTTTGTTCCAATATTAAAAGTCAGAATAGTAAGGTTTACTTCAACATTAAGGCAATATGGCAAGAAAAATTCCCCTTGTAGGAGTTGGTGGATGATGAAAATAGGGAAGAGGTAAATCGACTTTGAGTGAGAAAGCCTCGACCCTCAACACTAAGCAAAGGGACAGAATGAATTAGGCACTCTCTTATTCTAAAGAAGAGAGTCAGATTAGTTCCAGTAGTACCAGTTCAAACCCCAATGAGGAAGGGGTCAATAGATCAAACCCCATTGAAGTTGAAGTTGAGGTATCAAAGGCTAAGAATGCCAATGTGGTCAAGAGCAAGGACTCTCAAATGAGAGAAGCTATCAGGTGAAAATTTAAGGGCGTAAAGGATAAATACCTTGATGGCTTGGAACCAACTGTAACCAGGCTAATTGCTGAAGATAATTAGATATTGACCTCCAAGTTGGATGAGTATCTAGAACTTGAGCAACAATTCAATAAATACAAGTTAGCCTGGATGAGTAAACCACTCAGAGCATATCAACCAAACTTTGTACGGGAATTTTTCTCCAATTATTTAGCACTGGCTGAGAAATACTATCCCAAGGGCTCAAAAATTTCAGATTTTCCTAATAAGGAATCAGTTAAAGTTAGAGGGGTTAACATTGATATATCAGCCCATACATTGAACAGGATGTTGTTTGGAGCTGACTGTGAAGCACCAACTATGGTTACAGAGCTTGAGCATCGCATGGACACATCATTCACTCAAAGGCCTTGGTTGTCAAGGATCCTTACTAATTACGAAAGCCCATCCTGGGCACTCAACCAATGGTAGCATATTGCTAAATCCTCTCTTAGCTTTTGAGCTAAGTTTTAGTAGGCCTTTGTTCAATTAAGATTAATGCTGATAGTGGAAGATGATAAGTTGGACAATCATAGGGTTGTATTGGTGGCTAGTCTGATTTTCGAGCTGAAGATTGACTTTTTCCAAATTATAACTAATGAGATATTTGTTTGGGCTTATAAAGTGGCAAGCGTGTTATCATTTCCGTATTTGATCAAAGAATTATGTAGGCAAGCTAAAGAGCCTTTGATTGTAGGATTTAACAATAAGGTATGGGAAACTCATAGACAAGACATTGAGAAGATGAAAGATAACTCAAAGTATGAAATGTGAGTCAATAAACCTCTTGCTTATCAGACGCAATCAACTCCAGCTCCCAACACTTTTGAGATTCCTACAGTTACATTGTTTCCTATCATAACTTATATGTTGCCTGATTATGTACCACTGAGTACTTCTGCAGGTTCCACTTGGATGGCTCCATTGGGTAGGACTTTAGACTCAATATCTATCCCACCCCAGTATTCAGAGTATAGGTTAACCCAGGAAAATATTGCCAAGACTATTAAGTAACAAAAAAAGTGTGAGAAATAATTGAGTACTTGGGTAAATCAATTCAAGACCATTGTTTATCACATCAAGGATGAAGCCTTGAAGGCATATAAGAAGATTTAAGAGAGAATGGATAATATGGAGGAATGCATAAATAGGAGGATGGATGCACTATCATTGCCTGATTTTTTAAAATTTATGGCTGAGTTCAAGTAGGCAAATGCTGACATAGAAGAGCTCAAAAGGCAACCAATGCATCCCACATTTGATCTAGCCTTGGTCATCAGTGATGAAGATAAAGGTCTTGTTAACGACAAAGGAAATAAGTAGATAAAGGTATAGACAAAAGTGGGACAGAAAAGTTACCAAAAGAAGAAGGATAGAAGAAATGAAACCAGAAGAATGAGAATTTAGAGACATGAGGAAGGCTGCAAAATAATCAAGGCGATATGAACAAAGGAGATAGAAGAAGCTTGCAGATGAAACTGTTGGAGTTTCCACCAGTTCTGCCCCAGTTAGGGCGTCTAGTTCAGACCCGAATCTAGTTGAGATACCTTCAATTCCAAAGGATGATATTGTAAGTACCCCTACAACTATAGGGATCAAAGTTTCTGTAGGTGAGGCCAAAGAAGCGTCACCATATTTGACATGTGTAACATCTAAATAACAGGATTTACAAGTATTCCCCTCCTCTATACTTGAATTTTATGCATTAAGGACAAAACATTTATTTTTAGTGAGGGTGGGTATACTTGTACCACGGGGGTTTTTGTTCCATGTGTTCATTTCCTCCCAATGCTATCTAGTAAAATTGACATGTCTAGGTTGAATTTTCTTTTCCTAAGTGATTGTGATGTAAGCATCCATTTGTTGAAGTTATTTATGAAGTTTCTTTTCTTTTAGCATCTTTTTGTATATATGGATGATAAATAAATATGTGGTATGACTATGAACATACTTGTATGACTGTTTCTTCTTTTCATTTAGTATATATTGAACAACCTTTGAGGATTTTTTAATTAGCATTAGGATGTAAAATATGCATGACCATGTGATGTAAATCTTAAGAGTTGGAAGAATAAGTGTAACTCATGTGCCTATGTGTGACCATTTGTTTTAGTTCTTGCATAGTGATATACCTAGAGCTTGATTGGTTCATTGATATTGTTTTGTGGTTGATTTAATAAGATAGTATAGCAGGCCTTCTTGTACTTTCAGTCCACTTAGTCGAAATAACTGACCCACCAAATTTTTTTTTCCATTTTTGAACCCTTTTGAGAGTATGTTAGTTTTTCTTCATTCTCAATAACTCTAATTAACTATCTTTAGGTTGTTAACACCTAAATTTGTCCCTGGTCCAATATTGGACATTGTGCACCATAACTTAGGTGAAATACCTAAGTTGAGGGTGGCTACTATCAGGATGTTAGCAGTTTAACAAAAAAGTGGTCTAGAGCTAAAATGAAACAATTGACCCTGATCTATTTATGATATTATGCCCCTTAACTGACTGCATCAGCATAAGTTGAGGGTGACTGATGCTTATAAAAAAAGAGTTATGGTAAAGTGTGAATGAATAATACAATTTATAATTGAGCTGGAAAAGCAGTAGCCTTTGTGAGTAGAATTCAAGGGCAAAGAGAGTTAATTATGAATGTTACGTCACTTTTCCTAAAATTTGTCCTCACCTAGCCTCAGAACCTCATTAAAAGCCTGAAAAAGATCTGCTTGATCTTTGCGAATCAACTATAAGGGAGCATTATATTATAAGGGCAAGCCTATGGGTATGTATGTTATGTTTGTAAATTCTTTGATGAGTGTGAGATTCTTGATTTTTATCCACAAGATATAATGAGTGGTGGACTTCATTGACTGTGAGGGAAACTTGACTTACAATTAGTTTTGCTGATCTCTGTAAGATATTATATCTATGTTTGTGTGTGTGTGCTGAATTATAAATAATGCCGGTTGTAGATCCTGATGTGTTGAGCCCTTATGAGTGAGATGACAAGCAAATAGTTGTGTGAAATCTAGTTCAACAATTGATTTCTTGTCATTGAATTATTTATGTATGCAATTTGGTACTGAGTTTCTTGAGGACAAGCCACTGTCTTAAGTTGAGGGTGTTGATGTTGCAGCTTTTGACGGAACATATTACATTTTTCTCAAGGGATAACTGTATATTTTCAAGAAACTGATGTTGTATTTAATACTGGATTTTAGTATTTTTAGGTGAAGGAGTTAGATGAAGAAAAAACTTGGAAAAGTAGCCTAAAAAGGCCACTGATGGTCAAACAGGTGGACCGTCATCCATGCGATGGACCGTCAGAGTTAAATAGAAAGGACCAAGTGAGTGACCCCTACGACTGTCCAAGTGACAGACCGTTAGACTTCTGATAGACTGTCAACTTAGTCGTTAGGCTAAAATAGAGAATGGCATTTTAGAAGATCAAGCAACAACCCATGGACGGTCCGTCGAGCCAACGATGATCTATCAACATGACCGTCACCACTTAACCAAAAATTAGCAAATTAGGACCTTCAATGATGGTTCATATGACAGAATGTCAGACTTCTGATTTGCCGTCCATATTACCATAAAATTTAACTCGGCTTGAATAAGTTCAAATTTCAAATCCTGAGGACCTGGGAACATATAAATACCCAATTTAGTTTTATTTAGGTATCTTTTATCATATTTTCCATCGAAAAAACCTATTGTAACATACTATTCATTGAGATTCAAGCTACAATTGTGGATCTAGTATTTTCTTATTCATACTCTCATTAAAGATTGAAGAAAAATTCTTGTAATTTTTGTACGTAATTCTCTAAATCCATTTATGAAGAACACAATCATTTCTTATTCTTCTCTTGAGATGCATTGCTAATCTCCCAAAGTAGGGTTATGGGAGCCTTGATATGAATAGCTGATTTGGGGTTGTGAAACACATAATTTCAATATGTAATTGAGATTGTATAAAACCTTCTACATAGTAATGATCTTCTTGGTTGAAAACTTGAAAGGTGAGCCCAAGAACATCACTTGTCTGAGAAGAAAAGTGTATGCTGGGAAAAGAAGGGGTTTACATGAAATCTAAAGGCGTTAATCTTTGGGTTATAGGTTTATACCTTAACAAGGATTAACCCACATGAGAGACTAGTTGAATAAATTAACATATTTTTTAAGTTTGAGAGAATTGAAGGGTAAACTATCCGTTTAGGTTGAGAAACAAATGGGAAAAATTTAGAATATAATAACTTTTACAAATGAATTTATAAATTAGAAATTTAAGGTAACTCACAATCCAGGATTTTTGAACATCTTGGTGAACATAACTCTAGTTTGTATACTCTCATTGAATTAATAGTTACAATAATTCGCTAGTTGAAATTCATTTGCATACCATTGATAAGTTAAAACCCCCCTTTTAATATGGAAGCTTTGATCAACAGTCTGTTAACAACATAACACTTAGTTTGCACAGTATTCCCTATGGGATTCAACCCCAACCTAGTTGGGTTGTATATTTGATAGTGACTGCTTATACTTTCTAACAAGAGTTGTAATTTGGGTGTATCACCAGTCTCTGTGAAAATTTATAAACTCTCAGTCTGGGCGTAAGGTACTTCAAGCTTATTAGATCTCATTGGAAGGTCTGGATATATTGGATCCTTCATACTCTTTATCTGTATAGTGGCTATCATACATGCTCTCTCATCTACACTCTACATCTAAAGTATGTCAGCCTCATCATATAATCTTATAATCAGGTAGGGGAATAAAAGATTAGTCATCTCCCTAAATACTTTATCATAGATCTCATACAGAAGGATGGCTGCAAAATCAATAGTATATCCGTCCTTCATACATATAACTAGGGTTTCTCCCTCCTAAGTCAACATATTATCTGAAATAGTATGGAATAGTCGATATTGGATGAGCAACCAGCAAAACTTGGCACCAAATATTAATAGAATCTTTTTATCACACCATGGCCTTTGATTTATAGGGTTATATCACCCAAAGGTTAAATATAGTTGGCTATCCACCTAGTTATATTAACCCTCTCTCATCTATTCTCATCCTCCCGCATAATGTGGATATCATATGCAACTCTTAATCTATAGTAGTAGTTAGTTATGAACATAGGAGTTGTATAATCTAGACCAAAATTGACCTATCGAGTAGTTTTTATTAATAGATCAACCCTGACACCTCTTAAAAGAGTCATCAAGTTGTGGATGCTCCATGATCCAAAATAAGGCATAGAAAATATCTATAGGAAGAACTACTGTAGCATGGTATGAAGCATAAGACTCAGTTACCATAATAGGATTGCACAAACCAATTGGTCTAGCATCCACTCAAGCTGATAACGATTAAAGGAGTCCCACAATTATAGTAATCCGCTAAACCCATATAGATCAATCATGCACTTCTCATAAATATTTCTCTTGGGCCTAACAGCCTCTAAAATATGACTGACCCTATAAAATATCTCCCATATCGCCTCTATACACCACCTCAAATTTTCCTCATCAAGAGGTTCCTCTGAGGCATGTGTGGGTACGAGAATCTTCCCCTTATGTACTATTTCCTCATGGGAATCCACTTTTGTACCTTTATTAGATTGGGGTACATCTGAATATTGTGCATCAGTGGTTTTCCCCTCCTTAGACTGCGGTACCACTAATGACTCCTTCTGCTCTGCCTCTTGGATGAATCTTAGGACCCCTCCTTAGACTAGGATCCTAAGCTACTCCTTGTGAGACTAGATCTGAATCTATTACATCCTCATCATCATGATCACTTGGTAGAGGAGTATGGGGGGTGATCACTAGGCTGACTTCTTCCACGATTGGGCTACAATCCCTTAAGTTGCCTAGAGAATCTGACCTACCTCAATTTGAGAACTGGGCTGAGTGAAAGCTAGTTGTCTCCCCCACTGTTAATGCTCAGGTAGCGGTTGTCCCATAACGCCTATAATGATAGTCTCACTTACCTAGTCTATCTACCCTCTAGTCATTCTATGTGTTGCCCCAATAGCAGCGTCTCTAAGTCGTGCAATAAGGTACTTCTACACCAAATCACTAGGCTTGAGAGATTTATCTCATCGCCTAGATGTCTCCATCTTTTTTTCTTTGCAGCTTTGTTTACCATATAAACCTAATTAACTATTCGTTAGTTTCCAACGAAATTGAGGAATTGCAAAAGTTTAAGAAAATCTCAAAATTTGAGAAGTTTGAATTTTTCCTTAAGTTTCAGACCCCTATAACTTATTTGAAGTCCCAACGAGTCCAATGTGAACACACATTTCAAGAATCATGATGTTCAAAGAAATCCAATATGCTCAACCTTTGGGGTTACTCTACTCATTCAAGTTCAACTTCTGGTTGGGGCCTACCTTAGAATTTAATTCAAACCAAGGCTCTACATTAATATTTCAGGCTACTTCAAGGCTCATACATACAAGGGAATACACATATCAAATTTTCTATTAAATAAATAAATCAATACATAACTATTAGGGGCCTAGAAGGTTACCTCTTTAGTGAAAATCCAGAAGTGAACAATGAAGAAATCAAGAAAAGCCAAAGTTGGAACTTGTTTTTAGTGTTTTGTGACTAGTTGGTATCCAAAATAAGTTTCATTTTCGCCTTTACTTAAGTCTAGGGTTATTTTATAGTTTAAGAGGGAAGTTTAAATTCAAAGAGAAAAGTGAAGTTTTGAGGATTTGAATGAGTTTGAATGAGGCTAAGAGTTTAAATATAGGTGGGGGAATTTTAGGTCTTATTTATGTGTTGGTGGGCCTAAGATTTTGAATAAAATTTTGGCCCACAAACGACCTACTCGCGGCAACTACATCCGCCTACCACATGCGGACGGGCATGGGGCGTATGTGCCACATGCGGCCAACATGTGCTGGGAAAAAATCTTTTGCCCACATTCTTGTAGTTTGTACAATTCATTTTTATAATATTCTAGCTACTTATGATCCCTTAACTTATGTTTATGGTCCCAAAAGTATGATTATGTACCACAGTCCACAACTTTCCATTCTCATCCTCAAACAATCATCTTTTAAATTATTTCTCCACTTATCTGGACTGTGTGGGACTTTGACCATGAAAGGTTTGTCACTTACTCCCCTTACCCTAAAATTTATGAATGTAGCAATGTTACTACATTTCAGGTAAGTCCATACACTAAAAACCTACAAAAGAAAAACAACAAATAAATGAACACTAAAATAGTAGATTTCCTCCTACTTAGTGCTTGATTTAATATCGCGGTACGATAGGGCTGTATTTTTTACTTAGACTTCACCAACAATTCCGTGCATTTACTTCCATGTAGTGCTTAATTTAACATCGCGGCACGATGCGGGGACCTTTATTACTTAGAATTCATCAAGGTATCCATAAGAGTATCCTTCAGGTCATTAATACAATCGATCACCAACACCACCTTCATGTTGATTGGATGATTTATTGATTTTAGGATATTTAATGTGGCCTCCTCATAGTTGACTTTAAAGTTTAACACTTCTTTCTACAAGTCAACCATTTCTCTACCTATGTCCATAAATGGTCTCCCCTATATGATGGGCATCTCGTTGCCAACCTCATAATCCAAAATGACAAAGTTTGCTGGAAAGATGATGTTGTTAACTCTTTCAATTACATCAAATAAAATACTCACAGGTTTTTTCATCGTGCGATCAGCCATCAATAGTCGCGTTGAAATTGGTTCTTGATGGTTCAAGCCCTATTTATGTTGACTTCTAAGTTATATAATGCTTTGGAAAATTGGGATAACCCAATAGTACATGGTATAGTGAATGCTTTGGGGTAACCTTTTTTATAAAATATAGATAGAGTAGTGATAGCACTACAATGGTATAAACCATTAATATCCTTGATCGTATCTCCTTTCTTTCTATGCGACCAATTGCTCCATAAACCTAGCATATCCATGCATATTCTCTAATTCCTCAAGAAGAGAAAGATTTAAGTTCAACTCTTTTAGTATCCCAATGAATCACTTGAATTTTCCTTCCTCTATTTTCTACATCGGTTGCTGAGGAAAAGGTAGGGGTGGTCTTGGAATTTGTCTTATTTCCTGCAAAATAACCAAACCCTTACCTCTTTCCTCAGTAATTGCATTTTATAACCTGTTACCATTTTTGACTCTAGAGCAGATACCTTTTTAGTAGCTTCACGCTTCTGTGGCGGGTAATGGGGGATCCATAGTAGTTATACCACTCCTTGTGGCAATAGCAAGAACATGACCATCATTTTTTGAATATCTCATAATTTTGCTCAAAGGGTACCTGGCTGCCTCTGGTTTAAAGTTGCTGACATTTGTCCAAACTGGTACTCCAACTGCTTGAAAGAATGGAATAAGATTGCACCTTCTGGGTCAACCCTAAAATATCGGCCTTAATCTCTTTAAGGATAATCTCCTAATTTTCTAGACCCTTTACTAATTTAGGCATCATATATTTCCTTCTTAATTATGCATTTATTCTACCAAGTGGAATGTACCGATATCTCTTCTCTCTGTAGTCATCCTTCTTCCTCTAGCCACCATTTTAATCTCTACTAAGGTCTCAGTATCTATCATAGTTCTAACCTTGGTTCCCTTGCCCTTGGGCTTTGAAACCTGCCAACTAAAGATCCAGATAGTTTGTTTCCTCCTCTAATTCTCACTCATAAGCTTTGGAGGCTAAAATTTATGCTCCTATTGCATTAACATTCCTGAAACTTGCTACTGCAGACTACTTTTTCAGTAACCCCTGAGTAGTTCTCAAAAGCACAATCTCTTGCACAATTGAATTATCAGCTACTCTTTGGTCGCAGGAGGCACCAATAGCATAATGCAAGATCCCCTCTTTGCCTTTTGAGTTTGCCACCCACCGTTAGTGATCAAGATCTGATCTAATATCTCAGAAGCTACATCCTAGTGTGGTCTCATAAAAGTTTCTCTAGATATATTGTCTATCATATCTCTAGAATTGATGGTCAAGGCTTTGTAAAATATGTCTAATAAGCTCATTACTGAAATATGATAGTTGGGAACCATACTCAGCTTCTTCTTGAACCTGAATTATGCCTCGTACATTGATTTTGACTTCAGCTTTATGAAATTATAGATTTTTTCCTTGATCTACAACATCCTGGATAAAAGAAGGAATTCAATTCAAAAATTGCCTATGCAATTTATTCCATGTATTGATAGATCCTCTTGGCAGTTCCCCTAACCATAAAGATATCTCTCCTTTAAGTGAGAATGGGAACAACCTTAGTTTGAGTACTTTCTGATTCACCTTAGAATAGTATACGAAGTATAGATCCCGATAAAATATGCAAGGTGCATATTTGCATCATTTAAAGGCAAACCCGTACACACACTACTCAGATTTAAGAGTTGGATCATTGTGCTAGTTATGTCTACTTGATGCTTGGGGTAAACAGGAGGGACAATTTCTCCAATCCCTATTGGCTCAATGTATCCTAGATCTTCTTCATTATATATATATCATTGAATATATTGATATGTTGGGATTACTTAAACACAACAACCTCTAGTTCTGTTCTAATGTCCACTGAGTGCTTCTCAACGGTATGCTTCTTGTATTTTCTTAGATATTTCTTCCTCACTAGTTACCCACTGATATTCTTCCATTTCCCTCATCTCATTTTTAGGTTGAGCTAAAATCTCACCAATCTTTTGATCAACAATATCCTAAATTCCTTCTATAGGAGTGGGAGGCACATCATCACGAACAACTTTAGGAATATCATCCCTTTTTTGTTCCATCATCTTACTAGGTGTTTGTAGGATCCTCTCTGGATTCGAATTTACTGGGAGTAGGTGATTGCCTCTATTACTTATGCTAGGCATACACCGATGTACATCCAAAGATGAACAGAAACCAAAAATGAAAAACCCAAAAAATTCAACAACAACAATTTCGAAATCAATAATGTACTCCCTAACAACGGCAAAAAAAATTTTTAGTGCCCGTGCTACAACTCCCCGTTGAAGATGATGTGGTTACTACCAAATATAGTAACCTAAAAAGGTTGGGGTTGAGTCCTATGGGAAAACTTGGAACCGTGTTTCTTAGCTATTGTAGTTAACAAGTAGAACTGGAAAAGTAAATGGGGGTTTTGAATTGCAATATCGAACAAGAGGGAAATATCAACTTTGATAGTAATACATCATAGGTGAACACTAGTATTGTTTTACCCATGGCTTCTCAACTCCGTAGGCTTATAATTCTTTCTTAAACCAACCCAATACCTTACATGCAGAATTAATAAGTTATGTACCTTCTGTAGTCTTTTGGAGAGAAGAAGGATTTCACTCTTTACCTTTTGAGTCTTAGGATGTTATCTTACAAATCCTTATCGTGATCCGAGTTAACTATTAATTTTTGAGTCTCTAGTTATTAGATAAAATCTAACCATCTTACTTAGATAAAACCAAGTAGCATAGATCAATAGATAAACTCAAAATTACTATTGTCATTATCTTTTCCTAGCCACTACTGATCTTTTGGAGTAAGTAGCAATAATCTAGGCAGGATCCTAACATGTGAACCCGTTAAGAAAACTATTAAAGTGAAGATAATACAATTCATGGATGGGTATTGGTTTAGAACAACAATAGCACTTCCCCTACTTTGTCAGTCTAGTAGGTTTTTACACAACCCTAGCTAAGGGTTTTTAGCCTCTCATACTTGTGAAGTAATAAAGAACATTTATGATTGAAAGTGTAAGATAAAATCATATTAATCACAAGTAAAAATCAAAACCTTAACTGAATTAATCAACCAAAATCAATACAAGAGAATTCCATGACTAAAATTAAATCTCAAAATCAAAATATGTTTGTGAGTATTAATAGTGTATAATTTCTAATTAAAAACACATAAGGGGTATTTATAGTACATGAGTAAACCCTAAAACCAAAGCATGAATGAAATAAAAGAAAAAGGTATCAGTGGATACATGTGTTCAACAGTCATTCATGGTACATACGACCTATAGGATCGGCACATGTAGTGACCGCATGTGCCCAAACAAAAATTTCCTATTGTTTAGCTCTCGAGATTTTTGACTTATGACACTTTCTTTGTCCACATACGGTCCATATGTACTACATGCGGTCTACTTGTTCACTTAGCAAGTGTTGCATGTTATTTTGTCAACTCTTCTTCAATTCCCGCATATGTTTTGGTCATGAACAATCTAGAAAGTGTCACAAACACCAATTATTTCTTGCATAAGTATCCAAAACACCTTCTTTTATCTTTTTAAGAACTTAGCATCCAAAACCTAGTTTTCTGCAAAAAGACAACCAAATTACATTATATTTAGCAGAACAACCTCAGAAAATTACATATTTTCATAGTTTTAAGCATAAAAAATGTTATATTTCTATATCACTTTAGTATATGAGGTATGAATTCTTGACATTGAAAGTCAGATTCCAATAAAGAAGCTTAGTATTTTGATAGATAGATGTTGAGTTTTTGAGCTTATAACAAAGGGGCTAATTAATACAATTAGAACTCGAGGCAAGGGAATAAAGGTCAGAACTACCATATAGACAGGTATAGTGATGGGAGTATAGAGTTTTAGGGTGATTGGAGAATAAAATATAACTACATGGATAAGAGTGGCCTTTAAGTTCTACTAGGGAATTGAGATGTTGAGGATGGGTGTTTGAGAATAAAAGAGTTACTTGCAATGCTTGTGAATGTTTTAAAAGTCAAGAGAGTTGTCTTAAGGAGATTATGGCATCTATTTTGGGATTGAGATAGAAGATAGTCGTATGCAACTGATATCAAGCTACTTGAGCAATAATCTTGAAAGATGTCTGCCATATCAAACCAGCATCAACCAGGCACTCTTCCTAGCAACATTATTACAAATCTGAAGAACGATAATTATTATCTAGCTATTACAACTCAGAACGGTAAGGCTACCACTAATTCGTATATGGTTGCAGTTGATGACATAAGGAATGATCATATTGATGTTGATAATGCTGATGAACATGAACCAAAAAAGTTGGTGACTAATGATGAGGCTTCTCAAATGCCTGTAGTTGTAGAGAAAAGAGTTTACAATAACAAATGAAAGGGTAAAGAGGTGACACCAGTACTGAAGTTATTCCCCGACCTCCTCCAGGTTTTCCCCAAAGGTTGATGAAGAAAGCCAAAATAAAGAAGTATCAAAGTTTATTTCAATATTGAAAGAGTCATTTGAGAATATATTTCTTGTAGAAGCTCTAGAGTAGATGCCTAGTTATGTAAATTTTAAAAAGGACTTGGTGACCAAAAATACGATATAATCTTTGAGCCAAATAATAATACGCACCTCCGTATTTCCATTACCTCCTAATCTTTAGTTGATAAGAAGAAAAATCCTGGTGCATTCAGCATTTCTTTTACTATTCCGTCTTTCAATTTTTCATGAGTTTTTTGTGATTTAGGAGCTAGCTTTAACTTGATGTTGCTAGTCTTCTAATTTCAATTGGGGTTGGGGTTACCTATGTTGACCTATATGAGACTTTTGATTATGGATTGTACAATGAAGATGATAGTTGGTATCTTGTGCTGTATTGGTAAAGGTTGATTCTTTACCAGTCAATCTTCATTGTTGACTATGAGGTTGACTTTGTTGTCACTATCATATTAGAAAAGCTCTTTTATAGCCACGAGTAGGGCATTTGTTGACATATAAACTAATGATATAAAATTCAAACTCAATACTGAGTAGGTCACATTCAATAAATGTCAGTCAAAGAATCAACTAAATGATATTTGTGTGATTTTGGTGATAGATATGATAGATAAAAATTAAGTGGTCGTACCCATTAAAGAGAGGCTTGGTGCTGAATCACTTGTACCATTGATAATAATTTTTGATAGGGATAGTATAAATGGATATGATGATATGGTGAGTGAATTTATGGTCATAGGTTCATACTCTATGCGCCAAAGAATTCAACCTTGATTTGAAAAATAGAGCAACACCTCTGGCCTTACCATCTATTGAGGAGCCACAAATTTTGGAATTGAAGGACCTTCTATCCCATTTTTGTGTAGTGTTCTCAGGGGATAATAATAACTTACCTATTATTATTGCAACAAATTTATTAGAATGGCTTGTTGAGGCCTTTATATCAATTACATAGTCAGAATTCTACTCAAAATTTGGATTCATAAAATTTAGCTTGAGCTAAAATATGTACCTAGCATTAAGAATTACTATATATTAAATCATCCTATGTAAGAGGCTATGAATAACAAAATCATGATGTGGTTAGATGTGGATATAGTTTATCTAATTATCAATAGCAAATGGGTAAACTTTGTTCAGTGTGTCTAAAAAGGGTAGGATCACTGTGGTTCCTAATGATAAAAATGAGTTGCTACCTATGAGTCAAGTAACTAGATGGCGAGTGTACATTAATTACAAAAAGCTAAATACATAGACATATATAAGGACCACTTTCCTATATTATTCATGGATCAGATAATAGACCATCTTAGGAGCAGAGGATAGTATTATTTTCTTGATAGTTATTTGGGGTACTGTTACATTTTAACTGCTTCTGAGTACAAAGATAAAACTACTTTCACTTGTCCATAAGGGGTGTTTGTATTCAAAAGGATGCCCTTGGACTTTGTTTGGAGTATTTGTCCAACACCTTGCAAAGATTTGAAGAGTGAAATTTGATCCTAAATTTGGGGAAGTGTCACTTCATGGTCAAGGAAGGGATAGTGCTTGGGCATAAAATTTTGAAAAAGGAGATAGATGTTGACTAGACTAAGATTGAGGTGATTGCAAAATTACCTCAACTAATTTATATGAAAGGTATTTGGAGTTTCATGGGTCTGGCAGGTTTCTATAGGCGATTCAACAAGGACTTCACAAAAATTACAAATCCATTGTGCAAACTATTAGAGAAAGAAGTGAAATTTGTATTTGATTATGCCCGCCTTAAGGCTTTTGAATGCTTTAAAGAGAGATTGACTTCAGCTACTGCTATTGTTTCCCCTGATTAGGCCTTACCATTCAAATTGATGTATGATTCTAGAGGGATGGACCTTGGAGAAATCTAGGACAAAGGCAAGAGGAAGTACTTTACCCTATCTACTATGCTAGCAAAGCACTAAATCCTACGAATTGCTCGTAATGGTGTTTGCTTTTAAAAAAATTCAGTCCTACCTGATTGGTACCAAAGTCATCTTACTAATTGATCATGATGATTTTAGATACCTTATAGAGAAGAGAGATGCTAGGCCTATATTAATTCGATAGGTACTTTGGCTATAGAAATTTGATTTTGAGGTTAAGGATTGAAAGGTCACTGAAAACCAAGTTGGAAATCATTTTTCATGCCTAAAGGAGTAAGCTAAGATAAAACAAGGGGATGATCTTGATATTGATGATACTTTTCCAGATGATCAAGTCTTGGCAGCATCAGAAAGCTTAATCCTTTGGTATGCCAATTTTGACAACTATTTGGCAAATGACCTCATCCCATAAGATTATTGCTTCAGCGGCCTAAGCGATTCATGCATGGGGTGATGATGTTCTTTAGGGATGAGAAGTATTTATTCTAGGTTTGTGCAGATGGTGTGATTTTAAGATGTATTCTCAAAGTTAGGATGATAAGCATTTTGGAGGCATATCATCCCTAGTTGGATTTCATCATGAAAGTACTTGCACTGCCTAATAAATCATGCAATATGGTTACTAATGGTCGGTGATCTATAAAAATGCACATGATTATTCTTGGTCTAGTGATCAATGCCAATGGTTGGTCCAATATTTACAATAACATAAGCTCCTTATGATGCCCATTTTTGAGCTGGAGTTATTTGATGTGTGGGGTAGCAATTTTATATGCCCGTTGTGAGATAGAATTGGATTAAGTATATATTTGTGGTTTTTGTCTATGTTTCTAAGTGGGTGGAAGTAGTTATGCTTCCAAACAATGAAGACAAGAGTGTCACAACGCTCTTGAAGAAAAATATTTTCTGTAGATTTTGTGCCCTACGAGCAATCATTAGTGATGGTGGGTATCACTTTTATAATCATCTGTTCAAAGTCCTACTTGAGAAATATCGTGTGAAAAACATAAGGTGGTAGCAACTTACCATCTACAAACAAATAGACAAATTAAGGTCTCCAATATATAGATAAATTCTATTTTAGCGAGGACTGTGAAAGCCAATCAGACTGATTGGTCGTGAAAGTTGGATGATGCATGATGGGCCTATTAGAAAAAATAATGACTCCCATTAGTACATGAAGATTACCACTTGATAAATAATGCATGGAGATTACCACCATATTACCTTTCTAATTTGATGAGGGAAAGGAGGTATCTTGTTTTTATAATAATGAAAAGAAACAAGCGCTCCCCAGTTTGATAATAGGGAAAATTTAACTAAGTTTGATAGTAGAGAGAGAGATAGTATTCCCTATTCTATGCAGGGAGGAGTCTTCATAGGTTGATGATGAGGCTACTGCATCATTTCCAACCACAGTGGTACAGGAGCCCCCCACACCTCCGTTATGCAACCATCTCCAGTATTTTAGAGGTGGTGTGTGGAGGAAATACGAGACTTATAAAATACGGACATTAAGATGACTGATTAGGAAAGGCCTAGATGGAGTATAGCTGAGGAGCACAACATCAGGACTGCAGAATTGGCAGAGATCTCAAATATTAAGGCCATCTTTGAGAGATGCAAACTCAAATAGATAGGTGAGACTTTTAGATCCTATAGCTCAGAGTTTATCTATGAATTTAATGCATCCTATGCTGCCTCTATTAATTTGATCACACCAGCAGGGAAATGTGTTTGGGACCAACCTCCACTGGCCCATACATTAGTGAGAGAGACTCGGGTTAACTTATCTATATAGATGATCTGGTGATTCTTATTTAGGCTCGGTTATGAGATGTCAGTGACTACTATTCAGTTTGATCATAGGATGGTGATAATAAAGAGTCATAGAGTGATGACGGATCTAGAGTAGCAAAGATAGTTGATAAGATTAATGACTTGGTGGATTGTTGATAATCGTATTGATGTACCTTGGGTAGAGGGTGAAACACCCTAAGATTTGGCTCTTGAAAAATTCCTTAAGCTTTAAGCTATCTACCCCGTTGATGACTCACCATACGAGTCATATAGTGTGGTAGTGGGTATAGGGAACCAAGTCATTATCAAATAAGTATTTAATTTGCCAGGTTCTTCTCTTAGTATGAGTGACTCACTATGACTTAAGAGACCAGGTTACGAGTGGCAGGGTTGAGTCGTATATTTTCTAGTGTCAATCTCCTTGGATTCTATCTTGGGTACAACTAGACAATATGATTCCTACGGTCAGGTCATGAGTGGGGATCAAGGAATCATAAGATAGACCATGTATGGTTTTCCAACTCAATTTCTTAGATACGACTCATGGCTATGAGTTGTATGATGTGGTGACGATTTAATAGGGCGACTCATAACCAATAACGGTTGTTTACAACTTAAAGTTGGGGATGCTTTGAACATTTTCCACTTAAAATCCATAATTTTCCACGTCCATATAATATTTTTTTGTCATTCATTCCACACTTTAAAAGATTAAACATCCTCTTTCTTCTCTAAAATCCTCTTAAGACAAATTAGCAAGGGTTTCACTAAAGTGGTCATCTAAGGGATCAAGAGTCACTTTCTCTCTGTGAATCTTTGTAATTAAGGCATGCAAATTTACCTTACTATTAGTTTACTAAAAGCATATATTTAAATCATTTTTTATGAATCATTAATAGTTGTCTTGAAACCAAGGTTGAGGGGTTCAATGCATATTATTGAACATTGTTTTCTATTGTTTAAATTATGATTATGCATGTTTTAATTATGGTGTTGCACATGTAGGTGTATGGGAATGGTGATTTAATTGAGGGGTCAAAGATGAACCCCAAATTTGATAATTTTGGCTTTGATAATGGTATACCCTCAACTTGTTTTTGAAATTGTCAATGAGAATGAAATTGCCAGAAGTTTAAATTGTGTTTTGAACTAAGGCTTTGGCATAAGAATATTAGTAATTGATTAATGAATTAGAAAGGGACTTGGTGGCAATAAATTGTATTGAATAGAAATCTTGGGGGTGTGGTTAGCTAATGAATTTGAGCCCGATGTGACAGATAAATTGATGTCCCTTTTTAAACACTACGTTTAGTCCCAAATTTATGTAATAATTGTCTTGACATGTTGTATGCTTGCAAGTGGGGTTGGTATGACAGTACCAATTGGATGACTTTATGGATTAACTAAATTGATGATTATAATTGTGCAATGAATCTTTAAAATTGGGCTTTAATGTGGGATGTATAGATGGGTCATGAAAGTAGAGTTCTTGATTGACCAAGACCAAAACCTACACTAGTCGATATGGGTGTCTCTATGACCGGGAGGTTTGAGTCCCCCATATTGAATATATGAATGAGAGGTTTGAGTCCCCCATATTGTATACATTGGTGATTAAGTCACCTAGACTATGTTGGAAGGTTTGAATCCCCCATAAAGGCATATATGATTATGGATATTCTTTGGTTCATGTGGGTACATGCACTGGGAACTTCTAGCTAGGGGAGAGCTAGGCCCTATAGCCCATGAGTGCCTTTCTTTATGAGGGTTAAGCTACACATCCCAGGATAAGGTTTTCAAATTTCATGTTAAGCCGTGTTCCCTACCCCAGCATGCTGCATTATATATTTATTTGTATTTCATATGATAGTATGCATTTAATGTTATATTTGTTTTGAGCTATATAGTTCATTATTTTATTCCTCTATCCCTGATTTACATGCTAGCGCTCCAATCCCTAAACATTTCAGATGTTGTATCCCCATGTGATGAAGGGACTAGCCATACATTCACATCTCCTGCTCAGTAAATTGGATCTAGGATTAGCTAGCGAATCAGAATGAAGTGGTGATTTTTTCTCCTTTGAAAGACCCTAGTTTATATTGTTGTTGTTTTTTTATATATATTTCGACTGTCTTTTAGATATTTGTTTTTCCTATTATTGGGTGCATGTCTCAAAATTTTATTAACTTCTGGTTTGGTAGAGGCTTTGTCGGACTACTATGGACATAGGTTATTTTGGTGATGGATGGTTGTTCGGTTATCGGTGAGTGATATTTGACATATTAGGAATTATACTTAGTTTTGTTAAGTGTTATCATATTCTATGTTCAGAGTTTATCCAAAAATTAAAGGTGATATGTTGGTTCAGGTAGTTAAAAGGGTAGTCTCTGGTCTATATGGGACTTGAGATACTTATCACGACCAGGCCCTGGTTTGGACATGAGCAAGGTGGTATCAGAGCCTAGGATCCTGGTCAATTTTGTGCCCATAAACCTGTGTCAAGTAGAGTCTCTTTTATAGGTCTGTAGAGCGCCATACTTATAAGAGAGATGCTGCGGGATATTTAGGAATGTTTCCCTTTCTTGTTGTCTTACTTTGAGCTATTGAGTCTAATGTCTTGGATCCCTTTAATTCCTATTTGCATAGTTTTATCATATCATGCCTCCTAGATGATCTGAAGCTCATGGAAAATTCTCTGCTCTAATTGGGGAAACTATTGATTGGACATGCCTGACTTATGGCATCCAGACTTGGTCTAGGGGGGTCCAGTTCCTAATTACCTTCTTGGAGTTCCACCGGTTGCCTCTAGACCTTCTCGAGATTCTTATGTTGATATTATAAATGCTGAGTTTCATCAGTCTATTTATATGTTGGCTCAACTGGTAGCTTCTAGTCCGAGCATAGTGCTCTATCTTTTGAGGCCATAAAGGTTAGCCGATTCATGAGGATGAGTCCTCCAACTTTTACTGGTGTCAAGGTTAAGAAGGATCCACAAGCTTTTATAGATGAGATGGAGATGATCTTCTGAATTATGCATGCTTTATATGTTAAGGGTGTGTAGTTAGCTACTTATCAGTTGAAGGATATGGTATATCTATGGTATGATTAGTGGGAACAGTATAAGGGAAATAATGCTGACACCACAAAGTGGGATGACTTCTCAGGTGCCTTTTTGAATGGATTCTTTCCTTAGGAATTGAGGAAGGCAAAAGCAAAGGAATTTGAGAATCTAAGATAAGAGAGAATAACACTGAAGGAGTATGCCTTGGAATTCCATCAGTTGTCCTAGTATACTCCTAAGTTGGTGTAACACAACAATTCGCTGAACCAGAATGCTACACGGTGCTCATGACCCCGAGGGACCACAAGCTAACCCATGACTGATATCTGTACCTGTATACTTTGAATCATGATATGATAATGCGGAATACATTGAACTGTAATGCCATAAGGTTCACCTGAATTCAATCATGTGAGTGAAAATACCCTAAAAAACTCAATCTGAACATAAATCTGAAAGCCTCTAAACTATCTGAATAAGGAGTTGAAGGAACATGTCTCCAACTAACTCCATAAAACTGAACTAAAGAAATTAATAAATGAATCAAATCATATTATCCTCAAATCAATGAGGACTCACTGTGTCTCTGCAACTGGAATGCTACCACTGCTGCTGGGCTGGAGCTCGTGTCTTAGAACCTATGGTGTGACATGAAAAGAAAGCACCATAGCGCAAATGCGTCAGTACAACTGGAATGTTGAGTATATGAGGAAGGTAGGCTGAACATAAAGGGTTTCATGCATGAACAACACTGACTGACTAATATAAATGTGGGAGCGCAAACACACATATATAGAAACTGGGACCGTGAATACATAATAGCATGACCTATAAGCTAATACATGGTTTAATGGTAACTGTCATGACTGATACTGAAACTAATAACATGGACGACTGTATCTGACAGTCCTGTATATACTAAAATTTGAAGAACTCGCTGAGTTCTTTTACTGAGATTGATACTGAAACTGTGGGAAGTCACTTTTAACCGACATGCCCCATGAATGCCATTATGGCTAAGCTGGGGTCCAATATCTACCCGATTAGAGGGGTGTAAATACCGTGCCACGAGTAAGGAAATCCTGTAAGTAACCCTTATCTGGCGAGTACTCAATGACAACGGTGGGAACCCTAAAATAACGCGTTAAGCCACCGCATTAACCCTAATCTGACAGATTAAGATGTCTCAACCTACGCTGGCTACGTAGTTCTGGAACACAAGGATTACTACTAAGAATCACACCCTGAATTGGCGGGTGAGTTCCCATGCTTGGGTTCACTCGGTGAAAACCTCTACTCCCATCTGGTTGGGCTGGACATGAATAACTGACTGTGCATGACTTAATCTTATTGAATTCCGTTAACTGATAGAATATTGCTGATATCTGACAGCTAACTAAGATCATGAGGTTTTCCTGAGTCATATGAATGACTGAAGTCTATGGAATCATATCTTGAGTTCGGATATCATGAAATATGACATGGCTCTAGGAACACAGCTATAGTTTTCGGGTACAAGTACCCCCAGGACCCGATGGAAGGAAACTGACACACATGACTAAATTGATCATAAGATTAGAGTCCATAATTTATATATCTTAAGTAGGGATCTCATACTAAGCATGGTTATCAACAATGTATTGTATGGAAAGGATTTCATATCACATGGAAGTACTTGCACAATCTTAATATCATGT
>JAPEIP010000006.1:177060265-177078734 GCA_026120095.1 Capsicum chinense
AAGGAAACTGACACACATGACTGACTTGATCATAAGAGTAGAGTCCATAATTTATAATATCATAAGTAGGGATCTCATAATAAGCATGGTTATCAACAATGTATTGCATGGAAAGGATTTCATATCACATGGAAGTACTTGCTCAATCTTAATATCATGTTCATTGCATAATTATTTTAGCAACACATACCAATAGCATGGAAGTTCATATGGATTTCATAGTTATCATACATCTTGTTCATAAGTAGGATTTGCAAGTAAAAATAGCATAATCTCATAAGAATAGTTCATGAGTATTCCAACAATATTTACAAGGAACATTATCAACATAGAAGTCATTGGAACGTAAGGGCATATCATGAATCCTTCACTTAGTCACAATTTAGCTATATTGCATGATTTCTAGTTTCTTAGGAATTTTATCAAATACCTTACATGCACATCTTAAGCATAGGTAAAATCATCAAATTATACATCATGAACAACTAAATTTATATGTTTCCAACTCATGTGATATCATGAAATTCAAAAAAACATATAAAGATTCTATCATGAGAATCACCCAATATCAACAACATGATCATCAACACCTAACAATATAGAAATCATACTTTATAATTAAAAATAGGGTTTTTGAGCTTTATGGATGAAAGAGATCCATAAATCAACTCACGCATACCTTAGAAGGAAGATTCTTGGTGATTGACAGAAGAATTTTCTTAAAATTGAATCTTCAAGCTTAGTTATGCAACCCTAGTTGTTTTTGTCTTTTAGTACTATTAGATGATGAGCTTTGAGATGATAATAGGGTTTTAATATGTTTAGAAGCGATATATTTCGTAGGGTTAAGTTTAGGGATGTGTAAGGAGTGTTGAAAGACTTAATTACCCTTTTAATAACTCAAAATGGAGTACTTTTGGCACCTGGAACTGACTTAGGCAGTGTCCAAGTGATTTCCTAAGCTAGGTTGGGCAGTGCCTAACCAATTGCCTATGCTTGGGTTGGGGGCTCCTAACCAATCGCCTATCCTTACTATCTCTCACCAAAATAGGCATAACTTTTTGATCGGGTATTGAATTAAGGAGAAATTGGTATCGTTGGAAATCTAATTTAATTCTATACAATTTGGTTTGTATAAATCAGAAAAAATACCATATTAACATCTAGTTATACTCATTCAAATATGAATCTTGCAAAATCGAACAGTAAAACTTGATGGATTCAAAAACTCTTAGCTTGTATTACCTTAAGTGACCCATATGAACATTCTTAATGCATCATAAGCTATCCTATAACTAGGATATTCATTGTAAGTCATGTACTCAAGTATGACTCACAGGATAGGAGATTTTATACGTAGGAATACTTATTCACTTCCTAGCTTAGAAACATGCGGGAGTAATACAGTTGGTGTCTAGTATGAGAGCTAGAATGCATAAGTTGCTTCTGGGTTGTCTCGTGAGTTGATTTTAGAGAGTAAGGATACTTTGTTAAACCAGTACATTGATATTTCTTTGCATGTGATGTATATGGATCAGGTTGAGAAAGAAAAAAGTAAGTAGGCTGAAATTGGTGATAGGCAGAGTAAGAAATTTAGATTTTTTGATCAGGGTAGAGGCAAGTACGAGAGTTGTAGAGATGGTGGAAAAGTTTTCTAAGAAAAAGTGGAGGAGGTCTGGTTCTTTCTCTATGCCTATTACTCTTTACTTGAATTCGTCGGGTGATCATGTTTCTTAGCATGATGGAGGATATAGGGCATAGGGTTCTCTATCTCAAGCTATTGGGGCTCAATTCGCTCTATCATATCCTCCTCGCAGATTTTATTGTGAATCAAACCATGGAAAATGTTAGAAGGGGAGAAACAAATACTTTAACTATGGTCTAATTAACCATATGCAGAGTGATTGTCCTTCTAAGGTTGCTTCTAATGCCAATAAAGTTCTTGTTTCCTCTTCATCAATTCCGTCACCAAAGGGTGTTGCTTCTACTACTAGTACCAGCACTAGTCGAAATATCTTATATGTTTTTGCTTCTCACCAGGACTCTAAGACATCTCCCAATGTCGTTACTAGCATGTTGAAACTCTTTCCCCTTGATGTGTATTGTCTACTTGATCTATGGTCGTCTCTCTCTTTTATAACCTAATTTATGGCTGTGCATTTTATTTTCGATCTGGAGTGTATATCGGACCCATTTTCTTTTTAAAAAAGAGTGTTTTACTTTGTGATTGCTAGAAGGTTCTATTGGGGTTGTGTGATATATGTTGGTAATAAAGAAACTCAGGTGGACTTGATAGAGTTACACATGGTTAACTATGATGTTATTTAGGGGATGGAATGGTAGCGCTCGTGCTATGCTTCTTTAGATAGTCTGACCCATAATTTTATGTTTAAATTCCCAAATGAACCAAATATTGAATGGGAGGGAATTTTCCTAGATCCTAAGGAGAGGTTTAAATCATATCTTAGAGTCCAAAAGTTAATTGTCAAGGGTTGTCTCTATCTTATGGTATGGGTTAAGATTTCTAACTCAGAAGGCCCTTCCTTACATTTTGTTCCATTGGTAAATGAGTTTACTAAAGTCTCTCCTGATGATCTACCTGGTGTCCCGCAAGATAGAAAGATTGATTTTTTTATTGACCTTGTTCCAAACACTCATACTTTATTTATTCCCCCGTATAGAATGGTTCCAGCTGAGTTGAAGGAACTCAAGGAGCTGTTAAAGGAACTCGTAGACAAGGGTTTTATCTATCCTAGTGTGTCCCCATGGGTTGCCCCTGTCTTGTTTATGCGTAAGAAGGATGGTTCCCTTCTGATGTGTATTGATTATCAAAAACTAAACAAGGTGACAGTAAAGAATAAGTACCCACTTTTGATAATTGATGATTTATTTGATCAACTTCAGGGATCCAAATTCTTCTCTATCATCGATCTTCGATCCCGGTATTATCAATTAAAGATTACGGAGGTGGATATCCCTAAGATTACTTTCCACACCCAATATGAGCATTTTGAATTCGTGTTCATGTCTTTTGGTTTAACTATGCCCCGACTACATTTATGGACTTGATGAATCGGGTTGAAAGTGCCCAAACGCACAAGCAAGTGTACGTGCTATACCAAGTAGTAAATTGGCATTCAGAAAGCTGAATATCAATCCCACTGGGGCTTGTGTTGACAATTATCCAATTCTAGTTTAAAAATTGAGATCAAGTAACCAAAAAGAGTGTTGATTAATTGTAAACTAAAAATAAAATAAATAGTGCATAAAAATAAAATTCTTGGGACAATCAATAGGAGAAAGCCCAGGTTTAAAGCACTTTGAAAAATCATACTAAGTTATAGGACTTCATTCATTAAGTTGCTTATATTGGTTGTTGATTTGTAGGGTTAATTGCATTATCATGGTCTGTCGACCTCTAACCGTTAACCTAACTTGGACAATACAACTACATCGATGAGCGGGGATGTAATAATCTACTTATGTTCTTTAAGCTAACATCCTACGTGTGAATCACGTACATCCCTGTCCTAACCGCTAATTTGAATTCCTTATGCTATAAAAGAATACAAACCATACTTTGTTTATTGCCGTGTTCTACCTCCCTATTCCCTTTCCCAAGATGAAAGTTTAACAATTGATATATTATAAGGGTATCTAATGCTTAAAATAGTTAAATTAAGAATAAACAAACAACCAATAATTATAAGCAAATTAAATGAAATTAATCAAAAATAATAGTACTCTTGTTCTTCACTTTAACCCCGGGAAAAGGGATTTTAAAGGATAATATTCATAATCATATTCCAAAGAATTGAATACATGTTATGATAAATTGAAATCTATTTAAAGGAAGATAAAACCTAATTATACGTGTAGTTGCCTTCTCTATTTTTCTCTAAATATGTCCTAGCGTTATTAACTGCATACAGGTGTCCCCAAAAAATAGTCCAAGAATTGTCCAACTCTGCCTTTTTCCTAACATATGTATATATAATATGGATTATAATCCTTATGGGATTATGAATGGTAAGTCATCCCATATATTCCCTCAAGATTTCCTCTAGCTTTTCCTAAAAATTTGTGCCAAGTACTCCAATTTGTGTCAGGAAAAGATTAAATTGTTTTTGCCATGCATGATTGAGCCATCGCTTCGTATTCATGGAAGCATTGATAGGACCGACATGACGTGATGATATCGCATCGACTCACTAGAATTAGCCTCCACAATTTTGGTTAAGTGTTTAATATCCTATCTTTTTTCCATGCCTTTTGTCTTGTGTTTTCAATGAATTTCAAGCCTTTTTATCATCAATATATGACCATATTAATCTCACAAAGCCTCCAACATAATCAAATACCACAAATTAAAGATCAAATCAACACAATATCCTCAACAATGAATCAAAATAAAGGCTAAAATACGGCTAATTCGAAATGATCTTCACTTATTGTTCTGACTCTTGATTTATTCAAATTGAACTTTGCCCATTAGAAATAATTTATTCCACTCATAATTACACATTTAAAATATTTGGAATAAATTAAACAAATTAGAATCCAACGAAATCAACTAGACACACGACTAGCTCATTCTAGTAAAACTAGTTTTCTGGGTTGAACTCTAAATGACTCCATTAAGTACAAACTTGTTTGGAAAACACTTTGAACATTGTAATCACGCGTTAAGAACTTAGATGCTAAGATGCTTTTTTATATCAATATTTACACGTTAAGCACACGAATCACTCTCAAAACATTGCAAAATAAGCTAGAATAATGACAACAAAGTGTATAAAATCACCTCAGATCATCACCCCACACTTAAACCCTTGTTCGTTCTCGAACAACTCTTTACTTAAAGAATAAAAATCTGAGGTGATGCTACGCTTTTACTGAACCAAATACACTCAAGCTAGTACTAAAATGACTACATGGAATGCAAGTTTCTACACAAAGCATGTTATTTACATAATTGATAGCTCATGAACACTACTTCAAAACATCCTAGCCTCAAGAATTGACTTACCTAAGTAGCAAACTCATGCTCATCATTTAATCAACGACATCATACAAATCACCCACATTCATCAAACATGTGCCTCTCACAACAAGAGAGTTACCCATAATCACTCACAATAATGTAATTTATAATGTAATGGGTAGAAGAATCAAATTACGGTCATTGTCACAAAGAATTCACAAGTTACAAACAATGAAACATAGGATTGCCCTTAGTGTAATGCTCTACTAATATCAGAATGATAAACTTAGGATCAAATAGGTCTTTTTTGGGTTGTCATGTAGGCTAAGGAATAGGTAGGAACTATTTTGGCCAAGAATAGTGACTATCTTCCCTAGGTGCTTTAATACATAACTTTTTACTTTTCAAACAAATCTCCAACAACCAAATTAAACCATGTTTGTCTACCCATATCTTCCAATTTTGCCATATTTTTTTAAGCATTTTAACAAACTCATGGTGGAAGTATTATTTATTACTAAACGAATGAAAGAAAATTTTCACAACCATGGTAATTTTTCTAGTTCAATGGATATAACACCCAACCACCACACATCAATTATCAACATTAATAACTATTACCTTGGCGCATCAAATTCAACTTTTTATTCTTAAATCTCAAAAATCCTTACTCAATCAATTTTTTGTTAAAGAACTTAGGAGCTCTTTTGAATCAAATTAAGATCTATCAAATAAGGATTAGGCTACATATAAGGCTACCAAAGAAAATAAGATAAAGGCTCAATGGTGCTAGGATTATGCATAAGGGTAGGTAAAAAGAAGGTAGAAAACAAGAATATCAAAAAGAAATGCCTATATCATCTTCTAAACTCCCATTCTTTATTTCTCTTTGCACACAAACCGAGCAAGTTCTATACATCACATGCAATAAGGAATATACAAAAATCTCACACGCACATGGCACATGCTCAACTCATATCGGATCATCATAGACTCTCAACCAAATAATAGAATGAAGTCAAATTCAAAGCCAACAAATACAAGAGTTATAATCAAGAGCCTAGGAGTCTCAAAAATAGCAATTCACTCAATCAACATGCTTTTACCAAACCAAACACTTGCACCATATAATAAAAAATAGCACCAGCAAGAATATCCTGCACAAAAAAAAAATTAAATTGAGTCTAAAATTGAGAATTTCCCCTCCCCACACTTAAAAATCTACTTTATCCCCAAAGTATAATTTTAAAATATAAGAGATAGAAATACTCGCTGAGGCCTCTAGGCCTAGCTAGTAGCATCTTCTTGCATAAATGGGATCCAAGGGACCCCACACTCGGTCTTTGCCATGCTTATTAGCTCAAGTTTATGGTACTCAGACTTCCCATTACCCTGTGACTCAACCAAAAAAAACTATGTGAAATAAAAAACTAAAAACTAAAAAGAAAACATACCTTATATTGGGTTTCCTCCCAAGAAGCACCTAATTTGGTGTCACAGAATGACCTAATCAACTTTTTCCTACATCTTGAGGATATAAATTTCACCCCTACTTTGCATCCATCTTTTTTCCTCGCTCATAGGGTAATGGTACAAAGACTAAGGAACCGAGTAATGGAATGTGCATAGTAAACCACTCGGCCTTGAGGTGAGGTATGTTTTTATATTGCTTATCCGATGTAAATTTAAGAATATAGGATTCTTGTTCCTCATCTTCACACTATTCCACTACTTTAAATGATTCCACCTACAAGACAACATTTAAACATAATATAGAAAAGTACTTTAAGTGAGGCCCAACCAATCCCACTTCAAAATTTACACTATCCTCAACACCCTCACTCTTATTCACCTTCCTAATTTCGGTCTCAAGAGAAAGATGACAACTGAATGGTTGCGATTAATATGGTGATGGTATTATTTCCCTAACCTATTCAACAATTTTAGTTTCTAAGTACTCAAACTTCCTGGAATTGTCTGCAACTTTGTATTCAACAGGTTGGGAAGTCAATTCTGTATCTACCTCCTTAATTGTCTTTGGAGGTTCTTCATTGAGCTCTATACCACTCCTTAAAGTGATTCCAATTACTTATTCATTATCACTTGCCAAATCACCTTCAGGTCTTGTATTATGTACTATTGCACTTTCCCTATCTGCATCACCAAGTTCCTCATTACTATTTGTTGATGCTCTAAATTGTCCCCATAACTCTTTATAACTGCTGACAACTGTGCTTGATCAGAAAAAATTTGTTTCAGTATCTCTCAGGGCCTGGTAATTCTGAAACGGTAGTTGTTGAAACTGTTGTTTCTGATTATAGGCGTTCACATAGTATTGCCTTTGATCATAGCCAACAAACATTACCGAATCAGGGTTGACAACACATATATCTTTAGACTGACTACTGTTGCCATAAACCATACACCATATAGAATCGTCATCACTCAATAACCATCTATCCTAGGCTGACATATCAATAAGTTTGATAAAAATAAAAAATAAAAAAATAAAAAAAACTAAAAAAAACAAAAAATATTTACAACTCAATATAGAAAAACTAAAAATAAGATAGTTGCCAATTTACAAGTCCCCAACTACGGTGCCAAAAACTTGACAGCACCCAAGAGCACACATAAGTGTACGAGATCTACCAAGTAGTAAAGTGGCCTTCAAAAAGACGAATATCGATCCTACACGGACTTGTGTCAAAAACTATCCAATTCTAGTTTAACAATTGAGATCAAGTAACTAAAAGAGTGTTGAATAGTTGTAAACTAAAATTAAAATAAACAGTGCATAAAAATAAAAGTCTTAGGACAATCAATCGGAGAGAGCCCAGGGTTAAAGCACTTCAAAAAATCATACTAAGTTATTGGACTTTATTATTTAATTTTCTAATCTTTCTAGTTGATTCAGAGGGTTAATTTCATGATCATTGTCTCTCTACCTCTAATAGTTTACCTAACTTGGACATTATAACTGCATCGTTGAGAGGAGATACAATAATTTAATAAGTTCTTTAAGCTATCATCCTAACTGTGAGTCAACTATCACATCTAAGTACACCCCTGTCCCTAAATGCTAATTTTAATTCCTTATGTTATAAATGAATACAAACCATACTTTGTTTATTCCCATGTTCTATCTCTCTATTCCCTCTCCCTAGGTCAAAATGTTAATAATTAATGTATTATAATGGTAGATAATCCTTAAAATAGTTAAATTAAGGATAAACAAACAACCAATAATTATAAGAAAATTAAAGGAAATTAATCCAAAATAATAGTACTCATATTCTTGGCTTTAACCTCGGAAAGAGGGTTATTAGCCAATAGTATTCATATTAACGATCCAAATAATCAAATATATGATATAATAAATTGAAAGATAATTAAATAATGATAAAACATAATTATACGTGTAGATGCCTCCTCCATTTTTTGCCAAATATGTCCCAACATTTTTCACAGCTTCTAGGTGTCCACCAAAAATAATCCAAGAATTGTCCAAGTCTGCCTTTTGTGTAACATAAGTATATATAATATATGGATTATAATATTATTGGATAGGAATTACACGTCATCCCATATATTCCGTCAATATTCCCTCCAACTTTACCTAAGAATTTGTGCTAAGTACTCCAATCAGTGTCGGCAAAAGATTAAATTAATTTGGCCGTGCATAGATCAAGCTATCACATCGCATTGATAGAAGTGTTTATATTAATGAAGAGACATGATGATATCACGTAGACTCACTGGAATTAACCTCCACAATATTAGTTAAGTGTTGAAGGTCCTATCTTTTTCCCATGCCTTTTATAGTGTATTTCCAATGAATTTAAAGCCTTTTTATCATCAGTATATCACCATATTTAACTCACAAATACTCCTAAATAATAATACACTATAAATTAAAAATCAAAACAACACAATATCCTCAACGATGAATCAAAATACTAGCTAAAATAAGAATAATTTACAATGATCATCACTTACTGTTCCGACTCTTGACTTAATCAAATTGACTTTTTCCCATTATAAATAAGTTATTCCACTTACAAATATACCTTTAAAACATTTGGAATAAATTAAATACATTAGAATCTAGCAAAACCAACTAGACACACAACTAGCTCAACCTAGTAAAACTAGGTTTTCGGGTTGAACTCTAAATGACTCCATTAAGTACAAACTTGTTTGGAAAACACCTTGAACATTGTAATAACATACTTGGACACTTATATGATTATTTATGTCAATATTAACATGTTAATCACATGAATCTCTCTCAAAACAAGGTTAAGTAAACTAGATTAATGACACAGAAGTATATAAAACCACCTTAGATCAAGGGTCTTCCATTAGATTCTGGATTTTTTCGTGATTGTCTTCATTAATGATATTTTTGTATACTCTAAGAGTAATGAGGATCATGCTGATCACCTTCACATTATATTGTAGACCTTGAAAGATCATTAATTATATGTTACATTTTTGAAGTTGAATTCTGGTTGAATGTTGTTACATATTTGGGTTATGTTTTGTATAATGAGGGTATTAGGATGGATCATCAAAAGGTTGTGGTGGTTAAGAAGTAGCCTAGACCCACGAATCCAATCGATATTCAGAACTTCTTGGATTTAGCCGGCTAACATAAAAGATTTGAGGAAAGTTTCTCTTCCATTGCCACCCCATTCACCAAGTTGACTAAGAAGAAGGAGATGTTCTTGTCGTATGATGCTTGGGAGGGTAGTTTTGAGAAGCCGAAAATAAGTTAACTTTAGCTCTAGTCTTGACTCTGCCTGAAGGCAAGAAGGGTTTCGTCATCTATTGTGATGTATCTTGAGTTGGTTTGGATTGTGTTTTGATATAACATGGTAAGGTGGTTTCTTATTCCTCTAGACATTTAAAGGTTTATGAGAAGAACTATCTAACTAAAGATTTGGAGTTGTTAGCAATGGTGTTCGTATTGAAAATCTAGTGTCACTATCTGTATGGGTCTATGTTGATATCTTTTTTGATCATAAGAACCTGCAGCCTGTGTTCACTCAGAATGAGGTTAATCTCTGGTAAAGAAGGTGGATTGAGTTGCTGAAGGACTATGATATGAGTCTTCACTAACATCCAGTAAAGCTAATGTAGTTGTTGATGCTGTTAGAAAGTTATCCATGGGGAGTCTAGCTTTGTGGATCATGATAAATAGGAATTGGTGAAGGACATTTACCGTTTGGCTAATCTTAGGGTTCGTCTCCTGGAATTTAAGGATGGTTGTATGTTCGTGCAATAGGTGGTGCAAAAATAAAGAAAAAAGAGATATTAGTCCCTCTCTTAATAAAAATCAAGGACAGTGTAGGTAAGCAGAAGGTGATGGCTATCGAGATCGATGGTGATGGTGTTTTGAGGTACCAAGAGAGGTTTTGTGTTCCCAAGGTTGATGGGTTGTGAGGGAGGATTTTTGTCGAGGGCCATGAATTGCTGTATACAGTTCATTCTAGTTTAATAAAGATGTATCATAATATCAAGGATATGTATTGGTGGAATAATATGAAGCGGGATGTAGCCAACTTTGTGGCTAAATATATGGTGTTTCATCAAGTAAAGGCCGAGCACATGGGACTCAGTGGGCTAATCTAAGAGATTGAATTTCCTATGTGGATAGTGGAGATAATTAATATGGACTTCGTCATTGGTCTTCCACGGTCGCAGAATTAGTATGACTCTATTTAGGTCATTGTGGATAAGATGACTAAGTATGCTCATTGCTTTTCCCTTTTATTATTCGAAGGGTTGGAAAACATTATTTTTTGACTTTTTAAACTATTTCAAAAACTTAAAGAAAATTTTGAAACAATTTAAGAAATTGTAGAGTCGCCACTTGATTTTAGAGAAAATATCAAGAAAAACTAAAAATATTACTTAAAAGATTCAAAATAGAAAAATTCTCTGAAGTTTAGAAATCCCGAGTAAATGGTTCCTATTAATACTATTGGAAGGTTGTTAAGGTACCAAGAGTATCCGCTAACTTGTAGTTATCTAGACTATTTGAAAATAACTTTCTTGACTAACTTTAAAAAGGGAAATTGATTTTTGAAAATAAAATGATTAAGGGAAAAATTGTCTTCAAGATCTGTGCAAAATAAATTTTGACGACTTAGGGGGTGTTTTAACTAAGTCTAAGAATTCTAAAAGACAATTAGCATATAAAGGGGAAAGGGAAAGACTACAACACTTAAGCCTAATGCACAAACCCTGTCCAAAGCTAATTTGGGCTTTTGGCTCATCTTTACCAGTTCTAATCTAAAAATTTTGGGCTTTTGACCCATAACCTATCTTAATCTAATCATTCGGTCTTTTGGCCCACAACATGTCCTAAACTATATTTTTGGACCTATGGGGCCCAAAATCTATTTCACAAGTACTAGATTAAAACTTTGACTTCGAGGATCCAAATGAATGAATGAATGAATAAATAAATAAATAATAAGACAATAATATAATCGAGACTTTTCAAGTCTCTTAGCGACCTCATCAATTGGTTTTGATCCATTATTCTTCTTCTTCCATTCTTTTGTACCCGTACGACATATAATCAACTTTAAACTTAAACTGTGGACTTGACTCAAAAAGGTGGGCCTCATTGGCCCATTAGAAATGCAAGAGGAAATGAATCCATTTGGACACCAAAGAAGATTCATGCAAAGAAAAAGATTAAAAAAAAAGGAAGAAATTAAGATGTGTTAAAAAATTCTACACTTAATAGATAAATGATGAGATGAAAAAGATGGCATTCTCAAGAATAAATAAATATTAAAGTATTATATCAAAGCAAACCAAATTATCCAACGAAAAGAAAATTAACCCATCTCTTAAACAATCTTACAAAAAATTGAATCTAACATAATATAATCAACTAGCCCTTAAAAAGAATGACATGCATCCACAAGCATAGTTGCTTAAAATTTAGATGAATATTCCCTATAGATTAACACATATTTGAAACAAATACTATGATATGATAAAGTCTAAAGCATGTTTAATTAAAGAAAGAAAGGGGAAATGAGCGACAAATGAAGAAATCTTTTATGGATTCTCAACTATGAAATACAAGACATACTAATGCAATAACACTTTTTCAATACCAAGTGGAGTCAATCAACATATGTATAACTTACAATTTTTTTTAACTATATCATGTGAAAAATAATGGGACTTCTAAATGAATAAAATAGTTTAAGAAGTAAACCAATAAGCGAAGTGAAGCAAATTGCATAAATTAAAGATGTTTGAAAAATTATATTCAAAGACAATATAAGAAAAATGGTAAAATATTAATTCTAAGAAAAAAGTGTTTGGTTATGCCAACTCTTATTTTAGTTTTACACCATTCAACAAAATCTATAACCTTAATAACTTCTCAATCTAAGCAAGATAAAATCAAAGACAGTTTTGACCATAAAAAAGGGTAAATCATGACCGCAACCATATATAAAAAAAACTTAGAATTTCATTGTGGCATATAATCATGCAAAAAAATAAATCAATAATTACAAGAATAAAGGATCGGCAAAGGAGTTAGATCTTAAAAGTAGCACTTAAATTATAATTTTTACATGTGAATGAGCCAACTATCATGTGTGTGCCAAAGTGGTCAACTTCAACCTTAAGCGGGGATTTGGCAAATTTCTAGGTCACAAACATAACACATTATGAAAAATAACACCAAGTCCTTAGGCAAAAGTAACTCTCTACTTTAGACTGAGAAATAATTTCACTGACCCTTAACAATATTAACTATTCTTTTTCAACATAAATGGAACCACTTTACATGTTAAAACTAACATAAAAGAAGCAACTTTACATGTTAAAACTGAACATATCTACCAATAAAAAATTTAAACAAGGCATGAATACTTATTTTAATCAAACAAAGATCAAAACTTTATCTATCTAATCATAATAATCAAAGAAGAAAGTCAAAGAAAAAAGTCAAAGAAGCACGTTCAGCTATTATTAGTTTACTTTACACCATGAAAATAAAAAATAGTCATAATATTGATATCACAACGTCCTGTGGCCTTCAAGGTTGTCTACAACAAATAATCCTAGCAAAAAAAATTACAATAGTGAAACTACGAAGAAGGAGATGAAGAAAAAAATGATAACAAAATTAAAATAGAAACATGTGCTTACCTTTTTTAAGGAAGTAAAATGGGACTCAATCTACCGTCAAAGTCTTTTTCCACCACCAATAACTAGAAACTAAAAAAAAACAAGAGAAAGTTAAATTTCTCTCACTCAAAATTTTAAAATAATTTTAAGATTTTTTTTCCAAAGTTTTCCTTTTCTCCCCTCTAGACATTGTTTTCAACTCATGCATACCTTAGAAGTAAGATTATTGATGATTGACGGAGGAATTTCCTTGAAATCAAATCTTCAAACTTAATTACGCAACCCTAGTTATTATTCTCTTTTAGTGCTCTTGGATGATGATCTTTGAGATGATAATAGAGTTGTAATATGTTTAGAAGCTATATATTTTGTAGGGTTAAGTTTAGGGACGTGTAAGGTGTGTTAAAAGGCTTAATTACCCTTAAAATAACTCAAAACGGAGTGTTTTTGGCACTTGAAACTGACTTAGGCGGTGCCCAAGTTATTGCCTAAGCTAGGTTGGGCGGCGCCTAATCAATCGCCTATGTTTGGTTGGGCGGCGCCTAACTAATCACCTATCCTTACTGTCTCTCACAAAAATGGGCATAACGTTTCACTCGGGTATTGGATTAAGGCGAAATTGGTATCGTTCAAAAGCTAATTTGATTCTATACAATTTGGTTTTTCTAAATCAGCCAAAATACCACATTAACATCGAGTTATACTTGTTCAAAGATAACCCTTGAAAAATCAAAAACTAAAACTTGATGGATTCAAAAATTCTTAGTTTGTGTTGCCTTAAGTGACTCATATGAACATGCTTAATGCATCATAAGCTATCCTATCACTAGGACATTCATTGCAAGTCATGAACTCAAGTATGAATCACAGGATAGGAGATTTCATATGTAGGAATACTTATTCACTTCCTAGCTTAGAAACAAGTGGGGTATTTCACTTATTGAGTTTAACTCTGGGTTATATTATGGCTCGTAAATTGGGTCTTGCCATGGAACTTGGGGTGTTGAGTTTTTAGGCAATTTCTTCAACTTTTAGCTCGAGAAAGCTCCAAAACTTCTATTTCAATTATTTTTCTTTGAATCTTATCATTTATATATTTTTAAAACTTAAATTTAAATGTGGAATTTGGGATTTTGGATCATTAGGACTAAAATTGGGAATTCTTCAATTTAAACCACAACTCCAACTTGTTTACACGCTAATTTTATTCTATTAGTTCTGTTAATCATGGGAAATATATTTTTGGACTAAAATTTTGACTTTACCTTTTTTTTCAAAAATCCATTTTGGGGATCCATTTTTATCTCGACCTAAATATGGGAAAAATGGATATTGTTGGCTTTATTCTGATGCATAGATTCTATATTTTCTAGTTTTAGTTGATTCTGGGTTCATGCGTGAGGAAAATACTTCGTGGTGAAGGATTTTTGCACCCATTATCAGCATTTGAAGTACTCAATGACTTATCTTTCTTTAGACTAGGTTGGGTAGTTAATATGGATATAAAATCAGGTTAAGGCTGTGGGAATCAAATTATGAAAATGACAACATTATTGTATTGTGCCCATGTGGGGGACTATATGGATGTGAATTGATGGGTTTGAGACATTACTTTCTGTATGTGACTGTGTGGGGTCTTACTTGATGTTTTTATCCTTGTGTAAGTTTATTTGATTTTATCTTTTCTAACTAAGAAGACTAAATTAGAGTTTATGTGGTATGAATGGAATATTATTATGAATTTACTCTATTGGCAAATCGATTATATTGGATTCATGGATGGTTGGATTATTGAGTGGATTTTGGCTCACATAGTTTGTATATTGGTTTGTTTTGGATATTTGTATGTTGTTGCTGGCGAGCATTATATATTCATATTATTTGTATTCATGAAACATTGCTACTACCTTGGAAGTACTAGTAGTACTGGCTTTTTAAGAGAAAAAAGTGTGACATCCTTAAAAACCATCTATCGATGGATGTGCCAGAGAGGAGTTATGGATATTTGTATTGAATAATTGATATTGGATTGTATATGGTTTGCGAACCCCTGATGGGCCCTACCTATAAGCACAACTTGATAGATGTATACAAATATTATTCGATAACCTCTAGCATTATATCATCATCACACCGTAATCATTATCATCTTCATATTCATTGTATTTCGTATATATTGCACTCATTTTATGTTGTATTACTTCCTTGATTTGATATCTATCTATTGTACTTCTTTCTTACACCTGTATTTGGTATACGTGTATACTTGTGCTTCTTTCTCTTATTTATATATGGTATATGTATATATTAAAGAACTATTAGTAGAGATGGTGTGAGCTACTGTTTAGGAGATTTTCAAATTTCAGTGGACGTGCCCATAGTGTGCTTTTTATATGCTTTATTATCTACTTTTGTTAGTAGGCCTATAATACATACTGGTTACAAGTGGAACGTACTTACCCTGACTATGACCTTTCGGTGAAGATCAAGATACGAGTGTGCTACATGATAGCTGACTCAGGCTGTATATTCAATATATATGAGGCAGCAGTTGCTTATGCTTCTAAAGTTTACCTACTACTTTTTATCTATTTTATGTATTACTTAGTATTCAGAGATAGATTTTGCTCCTTTTGGACTATTATTATATCATTTTGACATTCAAGAAGTATTTAGTAGTTCTTATACTGTGACAATAATTTTAGGAAATTATATGGTTTTGTTGGTTTTGTCTTTCTACAATTATCATGTGTGTGAGGTTTAACTTTGATAAAGAAGTCTTACCATGGGTTTGGGTATTGATTTTTATTTTCATATCAGTTTTGGGTGATTGATTTACTTTTCTGACCCGATTTACCAGTCATGATGGCGCCTACTAAATCCTGCTAGTAGGTAAGCTAAAACCATAATCTAGAGCTATCACAGTAGGTTAATTCAGTAATAAATGCTGACATTTGCCAAATTTAATGAACAGAAGTTAAATTATAAATATAGTATTTGAATTTAGATAAACAGTCATCATAAAATACCAATACTGTGACTTGGTAAAGCCAGTACAAGAGAATCTAATGTCAATACTACAACCCAAAGGACTTAGAATATAGTCAATACATCTGCCTCGAATACTAAAGGTTGAATGTAAAAGATAGAGGGAAAATGGGATACTCAAACTCCATGAGCTCATTCCAATTATAGAAGTCAATCATCACACGAGCAATGGTCACTCTATCTCTAGAAGTCATTCATCACACGAGCAATGGTCAGTAGGGACAGCTAGTACTCGGATCTATATCCAAAAGATACAAAAGTGTAGTGTGAGTATTAAAACAATGGTTACTCAGTAGGCATCATCGACCTACTGAGCTAATTCATGATATAGTGCAAGATATCCTAAGTATGTAAAGATAGAGAATTGAACCTAAATCATCTCCATCATCACTGTACATAATAAGTAACCAAATCAAAATAACAGTATAACAAATGACATTAACATATAGGAATATCATCAAGCATAAGAAATAAATTATTTGGAACCATAATGCACATGGAATACAAACAAGCAAGCATAAATAATAAGTTGGAGCCCATATTCTAATCGGTTCATAAAGTAAGGAACTCATCACCACATCCCATACTATGAGAGAGTACACCCAAGAGAGATAATAATAAGGCATTTAACAAACAATGTATCAAATTCTCATCATTATTCTTTTATATTTAACATTTATCATCAATAGATCATTTTACCAAACCTTTACTTGTTGCAAACGTTGAACACCTCACCATATTCCATCCAATTACCATCATTAGAAAATTATCATCAATATCCATTATCCAAGCAAGGATAATTAATTAGTACATTAGATTCTGAGACATTATATGATATAATCATTCATTAGGAAACTATTCACCACATAGCTATTTTAATTGTCAAGGTTACTTATCAAACAAATAATTATCACCAATATTACTTACAAAGTGAATCTTTATTTTACACTAGTCTCTGCTTAATAACGAGTCTTAATAGTTCAATTAAGCAATATCCATCAATAATCCTTAGTCATCAATAATCATTAACTATACCCCTGTATAAGCAATTACAACTAGTAGGCTACAACTGGTATCCAAATGACAACAATCTACCCACATTACATATAAAAAAGTGTATACACATATGAGCATACAATTTCCATACAGAGAGATAGCTGGACTCCAACTGGTGGATGTACTGTAACGCCTCAAGAACCTATCCCATGGTGTCACATGATGCTCAAGGCTACATATGGCCTCAAGCTAACCCTCTAAGCCTGTCATCACTTTTTGAACTCACTATAACACAATTCATGCTAAGATAAAGAGGATTAACCATGTCATGAACATACTGATACATGAAATAATATTGTCCTGTACAATCAAAATACTAAAGTTCTGTACATATTGGTAAACTAGTCTGACAAAGCCTCTACAATATAAGACTGCGGAGCTATTGGGACAGATCCCTAACTGACTTGTACTGAACTAAAAATAATCAACCATCTATAGGCAAGACAAAATTAGAGATCCAGGTCCTCGAACCATAAGGACTCACCAACTGCAGAAAATTAGAAGAAGATACTCGAAAATCACTGTCACTGCTAAGACTGAGCACCTGAACCTATATCAGGAAGAAATGTAGAATGCAAAAGAGTATGAGAGTCAGTACTTGGGAATGTACTGAGTATGTAGGGGTGGATGAAACATTTTAAATAATATCATAAATGTATAAGAAAATCATGCATGTTGACAATAATAACGTTTTTCGCTTGAATTATCTAAAATATCATTTCCGTAAGTCATCCGTAATAATATATGCTTCATAAATCTCATTAATCATTTAAATCAACTCAAACTCTTTGACTCATGACTTTGAGTGACTTGGTAACTCATGGTACTTAGATCATTATGGACGCGGGAGTTTCTCATAACCGACATAACTATGCCATGTAAGCAGCACGGAGTCCAACGTTTTGCCTCCTAAGGAGAGAAGCCCACATTGGTGGGGGTTTCGTACTTTTTCCAGGGAGTACAACCTCAATCTCATTATCACAATCCTATATTCGGCATCTGGCCCACAACTATCAACATCAATCCTACGGTGGCACGTAGTTTCGAGGAAATGCCATATTTCTCGCTCGGTGCTAAATACTCCTCACAGACTCATCTCAGAACGCATTAGGAAATCCACCTTCATCAAATCAAATCATGGGTATATTTCAATGACCAAAACATAAACATATATCTTATCTGCAAATCATAAACATCTTGTGGATTCCT
>JAPEIP010000006.1:177089625-177110846 GCA_026120095.1 Capsicum chinense
TACACTTTGGATTCAAGAGAACTAATGTGAATAAATCCTTGATGGTTGAGAAACACTTGGATTTAGAATTAGAATACATCTCTCTATAAGTGCATGCATGTATAAATCCTTATTACTCATAGTTAATAGAGAGGTAAAAGCTACAAGGTGGACATTACCCTAACTTGTCATTCTCTGTGATCAAATATTAATACAAATATTGCTTCATTGTTATATTGTAACTATCATTTCAAATTTAAAACAAAACCCCTCATTCAGAAACCTCTGACCAATAGTCAAGTAACAACTACAATACGTAGTAACACAGAATTCCCTGTGGGATTCGACACCCAATCTAATTGGGTTCTATATTTGATAGTGACCGCTTACTCTCTCGTAAGAGAGGTGTAATTTGTGTGTATCAAATTTTGGTGTCATTGTCGAGGAATACGGCTGTTGACTAAGTTGTTCTTGTTAGTCTACCTTTTGGTCAAAGATTCCTAAAATTTTACTTTTTGTTTGTCATTTTTGTTTTGATAAGGTTGAGTGTATTGCATGACAAATACGCGGAGATTGGGCCACCCAATATTAATTATAAATCGTTAACCATATCTCATTGGTAGAATAGATGTGCAACGAGACCCTGAATGGATAGCTGTTCAACAAGAGCAGGCTAGATTAGCTGCATTGGCAGCTGCACAAGTAAATCAACCAAATACTGATAACCCAGGTAGGGTACAAAATCTTGATGATGAGGACCTGGGTGATGATGAGTTATTAAATGCAAGGCGTGTAGATGATGTGGTTGCACCAGTAAACAAGAATGTCAACAGAGATCATCAAAATAGGATGAGACCGAAATATTGAGCTGTGCAAGTTGCTTTTGATGATTATAATGTCGACTTGGATGGGGCTGGTGCCACAGAGGCTATTATTCCTCCGCCCTTGGCAGCCGGAGCCACGTTCAATATTACCAGCACTATGATCCAGCTACTTCAACTCAAAGGGTTATTTGGTTGACTTGCAGGCAATGATCCGAATATGCATCTGATTAATTTTATCTCAACATGCAAATAGGTTGACAATCCAGGGGTTGGACAAAATGCGATTTGTCTCTATTTATTTCCATTGTCTTTATCTGAAGAGGCAACTCTGTGGTTAAATGGGCTAACTCCCAACTCTATTACCAATTGGAGGCAACTGAAAGACGGATTCCTAGAAAGATTCTTTCCACCTTCCAAGAGAGCACAATTGAGAGATGAGATAAGCAATTTCAGATAGCTTCCAACTAAAGCTCTCCACAAGACTTGGGAGAGGTTCAAGAAGAAGCTGATACGGTGCCTAAATCATCAGATGACCAATGTCCACTTGATGGAGATATTATATAGGGCTTTGAATTCAGTGACTAAGACAATGGTAGATAATGCTGCGGGTGGGTCATTCATGGACCTTAATTTTCTTTAGGCATTTGACATGTTGGATTGTATGACAAAGCAGAGTAGATCTTGGCATACCAAGGATTCTATAGTAGCAAGCTCTACTATATCTATTGGAATAACAGCAAAGCAGAGGAGAAGAAAAGAGAAACATGGCTAGGATATAGCTCACATGAAAACACAGATGGACCTTCTCACTAAGCATTTATTATTAGGAAAGATAAAGAATGTTAAAGAGGTATCATCACAGGGAAGGGCAGACTCCAATCCTGAGGAAGAAGTCAATTACTTGAATGATCAGATGGGTTTCTGATGTGGTGACCAAGGAAACTAGGGTTGGAACCATCAACGAGATTGGAAGAAAAAAAGTAACAAGAGTGGACTGTATGTACCTCCTGGAAGCCGTGATAATTCTGCCACCAGTTCAGGCAAAATGTCCATGGAAGACATGATGGAGAAACTATTAAAGGGAGTTGAGGCAGAAAATTCTGGGGTGACTACTATAAAGAATGATGTATCTTCCATAAGTCAACTCATAAATTCGCACTCAGTTGCTATTAAACAATTAGAGACAATTAGAGCAGCAGATAATCCAATTATCTGCAGCATTCAACTAAAGATAGAATGGGACTTACCAAGTGATACAGTTCAAAATTCGAGGACTGATGGATCATGTATGGTGATTACCACTAGGGGCTGTAAGATGTTATCTAGTATAGGTTTGGGAGATTCTTTTTATACTGATGAGGTTGAAATAGATTGGGAGATGGTTGATGAATCTCCAGTAGTGCCTGTGGAGTTAGGAGGTTTGAAAAGGAAGAGTGCGGAAGTTGAACAACCAACTAAGCTGAAGCATGTTAGTAATGTGGAGCAAGGCATAAGAAAGGAGGTAAAAGTTGCTCCAACAGAAATCCCAAGGCCACCACCCCCATTTCCACAATGAATAAATAAGAAAGAAGATTATGGCAAGTTTAGCAAATTCATGGCTATGTTGAAGCAGTTGACAGTGAATGTGCCCTTAGTTGAAGCACTAGAATAGATGCTCGGATATGCTAAGTTTATGAAAGACCTATTGACAAACAAAAAGACAGTGAACTATGAAATGGTAGAAAATCTTCATCATTGTAGTGCTATTGCTATAAGATCTATTGTCCAGGAAAAAGATGATTCGTGAGCATTTATTGTTCCATGTACGATTTGATTGCTAAAGTTTGAAAAGGCCCTTTTTGATGTTGGGGAAAGTATCAATATTATGCCATTGACGGTTTTCAAGCAACTGGGTTTGGGAGATCCTATGCCCACCAATATGTGGCTTCTAATGGTGGATAGATCGATAAAAAGGCTGATTGGGATTCTACGTGATGTACTTGTAAAAGTTGTTGATTTTATATTTCCTACCGATTTTGTAATTCTTGATTGCGAAGTAGACTTTGAAGTATCCATAATTTTGGGTAGGTATTCTTAGCAACTGGGAGGGTGTTAGTTGACATAGAGCTAAATATGCTCAAATTTAGGCTCAATGAGAAAGAAGTTAGCTTTGAAGTATGTCGGTCTATGAAACAACAAAAAGAGATGAGTGTTTTCTCGATTGTTGATGTATTCTGTGAAGATAAGCTAGATGTACTAGTTAATGATATGTCTTTTGTGGAGACCATAGCTGGTTTGGTTGAACTTGCGAGCAAGGATGCGAGTTACTTCAAAGTGGTTGGACTAGGAATAAAGCATTGTCTTGATCCAACAAATGAGGTACAAATAGTATCATCGATGTATCTTGACGAAGTCTGAGTAGTCAAGATAATCAAGTCATACCGTGACGTTAAATCAGGCGCTACATAGGAGGCAACCCATGATTTTATTTTCACTTTATAATGTTAAACAAAAATACAAAAAGAAGAGTCGAGCCATGATCAAAACTACGGCGCTTGGTGGCAGGCAACCAATCTTTCTAATATTTTTGTTGTTTTTAATTAATTATAGGTGCATGAAGTACTAAGGAGGAGATTAGTACCAATTTGATTTGGAAGTGAGCCATGTCAATGGTGGTAAGTTTAGTAGTGATGGAAATATTATAGGTAAGTTGGATTGGTCAAATGTGTAAGGTTCAAGTATGATTCACATTAGAGTCGCGCCTCGAATTATGTTAATTCAACCTAAAAAGTTTCGCGGTGCGACTTTATTTTGTGACTTTGAATAAGGTCTGTGTTGGTAGTGTAGGGATAGGGGTGATACGTCCAATCCCTAAGCCCACCACTAACCTCGATGGGGGTGTGGGGGAAAAGCCCCCACAGTATAGACCTTTCCGACAAAGAGTGCAGCGCATTTCCAATCGCCTATGCTTACTGCCTCATTTAGGCAATAGGTTAGGTGCTGCCTATGTAAACATAGGTGATAGGTTAGGAGTCACTTGTACTATTGCGTATGCTCACTACCTTACTTAGGCGATAGGCTAGGCGCCGCGTATGTCAACTTAGGCGATAGTTTAGGTGCCGCCTATGTCAACATAGGATATAGCTTAGGTGCCGCCTATATCATTGCCTATGCCCACTGGCTGGTTACTTTGCTACTTTTTTTGTAAGAAAAATAGTACCAAATAACTTTTCTATATGCTCCAATGATGATCTCTATGCAGGTGGTATGACTCCTAATATGGATGAGAAGCACTACTAGCCAGGTTCTTTATCTTCTTATTTGCACTGGGGACAGTGCTGATCATAAGTGGGGGGTGGCTTGTTACTTTTCTACTTGTTTTCTAAGAAAATATGACCTTGTACTTACTATACTTCTTGATAGGATTAGTTATTTTGTTTATTTTATTTTGTTAGTTATTTAGTCATAATTGGGTGCTTTTCTCGATGATGGATGGATGATGATCGTCTTAAAAGAAAATTAGTCATTTAATTGCATGTAATTGTTCTTGTGGGTCACATAACATTACGACATAGGTATGTGATGGATCATTACATTTGAAACACCTAGGCTCTAGTTGTGACTCTTGTTGTGATTGTTGGTTTTAGTTGAACTCATGTAATTGTTGGGTCGAGAATCTGTAATGCACCTAATTGAGTTGACCATATGCCATGAGTGTGTAAGACTGTTGTATATTCCTTATTGCAACTGATGCTAGAACTTGCTTTGTGTGTGTTCAAAGCAAAATAGAGATTGTGAGTTTAGGAGATGATTTAGGCATTTCTTTGATAACCATTGTTCATACCTTCTTTCGACCTACCTTTGTACATTATCTTAGCTAGCCCCGTTGAGCCTTTATCTTGTTCTTTTGTTAGCCTCATATGTATCCCATTCTGTTCTTTAATAGATTGTAATTTGATCCAAAAGCTCCAAAGTGCTTTAATGTAAAACCAATGTGAGTTAGGAGTTTGACAATAAGAGAGAAAAGGTAAAATTGATGCCCCAAAGTCTAGTTATTGGCCTGAGCAATTGATGTGGTTGGGAGTAGCTAAAATTGTTGAAAAAGTCCAAAATTTTATCCCAGACATGTTACAATAAACTTGTTTTGGTCCTGGTCCTTCTTGGACATTGTGCACCTCATCTAAGGCAAATTGCTTAAGTTGAGGGTGGCTATTATAGGGGTGCGTAACGTGAAAAGGGTGCAAAAAAAAAGAAATTTTTTTTTTGAAAGGGTTGCATACTTCCACCATAGTGTTATTAATTAAGCTTAACAAGTTAGGGTGAAAAGCAAATCTGTGAAGATAGCAGAAATGGAAATAGGTTGCTGGAGATTGGTCTTAATTGCATAATGTAGTGTATTAAAGCTCTTAGGGATGATAGTCACTGTTTCTGGCAAAAATAGTTTCTGCCCATCCTTTAACCTGCATTACAACTTGTAAAACACCTATATGATCCTAATCTTAGCATTCTGATATTAGTGGAGTATTACACTAAGGGCAAGCATATGGTCATCAGTTGTAATTTGCGAATTCGTTGTGAGAGTGAGCGCAATTTTACTCTTGTGCCCATTTTGTTAGAAATTGCATGATTGTGAGTGATTATGGGTAACTTTCTTGTTGTGAGAACACATGGTTGATGAAGGTTGGGTAATTTATATGACTTCTATGCTTAAATGATATGCATGAAATTACCAACATAATGAGTCTATTCTTGAGGGTAGGTTGTCTCTAGTAATGATTCTTGAATCCACTTCATGTTCATAATTGTTGTGTGAGCCTATTTGAGCATCTTGTCTTCCTTTGTGGGTGCTAAGGCTTGTGTAGTATGTACAAATGGATATGTTGTTTGAGGACGAACAAAGTTTGAAGTGTAGGGTGGTGATCATGGGTGTATTTATACGCCTAAGCACCATAATTTATCCATATTTTAGCTATGTTTAGAGAACAAAGTGCCTAGTTTATTATGTTTTTACTCTACTTCTATGTAACTGAGCTAACCAATGTGATTAGCATGATTTCAGGTGTTAATAAGGTAGATGAAGACATTATGGGCCTGTGGAATGCGTATGGTATATGACACAAGAGAGAGTAGCAACTTGGACCAAATGTGGCGCCTAGAAACTACAATGTGGACCAAATGTGATGCATGGGAACTTTCTCCCAGGCAAATTTGGCATCTTTAACAAGTTGAGGACTTAGAAGGAAATTATGAGATAGAAGGCTCTTAAAAGACTTGTTGCTGAATTTTTATTGAGGATTCACATTATATATTATTTTGAAAACAAGAGAAAGCGGTTTAGCTTGAGGAGAGAGAGAGAGAGAGAAACGTTTTTCTCTCTTATTTTTGCTATTCATCTTCTCCACCAAGATCGTTCTAAGTTTTGGTATGATGAATATTTCTATTGTGATTTCCATTTTATTCATGAGTAGCTAATTTTATTTGTTAGGGTTATGGAAACCTTGTAGTATACTCTATATTGCAATGGGTTTTTGAATTTATGATGTGTTAATCCACTTATATCATTACTCTCTTCGTTATTATTGAATTCTCGTGGTTGCAAACATAGGGAATGTGCCATTATCGCAATAACTTGTTCAATAGCAAAGTTACTATTTGGAAAAGAGAGTAGTGAGAAGAAAATAGGGTTTCCAACCTCTATTTTACACGTTAATGTCTTAGCAGGATTAACTACTTGGAGAGTTCGTATGATTGATTGTACACTTTGGATTCGAGAGAACTAAGGTGAAAAAATCCTTAATGGTTGAGAAACACTTGGATTTAGAATTAGAATACATCTCTCAATAAGTGCATGCATATATAAATCCTTATTACTCATAGTTAATAGAGAAGTAAAAGCTACAAGGTGGACATAACACTAACTTGACATTCTCTGTGATGAAATATTAATACACATATTGCTTTATTGTTATATTGTAACTATCATTTCAAATTTATACCAAAACCTCCCATTCAGGAACCTCTGACCAACAGTCTAGTAACAACTACAATACTTAGTAACACAGTATTCCCGGTGGGATTCGACACCCAACCTGGTTGGGTTCTATATTTGACAGCGACCGCTTACTCTCTCGTAAGAGGTGTAATTTAGGCGTATCAGTCATATATTGTTTCTATAAGCTCTACGAGGAGGCATTTTCTGTCATTAGAGAGTAGAAATTAACAGCAGAGAGAAACAGTCATAGGCACGATAGACTCTTAAAATAAAGAAACAACTATTTCTAAAATGTCTCGTAGCCTCTTGCCCATAGATGTGGCGTGCTACACACCGATGATCAAGACTCTATGTAACGTGCCTTGTCAGATTCGGTAGATCTCCTTAAACCTTAGGCGCTCTGACACTAAGCTTGTAACACTCCAAGAACCTATCCCAAGGTGTCACATGGTGCTCAATGCCAAACGTGGCCTCAAGCTAACCCTCTAAGCCTGTCATCACTTTCTAAACTCACTATAACACAATTCGTGTTAAGATAAAAAGGATTAACCATTTCATGAACATACTGAGATATGAAGTAATACTATCCTGTATAATCAAAATACTGAAGTTCTGTACATACTAGTACACTAGTCTGACAAAGCCTCTACTATATAAGACTACGGAGCCATTGGGACATATCCCCAACTGACTTGTACTAAACTAAAAATAAAAAACTATCTATTGGCAAGACAAAATCAGAGATTTAGGTCCTCGAACCATGAGGACTCACCAACTGCAGAAATGTAGAAAAAGATACTCGAAGATCACTGTCGCTGCTGAGATTGAGCACCTGAACCTATATTAGGAGGAATGTAGAATGGAAAAGAGTGTGAGAGTCAGTACTTCAGAATGTACTGAATATGTGGGGGTGGATGCAACATTTTAAATAATATCATAAATGTATAAGAAAATCATGCATGCTGACAATAATAACTCTCTTCGCTTGAATTATCTAAAACATCATATCCGTAAGTTATCAGTAATAACATATGCTTTATAAATCTCATAAATAATTTAACTCGACTCAAACTCTTTGACTAATGACTTAGAGTGACTCGGTAACTCATGGAACTTAGATCATAATGGACATGGGAGTTTCTCATAACTGACATAACTACACCATGTGAGACACATGGAGTCCAACATTTTTCCCTTCTAAGGAGAGAACCCCACATTGGCGGGGATGTCGTACTCTTGCCAGGGAGTACAACCTCAATCTCGATATCACAATCCCATACTCGGACTCTGACCTACAATTATCAACATCAATCCTACGGTGGCACGTAGTTTTGGGGAAATACTACATTTCCCACTCTGTGCTAAATACTCCTCCCAGACTCAGCTTAGAATGCTTTAGGAAATCCACCTTAATCAATATCAACTCATGGGTCCATTTTAAAGACAAACATAAATATATATCTTATCTGCAAATCATAAACATCTTGTGGATTCCTAACCCGACTCAACTCAACGCAATCTTTCTCAACTTTAAGTACATTTGCTTTTTGAATTATTTTCTAATATCAAAGCTTCAAGGAAACATCATAGGACTCATTCTTGACTTTCAATCCCAAATATCAATATGTCATGACAATATACAACTCCTGGAATAAATACTCAATTTAAGAAACATCATGGTGAAATAATCATAAATATCAAACTTATTCAGCTCTAATCTCATAAATCATAAATAAAGAAATTTGGGTGTAAACCCACTTAAAAAATCGTGTAAATCAATAATAGAAAGTAATATTTAGGAACCAAAACGAAAGGAGTGTTTTTGTTTTAACCCCACATACCTTGAATTTTGAATTTGAGAATAAAAAACTTGATTTAGAACTTCCTTCCCAAACTTCTAACCTAAGATTATTGATGCCTTTGACATGGGGGGGGGGGGGAATTAATTCTTGAACAACTTGGAGAAATATATGAAAGAAACCTTGAATTTCTTTGAAGGAGATTGAATTTTTGAGAAGAGAGAAACCCTAGTTCTCTAGAAGTTTCTTGGAAAAGATTAGAGAGAAATAGATGGCCCTTCTCAACTTGGGTATATATATAAGACCATAAGGGGAGGAAATTACCAAAATTCCCTTTTGAAAAAGTTGAAATTTGTTGATCGGGGCCTGTGAGAGTCGATTTGACGGTCCGTCAAGTCTCCTGACGGTCAATTAGATTGTCCGTCACTCGAGTACCAAAACTAGAACTTTCTACCTTGATGTGACGGTCCATCAGGAAATTAATGGTCTATTACCAAACAGAAGGTCCACCAAGTCATCCATTACTCGAGGGCCAGAAATAAGACATTCTGTTTCAACCTAACAGACCCCTTAATGATCCATCTACTTTTTGATGGTCCACCACTTTGGCCATCACACGATGGCCAGAAAGAGGTGCTACTACCTTGGCTTGACGAGAAACTTGACGGTCGACCAAGGACTTGGCGGTCCGTCAGGTCGACCGTCAGGCGACCGTCAGACCTGGGCAATCCGATATCGCTAAGTAAAACAACTATAACTCCCTCGTTCGATTATGGATTTTGATGAAATTAGTGTCTATGGAAAGATTATTCAATTCTCTACATGACAGAAAGTATAAATTAGAGAAATTCAATACGTTTTAAACATCAATAAATTTGTAAGTCACATATATCCACTCAAAAGTCAGATTTAGGCTTAAGAAACGATCGATGTATTATAATATATCTCCCTGGGATGCATTTATCCTTGAATGTTGCAAGATAGGCCAAGAACAAAAAAGAATAAGGAAGAACATCTGGAATGATTCACACAGAAAGGCTCACATTACTCTAACCTTTCGAGTACTCCACCAAATGCATAAATCATACAGGGAATAACCATATAGCTAACTGCATTAGATTAGGAGGAACTGAATTAAGGGAATAGTACCTTCAGCTTGATTTGAACTCATGGAGAAAAGATGAGGGTAACTAGATTGCATATATGCTTCTGCTTCCCAAGTGGCACCCTCTAATGAATGATTTTGCCACAGAACTTTAACTAAGGGAACTTCTTTGTTCCTTAGTCTATGGACTTGATAATCTAGGATTTCAACTGGACTTCATCATAAGAAAGACTATCCAGAACATCAAGGCTTTCTGATGGATCAACAACAATAGAGTCACCAATGTGCTTTTTTAGCATAGAAACATGAAATACAGGATGGACAACTGGCAACTCTGCTAGAAACTCAATCTCATAACCTGCTTTCACAACAGATGTCGGATTTTGATGAAATTGGTATTGATGGAAAGCTTATTCAATGCTCTACATGATAGAAAGTAGAAATTAAAAAATACAACATGATTTAAATATCAATCACTTTGGAAGTCATATATATCCACTCAAAATATGAATTTAGGCTTAAGAAATTATCAAAGTATTACATGTACAAATAGGAACATCAACAATCGTCCTCCAACCTTATTGGGTATATCATCATAGTCACACTTTATCATTGTCGGGTATCGATATTATCGTCATAATGTCCTCTAGATTTTTGTAGTATCAATATCATCATCACAACTCCTCTTAACTTGGTAGTTATCAATATCATCATTACAAACTCTTCTAGCCTTAACGGGTATTAATATCATCATCACAATCTCTTTCTTCCCTATTGGGTATCAATATCGTCACAATATGGATATAAAAAAACAAGCCACACAAGGGTTAAAGTAAATGACAAGCCCCAAGATAGCTAAAGTAAATGACAAGACTCATAAGGGCTAATGTAAATTAACATAATGGAAAACTAAAGAAGTGCATGCCTCCAATACTCGACATTCATCTTCCATGTCAATTTATAAATAAATGAGTATCTATGAAATTAGCATTAAAATTATCATCGGGTTTTAAGACTAATTGGCCATATAACTTCCCATGTTGTTAATAAGCATGCCTTCTAGAATCATTAGTAACATGACTCACACTATTAGCAGTATGAGGGATTTCTGGAATGATTACTAATTTTGTCACTAACCAAGAGTAAAACATGAGTAATAGCATAGCCCAAAGTCTAACATAATAGCTTAATTAATGGCACATGATAACATAGACATGGTCTTAGTTGATAGAATAAACAATAATTACTTAAATTAGCTAACATGTTCTCAAGTAAGCATTTCCTAGGCATTTATTAACTGTCAAAGGTCTTAAAGGAAACAATATCAATCGAGGTTTAAGGTAAGTCAAGAACACCTTTACATTTTTCCAAATACATTCTAAGTCCAACTTATACACAGGATTAGGCTAAGGTATCTCTATTCATTTGTAGACTGATAACGCTCAACTTATATGTCAATTTAAGTTCAAGGTGATCATCATCAATATATTTACCCAACTTTGGAGTCAGGCTCGAATCCACAAGGAACAATGAGAGTGGCGATGAAATTAATTTGTAATGATAGATAAAAGTTAAATTCAAACAAATGTTACAACAAATTAAAATAGGGGAGGTGACTACCTACAATAATGTATTCTTTTGCATTTTTGTAGTATAAATTCGAGGATAAGAATAATTAGAGTTTTAAAAATTATGCATGGATGTTAGGATTATAAATTACTAAGGGAGTCACATATAGGGTTAATAATCAACATCAATTTAGTAAATTAAATATGGATAGGCTTGGATATAATTTCTGATTCTAGTCTTTCGACTAAACACCAAACATTGACCCATTGATTCTTTTTAATACCTAATAGATGTGCTTAGAAATTGGCAACCACAACCTCAATCAAGGTATCCCTATTTCTAGGATGACACCCAATGCATAGTCCAACTCACTTTCACCCTTATTTCTAACATAGTGAGAATTTAGCAAACTACACATATAATTTTCTATTATTCCTTTGGTCTCCACATCCCTCTTTCAGGGATTATATATATTCCTAAACATTACCAAAAACCTCTCTTGCGAAGATATCCTTACGTTTTACAGAGCTTGGAGCTTTCGCCCATCACGCCTATATGGGTACTTTGATCTTTCACCTATCAAATCCTAACCAAACTAGCATAGAAATAATCGAACCCATAAACAAGAAGTAACAAATAGATGCTAACAATAACAACCCACACATACTTAAACCCCTATTCACACATAAATCTAAGAAAGATATTTAGATACACATAAGATAAATAAGAATAGATATACCCATAATCTCCATTAAAATAAATTGTTGAAGATTTAAGAGAATGTTACTTCAAACTTGGATCTCCCACAATATCAACAATGGATGTGAGCAAATCTTCCACTTACAAAGTCTCCAATGTGTTCTTTACCCAAAATTTATACAATATTTTATTCCCCAAAAATGAAGGCTACAACGTCTCAAGCTAAAAGCTTGAAAATTGGGGAAGAAGAAATGTAATGGAATGAATAATACATGAAACTTCGGTTTGAGTCTTTTTGTTCAACTTGGGATCAGTACGTGAAATTACATATTTGCCATAGGGATGAACATTTCCGTTGAGCCACGATTGCACAAGTCTAGGTGTGGCCGCATTTACGTGATCGTATTTTTCATCTACCACCATGGGTGGTTGACTTTTTCTTGACTGGCACAATCATAGCTAGCAGACCGCTAGTGCGGTACCTAAGTCCATTTTCTGCCCCAAGCTTTCAGCTGTATTTTTGCTTCTTCATTCTGATTTTTTTTATGCTTCAATCCATATCTTTTGATCTTCTCAACTGGATGCCTTCAAAGAGTGGATATGAGAGCATCCAACCACAGATATGTATCTTTTAATAATTCAATACAAGGTAATGAGTGCGAGTGAGTGGTAAAATCACCACTCATCAATACCCCCGACTCAAAGCATTTGCTTTTCCTCAAGCAAGACTACCCTACACCTGGAGACACAAAAGCTTATGCCTAAATTTTATACCTTAATGGCCATAACAACTTCAACACTGATCGCAACCACAAGTAGCTCATTGCACATATGCTAGACTAATTTCAAAACACCCCTCCTTATAAAATATAATACTTAAAAGATGTATAAGACTTTAAAGAACAATCAAGAAACGTAGACTAATACTCTAGAAGTGGCTTACCTTTTTGACTAAAAAGAAACCATACTCCATATGCCTCATTATCTGGGAGGTGACAAAAATAACTTAAGTCAACTTGTTTACATGCCCATCTCACAAAAAAAAAAGTTTCACGCACCAATCTACTAAACATGTAACAAGGAATTTGAAGTGCAAAATTTACCTCTCATAAGGAAATCTCAATGCAATAAGTGTCAAACCATAGGCTTGCCTACATATTCAATCTCCACTACAAAGAAAGTAAATAGCTGGAGATCTCAAAGGACTTTCTAAGCTTGTAATGTAGGTTCGAGTTAGGATAAGATATCAATTAGGAATAACATAGTTGCACCCTACCTTGAACATCTACTTCACTTTTTACGATCCTTTTCTTTCGATTAAAGACCATACTTCTTTATTATCTTTCTTTTTTCATGCCTATATTTTGCTTTCTTTGTTTACCACTTTTCCTGTTACTTCCATTTTCTTACATTTTTGTGCAAGTCATTCTTTTGTCGGGTCCTATTAATTTTCCAAACACTTTGGAACATTTGGTATTTTTACTAATACCTCAGTGTCCCAAACTTACTTTCGTCGATTTTTACCACCCCCAACTAAGGTTTTTAGCCTCAAGTTACATTTTTAAGTTCAAGGAGGGTATGGTATAAAAGAGGGATAAAAAGAAAGCTTCATGGCTTCTAATGATTTTGCCAAACAAAAGAATAAAGGCTCAAAGCTGGTACTAGGGTTATAATTATACATGGGTAGGCTTTTAAGGATAGAATGGGTTATAAAATCTTAAGGATGGCCTAAGATCATTTCTCTAACCAAATACAATCAAAATTAGTTTTAAAAGAGTAATGGGGCTAGTTCTAGATAACACAATTATACAAGAGACATATGCAATATTCTCACCACATATGACATGAAAAACTTATTAGGGGAGCTCTAATGTCTATCTCGATGGAAACAATCATGGAGCGTTTATCACTATTACCAAGTCAAACTTTGTGTAACCACATAAAAAGGACAGGATTTGTTACAACATTGCGACATTTATGCCCTTGATTTTTTAGAAAAAATTGGATGAAAGGGGTTTCTTGATTTGAAATAGCACCATGCGCATTATTGCTAACTTATGGCTACAACCAAAGCCTTAGGGGTAGGTCTTTGCTCAAAATGGGAGAACTAACCATATGGCTACTCAGACTACGCCAATGGTGTACAAAGTGATCCAAACTTTACAAAACAAAAAAAATGCCACAGGTACTCAGACTTCCCTTGCATTCTTCACGTTTATTCTATGGGTACTCAGAATTCCCCTGTATCTCTATCTCAAAACTCACATGCAGGCTAATATTACAATAAAATTTGAAGTACTAAGAGAAAAAATAAAACTAAGAGAAAAACATTCTAATTCATAAAACTTAGGCACCATCCGGGCACCCCATAATATAGTATCCACATTATAAACTAGCAATATTATCCAAAAGAGCATCCCAAGAGAAGAAAAGTAAATATCCAAGGGGAACCCCCAACTATAAGAATGCAGTTTCCTCTCTGCAAGTGTAATCAAGTGAAAGTAAAAAAAAGGTCATGGTGGATATGCATCATGAGTTGCTCTCCTTTATTGACTTTGAATCTTCATCACCATCCTCAGAATTTTACCAATCAACAGGTGCCTCATCATCACTGTTAATCTTAGAAGATAGGAGTTTAGCATAAGGCTTCAAGACTTTCCACAGGCACTCAATCCCTTCCCACAGTTTGTTGAAGAATTTATCCTATTTTTTCTCTCGCTTTAGCATCTTCTCAAGTGAGGCCTTCAGGTCCAAGTAAGATGAGGCCAGGGCTAAGTAATATCTCTCTAGGCTAACAACTGTAGCACTCTGCGTCTCTTGTTCCACTCTGAATTTCTCATAATCTGCAATAGACACATATGAAAGATGCCTAGTGGATGGCTCCCCTAGTCCTTGAAGCAAACATTCTGATAGGTCTCTGATGGATTAGGCATCAACATTTAAATCATCCAAAGGTTTAGTGGTGGATGGCCTCCAAGATTCGAGTCCCTTAGTTGCTGACCTGTTTTAGTTAACTTTTTGTTTCTTTCTACAGGCAGGTGCACCCTTACCCTTTATTTTGAGTGGGGTGATGTGAGTACTTGGTTTTACCCAGGTATCTGTAGGATATTATTCTACCCTAGGTCTTTTGCACAATTTAGTAACAAGTGAAAGAATAAGAAAAAGTGTATCACCCTAAATCTTGTATTCTCTCTATTCCTCAAGTATAATCGAACCCACTTTCAGATCAATCCCAGTCATCAAGAAGGCCACCATGCGATCTACCAACTTAGTGATAGATTTTATATGTGTGCATAGTAAGAACCTACTACAGATAATGTGTAACTAGATGTTAGCCTCTGTGTAGAATTTTTTTGAAGCGATCCCTTTCTTGGTAGTAGCATAGGAAACCTCTCTATTTGGGCAGCGAACATAAGCCATCCATGTACCTAGTTCATGACCCTTTGCTTCAAAATATGTCATGTTAGTATCTTAAAGCATATGTACTTCATTTACCTGTCGCACTCTAAAATGTACATGCCAACCCCGAATCTTCATCACTGGGTTCGTGAGAAAGATAACACTTAGATTTGTATAAAACTTCTGCACCCATTATTCATTTACCTCAGTAGGATCTGGGACAAACCATATCCATCCAGATGCAGCAAGACTATAAAAAATCTTAGATACTGTTCTACAACCCCCTTGATGCTGATGCCTGTATCCAATAATAATTTGGCTCTTCACAGGTCATTCTAATATTGTCTTTGACATTCAAGGGTCATAAATTGTATGTTGTTGTAATCTTCCATTGTGAGCCTTAAAACTTGTAAGCAATTCCACTCAGGTAAATATTAGCATTATCATGTAAAAATTTTACTTCTTATCAAACAAATATATAAGCTCATGTGGTAGTGTTATGGAAGGTCTTAGGGTCAGCAGTAGCTATCCAAAAAGTTTACTTCCTATCAAAGCATGCTCTCAGGCATGGTAATCGCGAAATGCTGACTGCAATTACGGTAATGCTATTGCGATCATCGATGATGTTCTGGATGTTAAAGGAATGCTTTAGGCCTTTTCCTTAGGATAATTGTGCGTTTTCAAGCAACTATTATTGTATTTAACGTTGAACTTTAGTGTTTTCAGGATAAGAACTGAGCGTGAAGACTAACTTAGATAAACTGGGAAAAACAAAGAAAAAAATTACAAGCGATGGACCATCGACCTTGCGACAAACCATTGGCCTAAACCGTCTCCCTAAAATAGAATGTAGAATCACTGGAAGTCCTGCGATGGTCTAGCCGATCGACCATCGACCTTGCGACAATCCATCGACAAAAATCGTTGCCCAAAAATAGAATCTAGAATCGTTGGAAGTCCTACGACGGTCCAGGCGATGGACCATCAACCCTGCGACAACCCGTTGCCTGAACCATCTCCCAAAACTAGAGCATTGAATCACTGGAGATCCAATAACAGTCTAGGCGGTGGACCATTGCCCCAGAGATGAACCATCACTTGAACCGTCGAACATGAAGCGGAAACTCCGAGTTTGAATTTTAAAACCCTAATCCTGGAAGCATATAAATACTAAGTATTAGGTTTTATTCTGTATATTTTGATAGTAGTTTCATACTTTCTTCTCTATTGAGAGCTGTGTACCAATTTTAATTGAGATTTGAAGCTAGAAATTTAGATCAGATTATTATCCTCTATTTTTTCCATTGAAGATTGAGAAGAACAATATTGTAACTTTTGTAAGTACTCTCTTGAATTTATTTATGAACATCAATATATCTTTGATATCTTATATAGAGATTAGTAGCTAAACTTCCATAACTAGGGTTATGGGAGCCTTGATGTAGAGAGCTTCTTCGGGTTGTGAATCCATTTGATTTCTAACATCTATCTAAATTGCATGAATTTCTCTTCATTCTAATGACATTTCTTGGTTTCAAACTTGAGAAGTGATCCCGTGAACACCATTTGTCTGATAACAAAGTGGATGTTTGGAAAAGAGGTTATTCACATGAAATCCATAGGTTTACCCTTTGGGGCAAGGGTTGATGCCCTAATGGGATCAACCCTCATGAGAGTTCTATTGACTGATAAATCAATCCTTTAAGTTCGAGAGAAAAAAAGGGTAAAATACCTATTAGGTTTTGAAATAAGTGGGTAATTCTTAGAATTCAATACTTCTTGCAGTTGAAATTATAAGTTAGAATTCTAGAACAAGTTCACAACTATAACTATTTGAACATCTTGGTGAGCAGAACTCTAGTTAACACATTTTTATTGAAATTACACTTTCATTAAATCTCATTAGCTGGACCGCTGTGTGATAAAAGAATGAATGATCATCCTTAACACATCAAAACTCCCCTTTTACTTCAGAACCTTAGATCAATAGTCTAATAATAGTCACAATACTTAATGAACACAGTATTGCCTGTGGGATTCGACACCCAACCCAATTGGGTTCTATATTTGACAGCGACCTCTTACACTTTTGTTAGAAATTTATAATTTAGGCGTATCAAATTTTGCCACCGTTACCAGGGAATACGATTATCAATTAAGTTTGCGTTTATTAATTGACCTGTTGTCAAGTTTCCCAAATTTTACTTTTCTTTGTTGTTTTTGTTCTTTGGAGAGGATTTATTGTGTATGCAAAGTACAAGGATATTAGGTGCACCATTATCACCAATACATCCGAAACCACGGTTAATAGGCAGAATGGTAAACCCCTAACATGGTGAAAGACTAGCTGCCCTGGCTAGAGCTTAACTAAATCAGTAGAATAATGACCATCAGGTATGTCATCCAAATCATGATGATGATGATTTGGGGGATGATAACTTTTTAGTTCCTACTAACCCAAGGCGTGCAGAGAATATGGCTGTAGTAGTGAATCAAAATCTAAATAGGAATCACCTTTTTAGGGTAAGGTTACAGGGTCAACAGTGCAGTTTGTTTTGAATAAAGATGAAGATAGAATGGATGGAGTAGGTGCAACTAGAGATATCATTCCTCCACTGCTGGCACCAAGAACTAAATTTAATTACTAGTACGAAGATTCAACTTCTTCATATTAAGGGGTTGTTTGGGGGTCTTCCTAGAGATGATTCAAACATGCATTTGGTGAAATTTGTCACCATTTGCAAGTCTTTTGATAATCCAGGAGTGTGTCAGAATGCTATCTGCATGCATTTGTTTACGTTGTCTCTGTATGGGGAGGCGACACTATGGCTCAATAAATTAACTCCCGACTCTATAACCAACTAGAGGTAATTGAAAGAGGCTTTCCTAGACAAGGTTCTTTCCGCCCTCTAGAAGGGTATAGTTGAGGGATGAAATAAGTAACTTTTGACAGTTATTTATGAACATCAACATATCTTTGATATCTTATATGGTGATGAGTAGATAAACTCCCATAACTAGGGTTATAGGAGATTTGATGTAGAGAGCTGTTGTGGTTGTGAGTCTATTTGATTTCTAATATCTATCTAAATTGCATGAATCGTTATTCGTTATAATGATATCTCTATGTTGCAAACTTGAGAAGTGAGCCCAAGAACACTATTTGTCATATAAGAAAGTGGATGTTGGGAAAAGAAGAGATTCATATGAAATCCATAGGTTTACCCTATGGGTCAAGGGTTGCTGCCCTAATGGGATCAACCGTTATGAGAGTTCTATTTAATGATATATGGATCTTTTAAGTTTGAAAGAGGAAAAGGGTAAAATACCCATCAGGTTGAGAAAGAAGTGGGTAATTCTTTTAATTCAATACTTCTTGCAATTGAAATTATAATATAGAATTCAAGGATAAGATCACAATCCTAACTTATTGAACATCTTGGTGAGTATAACTCTAGTTTAATCATTTTTATTGAAATTACACTTGCATTAACTCGCATTAGCTGGACTGCTGTGTGATACAAGAACAAACAAACATTATTAACACATCAAAACTGGCTTTTACTCCAGAAACTTAGATCAACAGTCTAATAACCTTCATAATACTTATTGAACACAGTATTCCATGTGGGATTCAACACCCAACCCAGTTGGGTTTATATATTTGACAGCAACCGTTAGCACTTTCATAAGAAAGTTGTAATTTGGGCGTATCAATAGGGACAACGATTGCAGTACCCGAGATCAAATTTGATAGGTTCAACACATTGCTTTAAATTTCAATTTTAATCCCAATCCCATATTCTAACTAAGCATAGTAACATTTAAAATAATAAATTTAAGCCTAGACTGTGTGATGTAGCCTCTAATACAAAAGAATTTACCAAGGAATTTGTAGGAGAATTTAGTCAAACACATAGTGTGCACTCAATCTAAGCCATTTAAGGCTCAATATTGGGTACTCAAGATATCCCTAACTGCGTGTACACCAACTACAACAGCCAATTCCAACAAGTAGCTAAAATTTAAAACTAACTTAATACCCTAAATTGTTCCCTGTCAAGAGCGCCATTCTTGATAGTACTCAACTGACACATCAATTTAAGATAAAGGCGGTCGTCGTCAATATATTCACCCAAATTTGGAGTCAGGGTCGAATCAATGAGGAATAATGAAAGTGGCGATTAAATTAGTTTGAATTGATAGATATAAGTTAAATTCAAATAAATTTTACAAGAAATTAATATGGGGGAGCTGACTACCAAAACTAATATTTCATTTTGGGTTTTTCTAGTATAAATTATGGTATACATATAATTAGAGTTTTAACAATTATGCACAAATCTTGGGATTATACGTTACTAAGGGAGTGACATATGGGGTTTAATAATCAACATCAATTTATTTAATCAAATATGGGTAGGCCTGGTTATTGATTTTAATTCTAGTGTTTCGACAAAATATCAAACTTTCACCCATTGATTTTTTTGAATACCTAATAGGTGAGTTCATCAATTGGAAACCACAACTTCAATCAACGCATCTTTATTTCTAGGATGACATCCAAGGAATAGTACACCTCACTTTCACCCTTATTTCTAAGATAATGTAAATTTAGCAAACTACATACATAATTGTTTGTCATTTCTTTGGTCTCCACATCCCTCTTTCGAGGATGATATAGATTCCTATACTTCACCCAAATCCCTTCTTTTGAAGATATCCTTGGGTTTTCTACAGTTTGGAGCTTTTAGTCATCAAGCCCATATGGGTATTTGAAGATTTCACCCATCAAGCCCTTCATGGGTGATAAACGAAGGAATCTACATGAAGGAATCTACAGTCACCAACTCCAAATAACAAGGTACGAAGCCCTAGATATGTCTAGGTCTTCTGCCTACTTTTGGCTGCTCTCAGCCTATCTTGAATCACCTTGAATCTATTAAGTGATTCTTAAAGCAAATTCATACCATGAGGCCTCATCTTTCAAGACTCAAACCATCCAATCGAGAAATAACATCTACTACCATACAACGCCTCATAAGGTTCCATCTCAATACTCAAATGACAACTATTATTATATGCCAACTCTGCCAACGTTCAGTGTTGATCCCACTGACCTCTAATATCTATAATATAGTTTTGGACATATCCTTAAGTACCTCAATAGTCCACTCATATTAACCATTGGTTTGCGGGTGAAAGGTTGTACTCAAATCCACCCGACTACCAAACTTCTCCTAAATTTCTCTCTAAAACCTCTAAATGAACAAAAGAGCCACAATTTAAAATGATATAATTAGGAAAACAATGTAAATAAACTATCTGCCAAGCATAGATATAGGCTAATCTTTTTGTACTGAAGTTTATTTGAATAGGAATAAAATATGGTGACTTAGTTAATTTTATGACTCGAACCAGGGCCCTGGCCGTGACGAGCATCCCGAACCATGAAGGCCTGACACACCCTTGTTTATCTAGTAATCATGAAAATAATTCATATGATAAAATAAATATGAAAGATACACAATATTACGGAAACATAGTCATAAGTCTAATAAAATCAATAATGGGAAATAAAGTCCCACAATATCTATCAACATTTGAAATCCGTCTATGAAATCTCTTCTACATGACTAATAGCAACAGTCTGAAATCTTGGACAAGGTCCCGAGTAGACCAAAACATGACTAAAGATAAATATTTGTAAGTAAACAGGCCTTCTGAAATATGGAAAGCTCACCACTGCACAATCTGATCTTCGATATAAAATATCTACTATTCATCTGGACCTCTAGATTGAGTCTCAAAAGCCTGGAAGGAGGGGAGGTCAGCACAAAAGTACTGGCATGCGAAGCAATCCAAAATAGAGTAAC
>JAPEIP010000006.1:177113586-177143560 GCA_026120095.1 Capsicum chinense
GAAAAATCTGAAAATTCATAATAAGAGGGAATTCACCAAAAGTCATGCTCTCAACAAGAATTCATTCTTAAATACATGCTTTCATACATACATATTCTGAAATCCCTTTGGGGAAGGTCAAAAGACCAAAACAATTATGTTAAAACATCTAGTACATGAATATATAAATAGTTTCAAAAACTCCATTCTAAAACATGATTTTTCTATTCCCATGAGAATTTAGGAAAACCCCGCGTACCTCGATTATGAAAAATAACGGATGATTCTTGAAGCTTGTTGATTGGGGATTCCGAATCTCGAATTTTTTTTTGAAAACCCATGGTTTAATCTTGAATTACTTGGGTTTTCATTTTGAAACCCTAGAGGGTGTTCTTGAATAATTTTGGGAAAATAATTATATTTTGATGAATTGGGGGCTAAATATGGTGTTATATATGAAATATGGGTGAGGTGAAAAGACTAAAATTCCCCTAAAAAACCAAACAAAGTCGAAACTGTCCCTCAGTTGACAAGCTGACAGGATGAAGTAAAATGTGTATAACACATTACTCTGAAGTTGTATTTCGATTAAACCAGTTTAATTAGAAAGAAGACTCAAAGATATTTCATTTGATAGGTAACAACTCTCTCAGTTCATTATATTCAAAGAGTTATGATCGTTTGAAGTTGACCCTGAAATGCTGAAAACTGGGTAATAGGCTATGCGTTTTGCTACTGTTTTGAAATCCAAAGACAGCCTTATGTATTCTGAAAAATTTTGAAACTTATCTGAGATGTACTATGATCTTTCCCGATCGTAACGCATCTTAATAACCTAAAAACGGATTTTGGGAAATTTGAAAAGTTGTATCCCGAAGTTTGCAAACTAAAATGACTCTAAGTCCACACTAAATTCAGAAAAATTTTCAAGTTTTTAAGTCTAAGGGCACTCTATTAAAGGCTAATCTATGCACGAATTTTATGGGGTGTTACATTATCTCCCCCTTGGGATCATTCATCCTCGAATAATGGGTAGGAACTTGTTAAATCCATAACGATATGCAATAACGCGGACACGACATGTCCTCTAATAAAGAATACACTGATCTAAATGATGACCATATGGCTGGAACTACCGTTATTCTGAATTCTTTTATCTGACATGCATATCTGATGCATGGGACACACGACTGAAGCTACTCATAAGCTGAGTTCTTATAATGAGCATGCATATCTGATGCATGGATTTGTTACTGAGTTGTTCTCATGAACGCAGAACTGAATATACTGATAAGCTTAAGTTTATCTATTGGACATGCATTTCGAATGCATGCATATCTGATTGAACTGATGTATGAACGTATGACTGAATATACAATGATAACTGGTGCGAAGCTTGTAATAAGAATCTAAGAATGCAACGGAATGGGGTATCTCCCCCTTGTGGCACTACGTGCCTCTATGAATGCTCAATTCACTAGGATACTCGAAAAATTGAGACGATGCAGAAGGCACCTACTAATTGATTCATAACTTAACATCCGAAATTTGAACCTAATGCATGAAGCATGAACTGAGCTATAGTCGCAATTACTATTATACTCTATCTTGGAAAAGTATCATGTCTGAGATTTTGGATATCATGAATAAATAAAAGACGAGAAAACAAGTCATGCGAATCTGACTGCTAAACTGACTTACTGACTTACTGGCTATACAAACTGAATTAGGCTAGACCCTGATACTTAACTGGAGCATCTCATTAATGCTCTCTCTAAGGGAGTTCTAATAGTTATAGGGAGCCGCGAATGTTGGATATGGATTACACAAGATATCCAACTGAGGAAATCACAACATTGACACTATTCTGCAGTCTGGAATATAGACATATAACTCCTAAATTAGGATAGAATTTTCAGACCTTTGGCAATACAACTTCTTACTTTCAGGGTTAGCGCACTTCCCGAATATCCCTTAACTATACTATTGCCAATAAATATGATATTCATTCAAATCAGCTTAAATTTCTTATATGAGCATTGCCAAATTTTGCTACTAATGTCTAAAATAGCTTAATCCTTACTCTGCGATCAAGCCTATCTCTAAGTCACAAAAATACAACATGCTACACCTTGCTATTATTCTAAACCATATGATGCCACCTTCTATACCTCTTTTCAAGATCACATTCTAAGCATAATATGCCTTACCACTTCAATGACTACTCTGAACTCTTAATATAAAGTCGCTAATGCATATTGCGGCTTTCCACTACAATCCCAAAACGTCATTCAAGACTAATTTATAACCACATGTTAAATTCAAGGTAACCAGCTATAATTACATACTTTACATAGTTTCTAAACTATTATCAATATAACTACCATGTGCTATCCTAAAAACATACACACACAAACTTTTTCACTAACCATCACATGTAGCAAAGACTTGGCCCTAAATCTTTCTTCATACTTATGGCCTTATCTAAACAAGCATACTATGATCTTCCATCAACAAGAACATTTACATCATCACCACTATTATTTCATAGGAAGGGTTACTAAAAGTTTAAAACATAAAACCCTCAAGCGTGAAAAGATCTTTATACGGGACTGAGCACACTATAAAGAGTGAGTTCGTGCATCATGAGCTGCATGACCTCAACTAGATTTCATAACATATGGAATATGATTTTGATTGCTGAATAAACTAAAGTTCCTCATTTAGGAATCTGGAAGAGCACGTGTTTCTCTATCATGTACATGAATATGAACTATGATCAGGGGACTAAAACGTGAGGTATGAATAAGTATTGGGATAACTGAAAAATGCCGAGATAGGAATGGGTTGAGACTCACCCTCCCCTTCTGATGTTCTATGTCAAACTGACATCACTACTAGAATATGAGGGCCAGACTTGGTTACTTGTTCTATCATCTCCGCCTTAGCTCCAAGTCATTATCGAGAGTTTGGGAGATCCTTTACCAGATTCTATCTAAACTACACTTAATGCACTCTAGGGTCTGGAAAAAGACAACACATGCATATCATAGAACTTAACTCAAATGACTACCTTCCGGGATACACTTTATCTTTCCCTAAACACCAATAGTCAGAGTATAATGCTTGCACACTTATTTCTATCGGTTCAAACTTCAAAAGTCAAGCTTAGATGCTAATACTTAACATGGATATCACCAAGCCTTTGATGTACCATATCTCTTTCGACATAGCCTACCACCATTGCGACTCCAAATTTATATCCCTCTACTGTGAGAATCAAGATCATCGCAAAAGGCCTAGCACTGTCAATCAAAACACCTGAACAGGGCTATTTAGATCACCATATACCATCTAACTAGTCTTTATCCACTTAATAATTCAATGGTACCACTAGCCACGCGCAATAAGTAATATCCTTAGAATTAATGCCGCAACCTCATGTCAACTTAGGCATACTTCTACATCACACGTACAATATCATACATCACTATGAATCAAATGAACCTAAGCTCTTGCGTACACCGTTCAAGCCTATTAGATCACTTCCATAAAATCGGTATCATTACCTAAGCAATCATCACAACTATCTTAATGGGCATCAACTGTTCAAACTTAGTGTCTAGTGCTGAACTTAAACGTGATTTACAACCCAACCTTACGCACAATTCTCACTTGAAAACTATGAAATAACCATCAAGAAAATTAGCACATTAGAACTTTATAACCACACAAAAAAATCGATTGTGACCTATGGTCTTCCTTATCATAACTCAATAGCACGTACTATATCAACATATCAAGCCTACTAATTTAATTCCACAAAACATGCATCATCGATCTCATGCCACTATTTTTTTTTACCACCATATCCTTCACTTAAATTCAAACCTATAGTTTAGCATCAATCATCTACCACCAATGATGAGTTGAAAATAATATGCTAGTCCATAAAATTGACATATTCTATTTAAACACCTTAAAATACACTACCTACCTTCTCACAAGTTGTACTAGTTTATAACTACTAACAAAAAGAATGTCAAGGGGTAAAGTCATATAATAGACATGATCAACCTTAATCTGATATTATAAACCCATAAAATCTTCTCTATTAATACAGGTTTCTCACCTCATACTTACTTACTTTGGCATACATTTAGACTCCATTCAAATTTCTCAAATAACCATGAGTCTATAATCATAACTTACTCACTAATATAGCTATTTTCACATTCAAGCAACCAACAAATCACCCTGACTAACAACTCCTTCTCTACCTTCTACTAATAACACACAAGGATGAATCATCTCTTTACCAGCTCAATCTCATGCAACCAAATTCAGCTATACATATATTAAACCTATACAAGAACAACAACTTGGACAACAAGTTGCTAGTGAATCAAAATAGGCCTCACACGGCTTCACTAGACTTTGATTTTGTATTTTGAACAACAAAATGGGATGAATGACAAGTCAACTATGCTAGTGAATCGAAAGAGCACCACACCACTTCACTAGACTTTATTTTTCAACAACACTATGATTACAATATTTCATAAGATAGAGATTTAATACGCAATATTCAAAGAACTAAGAATACACATCTTACTCTGTAGAAATAAAATTGGAGTCAAATACTTTCTCCATGGACTACCATACTGTCTACACATACTGTTAGCTACCAAATTAGTTTATCACTATAAAGGGGTAAATCATCCTCACTCTGACTTCTAACTTTGTGACTTCACATCACTAACTTCTTGGTCTAATTTCATTACCAATAGGTCATGGCAACAACACTTTAACACACACTACTATTCGGGTGAAATATAGTTCCAACATTCAGCTACACCTTATTACCTCTGAAGTGTGACATTGGCAACATAAGTTCTGAAAAGAACTGAATACACTTAATACTACAGGCTGAAAAGCACGATTTTATCAAAATCAAGGTTCACACTAGAAATAACACACTCTGAAGCACTAACAAACTCTTCTCAAGCCCTTGCAAAAATCTTATATGATTCGATCAGAATAAACCATACCATTTAGACTCTAAACTTCTGTACTTACATCGGCCCAATGATGAGACATATCTGAGAATGTCCGAGAAAGGAAAAAATTGGGATAACTGTTACTTTCGTATGGGCGACACCATAGCATAAATTTGAGTATGAAAGAGGAACATTCTAACTTTATTGCACGAACTAGAACATGATGAAAGAGAGACATTCCTAAATACCTAGTACCCTCTTGCTTATAAGTGTGATGCCCTACACACCTAAGCAAGACTCTATCCGATGCGATTTCACAGAGACCCTGGGACCAAGAACCGTGCTTTGATACCAAGTTTGTCATGACCCAAACTGAGGGCCTGGCCGTGACGAGTATCCTGAACCATGAAGGCCCGAAACAACCCTGTCTATCTGGTAATGATGCACATAATTCATATGATAAAAGAAATGCAAAAAATACACAATATTACGGAAACATGGTCATAAGTCTAATAAAATCAATAATGGGAAATAAATTCCCACAATATCTATCAACATCTAAAATCCATCTCCAAAATCTCTACTACATGACTAATAGCAATAGTCTAAAATCTAGGAAAAGGTCCCAGTAGACCAAAATATGACTAAAGATAAATATCTGAAAGTAAACAGGCCTTATGGAATATAGAAGGCTCACCACTGCATAATTTGATCTACGATCTGAAATATCTACTATTTGTCTAGACCCTTAGACAGAGTCTCAACAATTGGAAGGAGGGGGGGTCAGCACAAAAGTACTGGTACGTAAAGCAATCCAAAATAGAGTAACTGAAAATATATATATATATAATACATGAGACCAATTTTGATCAAAACATCATGCATAGAATAGTTTCTGAAAAACACATGGGTACTTTTTGGAAACATGTAACCTGTCTGTAAATTTCAAATTCTGATTTGTGTATTACTTTTGAGTTAGGTGGTATCCCCTACAAATCTGATATTCCACGGGCGATGTAGAATTCGCCATTCACTCAACGGGGAAGGCTCCAACCCAAGTGTGCCACAAGGGTGGAGTTCCTGAATCTCATATGCTACACAATACTTAAGTCGGCGTATAATAATATACCCAGGTCGGCAAACCACGGTTCTAGGCAAAGAGTTGCTTGAACTCAAGCCCTCTTTAGGGAGCCACCAAACATCTCTGTATGCCAATTTTAACATTTTTTGTACATGCAACATTCTGAATATCTAAAATCATGATAGGCTAAAATGTCTATTAGTCTGAGTTTGATATGGCATTGGTCTGAATTGGTATCGTCATACCAAGACTTGCAAGTCATGATTTATGAGCCATAATACATTAAGCTAAATCTTTTCATTTAAAACATAGCTTAGACCACCAAAAACATGCAACTAATATAGAAGATTTCATGTTCTGAAACTTCAAGTCAAACTCATGCAAAATCTTCATCAAACATATGGTGGTCTAGTACCTTTAGCAAATCAATGCACTATTTCATCACATGTATTATGAACATTAAACATTCATGCTAAATTCCCTCCTTAGTGATTTAAAACCTCCTTTAAATCATAATAAGAGTTCAAACATTTCATATAGTGCTTTTCAAAAATGCATTGCAAAACAATTCATATGCTATGAAAAATCTGAAAGTTCATAATAAGAGGGAATTCACCAAAAGACATGCTCTCAACAAGAATTCATTCTTAAATACATGCTTTCATACATACATATTCTGAAATCCCTTTGGGGAAGGTCAAAAGACCAAAACAATTATGTTAAAACATCTAGTACGTGAATATATACATAGTTTCAAAAACTCCATTCTAAAACATGATTTTTCTATGCCCATGAGAATTTAGAAAAATCCCGCGTACCTCGATTATGGAAAATAATGGATGATTCTTGAAGCTTGTTGATTGGGGATTCCGAATCTCGAATTTGTTTTGAAAACCCATGGTTTAATCTTGAATTACTTGGGTTTTCATTTTGAAACCCTAGAGGGTGTTCCTGAATAATTTTTGGAAAAGGATTATATTTTGATGAATTGGGGGCTAAATATGGTGTTATATATGAAATATGGATGAGGTGAAAAGACTAAAATTCCCCTACAAAACCAAACAAAGTCGTAACTGTCCCTCAGTTGACAATCTGACAGGCTGAAGTAAAATGGGTATAACTCATTACTCATAAGTTGGATTTGGATTAAACTAGTTGAATTGAAAGAAAACTCAAAGATCTTTCATTTGATAGGTAATATCTCTCCCAATTCTTTATATTCAGAGAGTGATGATCATTTGAATTTGAACCTGAAATGCTGAAAACTGGGCAATAGGCTATGCATTTTGCTACTGTTTTGAAATCGAAACGCAGCCTTATACATTCTGAAAAAATTTTAAACTTATCTGAGATGTACTAAGAGCTTTCCAGATTGTAACGCAACTTGAAAATCTAAAAATGGATGTCGGGAAGGTTGAAAAGTTGTATTCCAAAGATTACCAGCTAAAATGACTCTAAGTCCTCATTACACTTAGAAAAATTTTCAAGTTTTTAAGTCTAAAGGCACTCTATTAAAGGCTAATACAGGCACGACTTTTATGAGGTGTTACAGTCAAGCGATCCACAATCACCCAAATTCCATCAAAATCATAGGAGGTATGGGGAAAACCACTAATGAAGTCCATATTAATCCACTCCTATTTTCACTAAAGAAAGGACAACCTCTTATTCAAACCACCAGGGTGCTGATGCTCGGCATTTACTGGCAACCAACATAGGAAACGAGCTACAAAGTCTGCCACATTTCTCTTTATGTTTTTCCAACAATAATGTTACCTCAAATCTTTATACATCTTGGATGTACTTGGATAAATGGTATATCGAGAGTTGTGAACCTCAAGAAGAAATGGCTAAATCAAATTACTAATTTTTGGAACACAAATATGTCCATCAAACCTAAAAATACCATCAGAATAAATAGTGTGACTCCCGAACTCACCACTCGACACCTGATCATGAAGAGATCAAATCTTGCCATTCTTTTGCTGATGATCATGAATTTTCTAAAAATAGTGAGGACCTAACCTCCACGCCAGACAAAATCTTTTAGGATCTGAAATATCAAGGCGAATAGTCAAACTGGCTAAGTAGGGAATATCCCTGCCAAAGGCCTTTGAGAAGCTAATATGCAGTCCAAGCTACCCATATTCACTGCCTTGAGACTCAAGGCATCAACTACAATATTTTTCTTTCTCGGGTTATACAAGATTGAAATATAATTGTCGTTAAGAAAATCCATCAATCTACACTATCAAGCATTAAACTCTCATTGGGTCATAAGATGTTGAAGACTACGATGATTATTGAAATTCTCACAATGCACCCCATGCAAATGATGCCTCCAAATATTAAGCACAAAACTACCATCGCCAACTCTAAATCATTAGTAGGGTAGATGCGCTTGCACCTTAAGCTATATAGAATCATAATAAATGACACGACCTTGCTGTATCAACGCACAACCTAGACCAACAATAATCGCATCATAAAATACAGTGAATCTCTTACCCTAAATAGAAAGATCTACCAAAAGAGCTGAAGTTAGGAAATCCTTAAGATTTTTAAAGTTGAACTCATACTCCTTAGACCATCAGAAAGGAACCTCTTTCCAAGTCAATCTTCTCATAGGGGTTGAAATGTTTGCAAAGCCCTCAATGAAGCGTGTATAATAACTAGCTAAACAAGTGAAGCTATGAACCGTAGTTGGAGACATAGGTCTATCCTAATCATAAAACTCTTAGATCTTTGTCGGGTTTACTATAATTACAGCCTTAGACACCACATGACCAAGGAATAAAACTGAATCAAGCCAAAACTAATACTTGGATATATTAGAGAAAAGGAAATGATCTCTCAAAGTGTGAAACACGATCCTCAAATGATGTGCATGCTCATCACTACTCCTTAAATACACAAAGATGTCATCAATGAACACAATCATAAAGGAGTACAAATAAATCCTGAATACTTAGTTTATCAAATCTACAAATATGGTTCAGGTATTAGTCAACCAAAAGGACATCACCATATACTCATAATGACAATAACGGGTCCTAAATGCTGTCTTTGAGACATCCTCAATCCAAATTCTCAATTGATGGCCACCAGACCTTTAATCACTCTTAGAGAACCTATATTACCATAAAGCTAGTCAAATAAATCATCAAAGTGAGACATAGGATAATAGTTCATCACCATCACCTTATTAAGTTGCCTATAATGAATAAACATATAGATAGAACTATCCTTCTTTTCAACAAATAGTATAGGAGCTTCCCATGTGGATACACCCAGTCTAATAAAACCCTTACCAAGAGGATCCTAAAGCTGAGAATTCAGCTACTTAAGCTTGTTAGAAGCCATAAAGAAAGGTGTCATAGAAATAGGTTAGGTCCCAAGCAAGACGTCAATAGAAAATTAAATCACACAAATAGGCAGAATACCATGCAAGTTGGTAGAGAATACACCGAGAAACAAGCAAACAACAGGCATATAGTCAAGCGATGGACTATCCGCATAAGTGTCACAAATATAAGTTAGATAAACTCACAACCCCTTAAAATAAGTTTCCTACCATGAACATAAGAGATAATCCTCATTATCTCACGGCTAATAAATCTTTGCCACATACTTGGGAGGTATGACTGGTATAGCTAAGGTAATGGTCTCGGCAAAATAATCCATGACCACAGGTTAGTAGGATAACTATCCATGCCCAGGATAATATCCAAGCCCAGCATATCAAGAATAATAAGATCAACACAAGTATCAGCACCATTAACTTTCATAACAAGATCTTAATACACGATCCACTAATAAAGAATTATCTATAGGAGTAGATATGCATAAAGACACAAATAATAAATCCTTTGTCAAATCCCACAGTGGTGCATAATAAGAAAATATATAAGAATAAGTTGATCTCAGATAAAATAAATCAAGGGCCGAATTATGGAATATCAAAATCTTACCTATAACTACAATATTTGATGTCTCAATCTCAGGTCTATCACATATTGAATATAACTTACCACAGCCACCACATGGCTAGGGACTTAACTAACCTCTTATCCTGCCTATTAAGAACATCCCCAAGAAGCCTAGTAACTACCCCTACTACTATTAGAACAACCTTTACCTAAGAGCTGAACTTTTCCAATAGACATAGAACCCTGAGGTGAGTAACCATCACTTTATGACTAGGGAAATTCTTCAAACAATACTATGAAGTCCAAAGTAAAATAGGAAATCAAAGCAAAACTAAAACATACAAATTCATCTTACCTGGAATAACCATTGGGTCAAGACTAACTCGCAGATAAACCTCTTAAAGACTTATCACCGCCCTTACTAGGGATACCATTAGCACCAAACTAGCCTCCATTGATAGTTGGAAAAACTGCCTAAACTAGTTGAATAGGTTGACTCTAAGGTTGAAAGATGGACGTGGAGAACAAACATGAGAACTACCACATCTTAATTAGGAACCCCTATGGTTCTTACTATACCTGGGATGAAATCTAGGCCTTTTATAATGACCCTTATGATCCTTACTGTGCATCGCCTCTATACTCTACCATTATCTAAAACCTGACCAAAAATCCTACCTGTAACAACTAAAGTTTGAGTATACATACAAATATGAAGACTTAACCCTGTAATAAATTTCGTCTTAACCCTCTAATAAATTAGCAAACTCTGTCATACTTAGTGTTAAAAATAATAGTCCCATTCTTAGCCAAATCAAGAAAATAACCCTCAAACTCTGAAACTATCATGGAGCCTTGCCATTATTTAGAGAATGGATCCCTTAATTGATCTCTATGGTGACACAACATATACTTCTCTAAGATCATCTTAGAGAACTGAGTTTGAGATAATAGAGAAGATCCCTCTGGTCTAAATTCCATAAATCCTCTCCACTAATAACGAGTAGTCTAATCTAACTAAAATATGGAGTAATCCACCCCATGAGTCTCATTAAGGCCCAAACCATAAAGATTGTCCTTATAAGAAGTAAGACACTCCTATGTATCCTTACCTATATAAAATGCCCCGAGTCTATATCCCAGATTCTGTACGGCGCTCATAATCTTGAAGGACCATAAGCTAATCCATGACTAGTACCTGCTGTAACAATTGAATAACAATAATACTGAAATATGAAGAAATTAGGCAAAAAAATTGGCCATAAGGCTCAATTCTATAAATAATACTAAATATGGTATCTCAACAATTAAATTGAACATCAATACTGAAAATTAAAAAATTGTCAGAAAATAATCTAGTCAAAAAAGCCTCTAAACTGTCAAAATAATGTAGTTGATGGGACAAGTCCCTAACTAACTTCGACTATAGAATATGAACTGAAATATTGAAATAAGTAATCATATCCTAAAAGTATGAGGACTCACCACTAACTCTGTATGCTGAGAATCTGAACTCTTAAAGATGTTTGGGAACCCATCGTTTGAACCTATGATATAAGACATTATAGAGCAAAAAAAAGTATGTGTCAATACTTTGAATGTACTGGTATGCTAAGTGAGGTAGGTTAAAATACATGGGTTTATATGCATGAACAATACTGACTGAATGACATGGGTATAACTGGATGAGAGTACATGGATGAATACGTAACTGTAACTGAGATCATATAACACTGAATACTAAGTCTAATTACTGATTAACTGATATTTGAGTATAGTGATACTAATTACTTGTAACTGAATAAATGTATTTGATATTCTTGAATCTATGGAACTCTACTAAGTTCTAAAAAGAGCTGAGTGACTGTATCTGTCATTCCTAAATCTATAAAACTAAATTAAGTTATATACTAAGATTAAGTCTGAAACTAATATTGTAAGAGGTAATCATCTAATCGATATACCCCTCTCTGAACTAATTAGGGTCTAACCTATAACCCAAATCAGAATGATGTCAATATCATACCACAGGTAAAGAGAAGTTGTGAGTTATCCTTCACTGATAGGAAGCTCTTCAATCTACCCTCATTGGTAGAAAAACATAAATGAGATATATCAACCCTAGTCTACTAGGGAGATATGTCAACCTACACTGGCTATGTAGTTTTGGAATGCAAGGATTTTCTTAAGGACCATACCCTCTACACACAGGTGAGCCCCCATCCTCTAGTTCACTCGGTGTTGAATCCTACTCCCAACTGAATAGACACTAGAATGAATTCTAAACTGTACCAGGCTAGACTAAACTATTTTACTGATCGCACTATTTGATTGAACTAAAATGAGTTCACTAAGTTCCATGGACTGACGGAATACTACTAAATTCTATTAATTAACTTAGTCTACTGAGGTATGATCTAAGTATTGTGACTGAATTATGAACACTACTAAGATTTCCTTGGTTTCTTTAACTGGGTGAGTTATACTGATCGAGTCACTATTGAGATTACTTAGTAAATGACAATGGATCTAAGTAAACAGCTAAATTGTCGGGTATTAAATACCTCCAGGACTCGATAGCATGAAAATAAAGCATTACGTGATCTTGCTTAGCATAAGCATGCACATTGAATTCATAAAGCATCCATAGAGACATTTTTTCAAACTTTTTCATGGTATAACTTTTAAATAAATTAGCATGACATGATTTCTATCCTTTATTAGTTCACATGAACAATTCATCGAGCACTTGATGAGCATAGATATGTACATAATACTAAACTATAAGTAGACATCATAATTAAAATCCACATTGACAATTTCAAGGGTTTTACATAGATCCTTATGATATTACTTACATATTAATGAACCTCACATAAAATGTACAATAAAATATAGATTACAATCCCAATTAATCATTATAAACATGAACATAATCAAACCCAATATGAAATTCATGAAATCTATAAACTTGAAGTTTAAAAATAGTTTCTTGGACTCCAAGGGTGGAAAGGACCCTTGGATGAACACTTCATATACCTTATTTGATGTATTTCTAAAAGTTAATGATGAGTTCTTAAGTTCTTGGGAAATTTGTGAAAGAATTAATATAATTGCACTCCAAAGGGTTTTATTTCATGTTTTGAGGGCTAAAGGGCATGGAAAAAAGACCAAATTAACCCTGAGGATGCGTCCTTTTAATGCTTGTAACTATGTTACCGACGCACAGGACAATGCCTATATTTTTGGCGTTGACATTATAGCCAATATGCTGCGTTGAGTCCATATCGATTCACTAGAATTTACACTAAAGATGGGGAAAAGCTATCTTATCGATATGATGGTCGACGCAACACATTAAGATCGCATCGACCCACTACTTTGGACACTTAAACATGGTCTAAATGAGATTCAAAAAATCAAAAACTTGTTCGGGAACCTCTACTGTCATTCTAGATCTTGAATTAACTCAAATATCAACATTTAAAGGGCATAAAATTCACGAAACAAGATTGCCAACTTTAGAAGGCTAAAATAACACTAAGTATGAATACTTAGCTGGAATTTTCAAGTGTAGGACCCCCTCTTAACAAGCTGAAAGGACTAAATTAATCTAAGAATTTTGCAGGGGTCTTTCATTATCTCCCCCTTGGGAACATTAGTCCTCGAATGAGACTAATAAAGCTGAGAATACTTCGTAGAATGAACTTAATTACTTGACATAAATATCCTAAACATGATTATATGATTGACATGACTAAGCAAATGAATTTCATACTCAACATGCATATCTAATGCATGAGTACATGACTTAGTTTATTCACAACTGCATGACTGAGATATCTGATAAGCTATATTTCTAATACTGAACATGCATATATGATGAATGAATACTTGAATAAACTGACTCATGAACATATGAATTAGTATTCAATTGTAACTGATACCAAGTTATTAATAGAAAATCTGTCATGAAACTAAATAAGCTTAAGGAAAAACTATTACTTAGACTGAAAAATACTGATGAACCCATGATCATTTTTGGATTACGCAGGAATGGGAACACGAAAACATGAATGAGACTTGAACATGATACATGAACCGAGTATCGTGAACTGAATTGAGCCTCTTTGAATACATGGCTTACAGATGAGTTGGAACTTGAGGGTCAACTTATGAGTTCTCACTTCTCCATACCAGATTCATTACGCGAAGAGAACTAGGAGGTTTAGGTCATGAAATCTTGGGGTTATAGTGCATCTCCCCCTTGAGACATTATGTCCCCCAAAGAATACTGACTTGGCTGAGATACTAAGGAAAATTAGGGCGATGCAAAAGGAACCTAAGAATTGAATCGTGATTGAATATCTGGGACCTGAACTATTCTGAACACACAACTACCTGGTTGGTACATCTTAGAATAGTTATATTTATGAGACTTCATATAGTGCGACTAGATGGAAAAATGGAAAACCACACCATACAAATTTGTCCGTCTGACAGTTAAACTGAATTACTGGCTTTACGAATAAACTCATAATGAAAAAAAAATTCTCAACTGAAGATTTTCTCTAACACTCTTTCAACTACACTATCTACCTCATTATGATACTTCACCAGAGACTACTAAAAGTATTTACATTAGCGTTAAGCACGAATGCATAAATATACTAACTTATTTGATTAATTAAATTTTTGCTTGCTAAACACTGGGAATGTAAGACTAAAAATTTTTTGTCCTGAATAACTAGAATAAAACTGTAGAGTATCCTGTATACGAGGTAAGGAATGACTGGGTAATATGATATAAATGAGCTTGAATTTATGAAAGACGTACTATTTTAGGATGCAAGACCAAGTGTATAACATTGTTCTGAAATATTCTATAAGCTAAGGAACTAAAATACTAATAACTGAGCAACTGATAGTGACATGCTATGATTGAATAAACCTAAAACTAAACTGAGTTTCTGATTTGATTACTAGACTGAAACTGACACAATAACAAAGATTGTAATAGAAACTATGATTCAGACAGTAACTGGGACTGATCATACTATAAGGCATAAGTGCAGAAGTCATAACCTGGATGACTTGAGTTTGGAGTTTCCATGCTCATAGAACATTATTCATACTACTGTGAACTGGAACTCCTTATACTAAGAACTGGAAAAGCACACGATTCCATAGAAAGTGCATGAATATAAGTTCGATTTATGGAGCTAAGATGTATATCATTCGTAGCTTTCGTGATGAATGGAATACAAAACTTTGCACTGAGGCAAAGATGGGTTAGGCATCATTCCCACCCAGTACTTTTCTACACATAATAATATTATTATAGAAATATGGAAGCCTAACTTCCTGAGATATCATAACTGTACAATTCTTGTATACCTACCGAGCTATGATAGATTGTCCCACTAGGGTGGAGGCTAAGAAATGCTCTACTAAAATTTTTAGACAGATTCCAAAATCAACTACTATATATGGTATAACAAAGGACAAGAAAGTTCCTGTCTAGCAAAGTGTAAACATATAAATAAAAAACTTGTAATGTACCTGTGACCATGTCAGGAGAACTTTCCTGATCCTATTGAGACTAAAGAGCATAGAGTATATTTAGGTGTTGCCCACTGGTAGCACTAGAAGAGGCACCCTGCTGATTAAGGTGATTGGACTAACCTGAAGGACGACTGTGCTGAATTTGTAGAAAAAACATAGGAAAGTCTCAGACTTTGTGACCTAACTCGACACATCTAAAACATACATCACTATATGAATTTACACATACCTTTATGATTCTTACCACATTCTTTGCAAAGTGGATTAGTACGAACATCGCTTGCACTACTCTTGGTGTTAGATCCTAGCACCCCATCATGGTTGTCATTCCTGAACCTTGGCATTGGTGTACTAGATGAGGATAGACCTATGGTTGAAAACTTCTGACTAAACTGAGAATGGTTACAAGCCTCTAACCATAATAAAGCTACCCATTCTGTCTCTCTTATTTTCTCTCTCCTTAATCTTAAGTTTATGTTCCTCAATCTATTGAGCATGGACCATAAGCCTAGATATGTCCATCTCTCAAATCAACTTTGTAGTTCTGTACTCCTTAACCACTCTACTCGAGACCCTAGACACAAACTTACTCATTCTAGATATATTGGGTGCTACTACATTGGGAGCATACCTATCTAACTGAGTAAACTTGAGGGAATACTCTTTCACACTCATACTACCTTGCTTGAGATTGATGAACTCTAACACCTTGGCATCTTTTAGCTCTAAGGGTAAGAATCTATCTAAGAAGGTCGTAACAAACTTTTCCCATTCTATGGGCTCTACATCTGTACCCCTATCTTCCTTCCACTGCTTAAATCATATATGGGCTACATCTTGTACGTAATAGGAGTCTAACCTAGTACTCTCACTGAAAGTCAATCCCATGATATTTGTGACTTTCTGAACCTGAGAGAGGAACTCCTATGGATTTTCTTCAGAATTAGAACTTGAGAATAAGTAAAGATTAAATCAGGCGAAGTCCCAAATCCTGGATACAGCAGTATTGGCCACAGGGTTGGCCAGAATAGTAGCTGGCCATTCATTCTGAGATTCAGCTGAATTGGGTAGAGTAGTGAATGCAGCCCTAAATTCTGTATGAGAAACATGCTCGTCTAGGGGATCTTCCTGAATCAGCTGAGGTGTTAACTGATTGCCAATTCGTCTTTCATTAGTCCTTTTAGGCGGAAGGTTTTGTAAGAAAAAGGAAGAAGCAGATTAGACTGAGAGTTTTATTGGAGCTCATGCCCATTCGCATAACATGAACACTGAATGAAAGGAAATTTTTTCTAAAACATCTCGTAGTCTCTCGTCAATAAGTATGGCATGCAACAAACCCATGTACAAGACTCTATTAGATGCGGATTCCAAAATTCCTAGGACACTGTTGAACCTTACGCTATAATACTAAACTTGTGACACCCTGAGTCTTTACCCCAGATGCTACACCGTGCTCATAATCCTAAAGGACCACATGCTAACCTATGACTAGTACCTGCTTTTATAACTGAATAACAATATTACTAAAATATGTGTAAATTAGGTGAAAAACTGTCCATACAGTTCAATACTGTAAATAATAATGAATATGGTATCTCAATACCAAAAAAACACATCAATACTAAAAACTGAACAATTGTCTGAAAATACTCTAGTCTGAAAAGCCTATAAGCTGTCTAAACTGTGGAGTTGATGGGAAAAGTCCCCAACTAACTTCAACTACTAAAAATGAACTGAAATGCTAAAATAAATAATCACATCCTCAAATTATGAGGACTCACCACTAACTCTGTATGTTGAGAATCTAAACAGCTAAAGATGCTCAGGAGCCCTTGCGTCTAAACCTATGATATAAGACATCATTTTGCAAGAGAAAATTATGCGCCACTACTTTGAATGTACTGGTATGCTAAGTGAGGTAGGCTGAAATGATTGTTTTCATATTCATCAAAAATATTGACTGAATGACATGAGTATAACTAGATGATAGTACATACATGAATACTTAACTATAACTGAGATAGTAATAATGCTAAATACTGAGTCTGAGTACTGATTAACTAATATCTGAGTATACTAATACTGAATTACTCATAATGTAGTGGTGGTATCTAACATTCCTGAATCTATGAAACTATATTAAGTTTCGAACTGAGCTTAGTGACTGCATCTGACAGTCCTGAATCTGTAGAACTGAACTGAGTTTTATTCTAAGACTGTGTATGAAAATAAGACTGTGGGAGGTAATCATCTAACTAACATGCCCCTCTCTGATCTGATTGGGATCTAACCTTTACCATAAGTTAGAAGGGTTTCAATACTGTGCCATGGCTAGAGACAAGCTCTGTGATATCCCACTCTAAGAGGAAGCTCTTTTATCAACCCTTGTTGGTAGGAAAACTCAAATGATATATATCAACCCTAGTTTCATAGGGAGATATCTCAACCTATGTTGGCTAGTTAGTTTTGGAAAACAAGGATTTCTTCTAAGGACTACACCATTTAATGGAAGGTGAGCTTTCATATTTGGGTTCACTCGGTGTTGAATCCTACTCCCAACTGAATAGACACTGGACTAAATTCTAAACTATACTAGGCTAGACTGAACTATTTACTGATCATACTATTTAGCTGAACTAAACTGAGTTCACTAAGTTCTGTGGACTGACAAAATACTACTAATTCTATTAACATACTGATTCTATTGAGGTCTGATCTGAGTACTGTGACTGAATTACGAACACTACTGAGATTTTTTGCATTTCTATAACCGGCAGAGTTCTATTGATCGAGTCACTACTGAGCTTACTTCGTAACTACACTAACTCTAAGTAAACAACTAAATTGTTGTGTATTAAATACCCCTAGGACTCGATAGCATAAAAATAAAGCATCATATGATCTTAGCATAAGCATGCACATTGAATTCATAATGAATCTATAGAGACATATTGTCAAACTCTTTCATGTTATATCTTGCAAATAAACTAGCATGATATGATTTCTTTCCCTTATTATTTCATATGAACAATTTATCGAGTACTTGGTGAGCATATATATGCACATAACACTAAAAAATAAGTAAACATCATAATTCAAATCCCCATTGACAATTTCAGGGGGTTTACATGGATCCTCATGATATTATATACATATCAATTAACCTCGCATGAAACATGTCATAAAACATTGGTTAGAATCCCAATTAATCATTATAAATATGAACATAATCAAACCCAATATGGAATTCATGAAATCCATAAAATTAAACTTTAAAAATAGTTTCTTAGGCTCCAAGGGTTAAAGGGACCCTTGTATGAACACTTCACATAACTTAGTTGATAAATTTCTGAATGTTAATAGATAGTTCTTGAGTTCTTGATTTGGTATTTGAACACCTAAGGTTCTTGTTCTTGGGAAATTTGTGAAATAATGAATATAATTACTCTCCAAAGGGTTTAATTTAAAGTTTTAGGGGCTGAAGGGCATGGGAAAAAGACCTAATTAACTTTGAGAATGCGGCCTTTTAATGCTTGTAAATTGTGTTATCGATGAGCAGTCCCATGCGCTACATTATTGGCATCGACGTGATGGCCAATGCGCCGCGTCAAGTCTACATCGGTTCATTGGAACTTGCATTGAAGTTGGGGAAAAACTATCTTATTGACGTGATGGTCGATGCGACGTGTCAAGATCACGTCGACCCACTATTTTGGGAACTCAGACATGATCTAAACAAGGTTTGAAAAATTCAAAACTTGTTCGGGAACCTCTACCGACATTCCTAATCATGAATTAACTTGAATATTAATATTTAAGGATGTAAAGGTCACGAAATAAAATTTCCAACTTTCTAATGCTAAAATAGAATAAAGTCTGAATACTTAGCTAGAATTTTCTAAGTCTATGGCCCCCTCTTAACAAGCTTAAAGGACTAAATTAAGCTATGAATTTTGTGGGGTCTTACACTGGAGCGCAAGAATAGCTAGGCAAAGCCAACCTCAAAAATCTACCCAACATGTTCTGCTCCTCAGAAGATATAGATAGTTGGGTCACAATTGGATGAACGGCTACCAGCTGAACGGATACCGTCACAGGGGGAACCTTAAATCAAGGAGCCTCAGTTACAAATTGCACCCTTACCTCAGTGGCACTCTGATAAGTAAAATATGCACCATAATATGCCACACCACGAACAATCCCTAAAAGTTTAATCATGGTGTCATTGACCAATGAGGAAGAAATAAAACTTGGTGGAACTTGGTCTGGTCCTTGGCCAACCACTAGCTATGTTGATGAATCTCTAGCTCAGGTGTAGGAATAGGGTAGAGGAAAGGTAGTTTGTCCTTATCCCTTACTAGGTACAAATCACGAGGCTATCCTTCATATCTAGGTCATCCATGAAAAGGTGTAGGACCCTGGGCTTGATCTCGGGAACTAAATCTAGTGTTGAGGTAGAACGTGTATTGGTAATGTGTGAAAGATTAAAGTTAAAGGAATATTATACAAACAAACCCAGACTCTTATCACAATATGAGTGAACAAAGTGATTAACTCTTAAGAATGTCCCATAGCCTCCCAAAGATAGAAAACAAACATCAATGTTCCAATCCATAGGAATCTACTAGACACTTTCTCTTGTACCAATAATATCGGTGAAACTGAGGATCTAATAACAATTTGTCACTACTTAATTTTCAAGTCATGATGGCATCTACTAAATCCTACCTATAGGTAAACCTATTCATAACTCAAAGTTAATGAAATGGCTTAATTCAGTAAGAAATGCCAACATAGGCCTAATTTAATAAACATGAGTTAAAATATATACATAGTGTTCTAATATAGATATAGAGTCATCATAAGATACCAATCGTACAACCTGGTAAATCTAGTATAAGATCATCTAATGTCAGTAATAAAACCCAAAAGATATATAATATAGTCAATACATCTATTTTTAATGCTAAAGATTTAATTTAAAAGATAGAGGGAAAATGGTTGACTTAACTCCATGAGTTCGCACTATCTCTGAAGGTCAATCACTGCTTGAGCAACAATTAGGGGAGATAGATTGTACTTTGATCTACACTAAAAAGGTATATAAGTGTAGTATGAGTACCAAAATAATGAGTACTCATTAGGAATCATCAGCGGAAAGAGCTAAGTCATGATATAAAGATGATATAGTGATAATGATACAATTCTAGATAATCTAAATTAATTCAAGGTACAAAATTGAACCTGAATCATATCTATCCTTATTGTATATAATAACTAAGTAAACCGAAATGACAGTATAAAATATGAAATAAAAATATAGCAATATAATCGTACATAAGAAATAGACTATTTAGATCCATAATATATTATATGGCATAACCACAAGCAAGCAAAAGGAACAAGTTAGTGCCCATACGCTAATTAGTGTAGAAAGTCAATAATTTATCACCGCATCCCATACTACATGACAGTCACGTAAGAGAGATAATAATAAGTCATTTAACCATCAGCATATAAACCATCAGCATATAAAGTTTTCTTTATTAATCAACTATATTTAACATTTATCATCAATCGATTATTTTACTGAACCTTCACTTGTTACCAACATTGACCACATCACAATATTCCATACCGTTAACAGTTTTAGGTACTTTTCATCAATATCCATTATACACTTCTTATTAGATAACCAAGGATCATTAAATAGTCGATTAGATTTCTAGCCATTAATGCATCACAGAAAAACTGGACATTTGATGACTATGAACAAGGAATTTATTCTTGACGTAAGTTATTTTTCTGCATATAGGGTATTTGTTGTTTGATTGAACTAAAAATAGGTAAAAAGCACATTTGAATGAAAGTTTTAAGACAACACTCTAAAAAAGATGAAATCTGCTTATCCTAAGAGTCAACTTACAAGTCATCAACACATGGTATGATTCGTAGGCTTACTCATGAATAAAATAGTAACCAAGTTTGAGCTGAAAGAACTAAGTGAAGCATGACCAGGACTTGTATAGAGTCACTATAAGTCATGACAAGAAATCATAAATAGAATATAAACTCAAGTAAAAGTTATGATTGTCGAATTTGCATGTAGATAAAGAAATAGGTGACTTGAACACAAAAAATTTAGAGAGTAAAGAAGCTAGGGAGAACAAAGTCTTAGTATTCGTTTTCCACTATTTACAATTACAAGCATTAATGTATGATTACTACTTACTGTTCACTTCAAATTTCTCCCATTTACTTTTCTGCATTACTCGTGTATTTTATAAAGTTTGATACACTGTTCAATATTTTCCTTGGGGTTCGACCCCAACCTATTTTGGGTTACTATATTTTAAATCGACTACAACATATTTCTTTGGAGGTTAATTTTTTGGCGGCAACAAATTTTAGTGTTGTTGTTGGAGAAGACGATGTGAATTATTAATTGAAGTTGGTTAAGTTTTTAGGTTTTATTTTCTATTTTTGATTTTGTATACTTCGATGTATGCCAAGAACTAGAAGTAAAGCGAATCCATCACTTCCTTTAGATCCAGATCCTGAACGAATTATTTAAACACCAAGAAGTATGTCATAGCAAGTTCATGATAGTGTTCATGCTGGGGTGATTGTACCTCCTCCCCCAGCTAATGATCCATAGAATATGGCAGACAGACTAATTGAGCAATTTTTCAACAAAGGATAGATTATCAAAGGAGGATTGCTTAGATGAAAAGGCTAGTCAAGCTCAGCAAGAAAAACTAGACAGGCCAAGACAAGTGGTCGAGCGTCGAGATAGAGTTCAAAGAGTCAAAGATCTAATGATTCCTGCATATCAACATCTTTATCTATATTAAAAGGATGATGACATGGGAGATGTTGAACATGCTTAGATAGAAGCTATAATTTCACCAGTTCTACCCCTTAATGTTAAATTTAGCATTACTAGTGTAATGATCCAATTGTTAAACATAACATGTGTGTTTTTATGGTCAGCAAAATATATTTTTTCTTAATTTGGCAAGCCATGTACAATTTTTAGTGATAGTAGGTATCATTTCAACAATCAACTATTTAAGAGTTTTCTTAAAAAGTCTGGAGTGAAGCGTAAGGGGACAACACCTTACCATCCACAAACAAGTTGATAGGTTGAGATGTGCAGTAGGGAAATCAAGCCCACTTTGGTGAAGACAATAAGTGTAAATACAATTGATTGGTCAAGAAATCTATATGATGCATTATTGCCTTACCACACAGCTTTCAAGAGTCCTATAAGTGTTTCTCCTTATCTGTTGGTGTTTTGAAAATCATGTCACTTGCCATTTGAGCTTGAGCACAATGTACTATGGGCACTGAAGAAGCTAAATTTTGATTGGTAGCATGCAACAAATTCTATGATGAATTAGATGAATGAGTTTTATGAATTTTAACTTTGGCTTATGAAAGTTTTGTACTTTACAAAGAGAAGATGAAGTTGCATCATTATCGTAAAATTGAGTAAAGGATCTTTAAGAAAGGTAACCAGGTATAGCTCTATAAATCAAGGTATTGCTTGTTCACGGTAAGTTAAAGTCTAGGTTGTATGGTCCGTTTACTCTAACAAGAGTGTTTCAATATGGTTCTTTAATATTGAGAAGTCCATTTCAAAGTGAATGGACAAAGGAAAAACCACTATATGGGCAACACTGAGGAACTTGATATGATTTTTTATATCGAACTTAGTGAACTCTGAATAACCAAGGAAACTATGCCATGACGTGATGTTAAACTAGTCGGTACATGGGAGGCAACCCATGAGGCTAGTTGGTTAGGTCTGAGTATCCAATTTAGCCATCTCGTGATGCGATGTTAAATCAAGCACTACGTGGGAGGGAACCCATGTTTTGTATTGAATAGTTTATAGGGTAGTATGTATGTTCAGTGTGCAGGGTTAAAGATCGTAGAAAAAAATTCAGTATTCAGGTCATACAAACTCTTCCTGGGTTATACATTAATGTTACAACTCATGACAAGGAGTGATAATGACATGGGAGTTAAAGCCTATCAAGGTAAGAAGTTTCTTAAGTCCTTATGATTCTCAGAACGACTCGTAACCTCAAGTTACAATTCATCGCCTTGAGTCGTACCGACTCCAGAGCCAAATAAGAGTTCCCAGTCTTTACGGATATAGTATAAAATCCTTAACCATTAGTTACGATTTGTATGCATGACATATAACCAGACTTATGAGGTCAAGGGTCGTGGGTTAACCTAACCCAAACTTACCTTTTAAACTAAAGAGGGGCACCCAAATCGAGTACCCAACATTGTAATCGACGAACTCCCTCCAATGTTGCTGATTTTTAGGCTCTAAAAACATAAAATCACTCAAAAACCTGCACCAATTAGTTGGTTACTCCTAAACATCAATAATTTCTCATGCATTTGGGTAGAAAATTATGGAAATCAAAAAGCACAAAATCTCAATAACCTAAGTAAGTTTTTGAACTTAACAAATTTTTTAATCAAAAGTAAATCCAAAATGGTTTGAGGTTTTAGATTTTCTTAATGATAAACATGTATTTAACTATATTATTGAACACTATGGCCTGAAATATAACTTTGAAATATACAAATGGGTGTGAATTATAATTTTGTATTTTTCTTAAGTGGTTTTTATAGATGTGGATAGTAATGAATTGGATTGAAGGGTAAATTAGAGATTTTACACTAGAACCTACTCAAAGGTAAACCCTTATATTACAGTGGATACAGGCTCTTTATGACTTATACCTACACTTAATAAGGTTTTATGAGACTTGTACCACTAGGAACATAAAGGCTTAGAATGGTAGAGGTTGTGGTATCACTATAACTAAGCCATGTGAGTCGTAAACAATCCCTACTACTCATAAGTAGAAGTCATAAGGACTGGGAGACTTGTATAGACCAAAATATTTTTGGTTAGCTTATGAGTCTTGGTAAGGTGACATAAGAAAACCTTATAACTCATTAGGAAGACTCATAAACTAACCAATGAAGATTTATTTAACTTTTTTCAATCTTATCACTCAGTCATAAGAGTCATAACACATATATTTGACTCATAGGACCAATCGTCACATAAACAAAATATGCATACTAACACCAAATTTGCTTTGTTTTTCTTTTCTTTCTTTAGTACTTTCTACTAAGTATATGCACCCAAATAGTATGGATCCAAAAGGTGATTTCTCAAATAAGAACATTAAGAAGAAATGGACTCCCAAGTCTGATTACCATTTGATAAATAAGGAAACAAGTTAGACGAGTGGTGTCCTCGTAGAATACCCAATAAAAAATAAATCTATCTTAAAGAGACACTACCTATGGGAAATAAAACAAATAAAAAGGTGGTCATATCTCCTAAAAAGATAATCAAAATTAAGTGGCTAAGTACTTCCCCACCACACTCTGCATCATCTTCTAAGGATGATGAGGATGATGAAAATATAGAATTTAAGGATGGTGCAGGGGGTAGAAGAATTGTGTTCATATGAAGTAGATTCAGAGAATGAAAGTGGAGGGGAGAAGGATGCTACCCTATTTATTGGTCATCAACTACAACCACCATCCTAAATTCAATAAGCTATTGAACTTGCTCTGGTGCCCACTATTGAATAGTGGGAGTACCCCAGAATGCTTGAAATATATAATTTTTGGTTGGAGGTAAACACAACTTCAGGAATCATGAGAAGAAGGAAATACTTAGAACTAAGACTGATTACTACATACATGTCTTGAATGCCTGGATTTGATGCTAGATTTCAATAGTACAGCTTACAGTCAATGAAAACAGTACCAGGAAAGGTTAATCCTACACTAGAGCGGGAATTTTATATTGTATATAAAGGCAAGTTGAAGAGATAATACCCTCAGGGAAACTTGTGGAGGGCTGGTGATGCAATTAGAGTTCTGACTATCTAAGGAATTTAGGTAAACAGCTCCCCAAGAACAATCTCCAGATCTCTTTATGCTCCCAATTTCTAGCCTCTAGTAAACATAGTAAAAATCAATTACAACGTTGATGAAATAGAAAAGGTTATAAAGAATAAGATGGGGTTGGCTAACAAAATAATGGATTTCTGATGGATAAAAAATAATATCACTACAAACAGGGAAGAAGAAAGTTGGGTGATAGATGGCTTAGGTGTGGCGTAGCAAAAGATTATGAAGTAGACCCTTAATTTTTAAGACAAGGCCCGGTGGATGTTGGCTCGACACATATTGTGTCCCACTACTAGTGACAATGTACTAAATTCAGTTTGTTCATCATTGGTAGTAGGACTTATAACTGTGTACGAGTTTGACGTCATATAATTCCTTGCGTGGGAGATATATGATAGAGTTGTGCACATATAAAAGGTAATTGTGGCATTTCTTTATTTTTAAATAAAGATTTATGTGTCTGCAGGACTGTCGTAACCACCCGACATTAGTTAATTCCTTTAGTTAGAGAATACTATGGATTGGGATTTATTAGAGATGTAGCAAATCCCATGGCCAAGCAAGCAAGGAATGGGTCTACATTGTTAGGTAAAATATTTAAATACAAGGTTGTAAATTTTAAGGATACTAGGCTGAATGATATCTATAACACCACAGGTGAAGGCGTTCATACAGAGCAATATTTGTCAGATGTAGTGGGTACATATGTTGGCTAGGTTGATAGTCATCTCACAGGACATGTGGAATAATTCAATGAATAGATTGACTATGCTAGAGATAAAAGTTTGATATGTAGATAAGGGTGTGCTACCCTAGGTTAAAGATAAATTGGAGGAGGTAAACATGCAAGTCCAGATGAGATTGGACGGTTTTGAAAGAAGACTCACATAGTATCTTACAGGTGGCTACATCCACTATATCATAGATTTTAAAGATGATGTGGTTGAGCTGAGCAAGATGATATAAAAAATATAAGACGTGTTGTTTATCCTCCCACTTATTACAATAGAGGTCGAGCCTTAGGTTAAAGTTAAAAATATCTGGAAGGTCCCCATGGTAGAAGATTGTAAGGAGTGAAAGAAAAGAAAAAGCTAAAGTATTCAAATTAACTTTTAAAAGGTGATGAAAGATAGTGTGCAAAGTGAAAAAGACCGATGGGTAAGGGTTTGAGAGATTGCAGCTGGTGCTAATACTTTGAAATCTATAATTGAAGATGTTGAGGGGGGAAGTGATGTAGCCTTGACAACTGATGTACCATTAAGTTCACCGACCATAACCGATGCCATTATATTGGAGATACTTTAAAAATTGATGGGACAATTATTTAGAATGATGGGACCCAATCTGAGGGTCACCGTGATGATAGACCATGAGTTGATGCCTTAAGTGCCCAGGTATGTCCTCGATACCTATATTACATTGGTAGATATACTTGGAATATTACATAGGTTGTACTTATAGGTAGGAGTGTTCCAAGGTCACCGTGGGTTACACTTGTCGTGTTTCAAAATGCGTAGGCCATAATCTGAAAAACTTGTGAACCAGCATATTTTATTGTTGTTTTTATTTTTTTTAGTTTGTATGTTATGTGATGCTGAAAATAGGAAGAAAATTTGTACTTGTGGAAATAGATAGGGTTTTGAATGATTATGTTGATGTTGTTTCGATTTTGAATAATTGTGTTAAAAAATAGATACCTCTCCTAAAATTTGGTTGATTGTGTGATGTGTGTATATGCGAGGGACGACCGTGAATCTGATAGTGAAATTATAATTAGGGATCGAACAACTATGGAAAATAATTGTTTAGTTGGATAATTAGTAACTAGCAGTATGACCCGGTACGAGTAGTGTGAGGCATTAACGTAGTTCTCTGCATGTCGGAATTTAGAACTTGCTCGATTTCTCTTCCTTCGAGTTTAGGATAGTTGATTAGAAGATGATCACTGGCCATTTATTTTTATCACACTCTAACCGTATTTTCACTACCAAATGATATATTAATCCTTTGATAAAAAAAGTTTAGCTTAATTGACCCTTTTTTATTGTTTACACCTATTTCACCATCCCATTTCAACTATAATGAACTTGTTTTAGCCATGGTCCTCCTCGAACACTGTGTACGTAAAAATTTGGAAAATCACCTAAGTGGAGGGTGGATATTATAGGGTGTGTAGAAATGAGTATAAAGAAGGGAATGTAGAAAGAAACGGTGAAAATAAAAATAACAATTTGGCTAAAAATAGGTCAATTAGGCTCAACTTTTTGGATCAAGGGATTCATAAATTATTGGGTAGGGAAATTTAGGCTCTAGTGGACTAAAAAATGTCCTATGATGATCTTCTAATCAACTATCCTATAACCTAGGTCAAAGCGATCGGGCAAGTTCTGAATTTCGGCAGACAAGGAACAAGGTAACTCCTCACACCCACCTCGTACATAGTCATACTGCAAGTTACTAGTTATCCAGTTAAGAAATTGTTTGAAATAGTTGTTCTCTCTCTAATTCTAAGGACATTATCATGCTCAAGGTTGTCCCTTATATATACACATATCACAAAATCAATAAAATTTTAGGAGGGGTATCCATTTTTAACATAGTCATTCAAAATGATAACAAGTTCGGTATAATTATTCAAAACCCTATGTACTACTGCAACTACAAATTTTGTTGCTATTTTTAGCATCACATAACATAAAAACTAAGATGGAAAAACAACAAAACTTGTCGGTTCATAATATTTTCAGATTGTGGCCTACGGGTTTCAAAACACAACACGTGTAACCAGTGGTGACCTTGGAGAAAATAAAAATCTGACAAAAGAAAAAGAAAAATGAAAGAAATGAATAAGAAAAAGAAAAAGAAAGTGGAAAATAAAATCGCACCTCGGCCAATCTGAATGTACTTCAAAATAAGAAAGGGTAGAAATATGGGCAAAAATAATAGAAAGAAAAAGTTGAAAAAATGTGTACCCCAAATAAAACATAGTGTCAAGGTGTCTAAGTCACTAAAAATATCCCAAAAAGATATCATACTAGTCGAAATCTATGTTACAAGGAAAATAAATTCCTATAGTGATCCTATCCTAACTGTCCAAAAACCCAAGAAGCGAGCATATAGGCAAGCCTATGGTGTTTTGCATATACCGGCTAATTCTTCTTTGTGAGCTAGAGCATCTTTCAAAATATCCCTTAATAACATTGTAAATTTAAACTGAGTGAATGGGATTTCTTTGATTGTTAGCAGGCAAGGGTTATGTTGTTAGGTTTCTAGACTGTTCGGTGAGTGTGATTTAGTTGTAGCCTAGTTGCCTATTACTAATGTAATTCTATCATTGAACTCCTTTCGGTAATTCTGTATACCAAATAGATATACATAGTTGGTTACTTGAAAATTTAAAACTATAAGGGGGAATGAGATATTGATAACTGAAATAAAAAGTCACTACCATAGGTATCTTAACATCTTTCTTTTTAAGCATCATTGTTGATAGTAGTTTTGAGATTTCATTTTCTTGAGGACATGAAAACCTTCTATGTTGAGGGTGGTTATGCGGTGTGGAAGCCTGACACATTTGATGCCTAAAAATAAGGAATTTTGGATTGAACTTAGGTTAGTTTTTGGATATGAGGTGTTTATTTCTTGTTTGCCGGAAAAATAGGTATGAAGCACCTTTGGATGAAAATTGAAAGAAAAAGCTCTAAAAAATATAATTTTTTATCATCCTACCAGTTGTAAAACATTGTACGATAAGCAGGATTACTCATGAACAAAATAGTAACCAAGTTTGAGCTGAAGGAACTAAGTGAAGCATGACCACAACTCGTAAGAAGTCACTATGAGTCATGAATAGCAATCGTAATGAGAATAGAAATTGAAATTTCATTCATAGGTGAAGTCAGAGAAAGAGATGAGTGATAAAGTCTGAAAATGACACGTAGTGACAAGTCATAAGCTGACCAGTGTATAAGAGCTCTGAAGAATAAGGCACAGGTGGTGACAAATAAAGATTACGAGTCGTAAGGTATGGTTACAACTCATGAGGATGAGTCATAAGGAAAATAGAAGCCTTAAGACTGAATCCTTGAAAGACCAATTACTGGAGTACTTATGACTAGCACTGTACGACTCATAAAAATACCTTATGAGTGGACTGCACAAGTCATACCTTGTTCCAACATACTTTTCCTATTCCACTTTGATTAAGATTTCTTGTTTTTTTTAGATACTATAAATATCTTAGGGCTATTCATTTATTATGTCACACACTATTGTATTACATTTGCTACTTTTAACATACTTTGATCATTGAGATTTTTGTTCTTGAGATTTTGGGTTTTTATTCATTTGAAGACTTTGGATTTTATTATTGTTATTCTTGTACAATTAATTACATTTTTGCTTTGTTGATTATCATGGACTTTTTCATGAATATTAGTGGATAATTTCCTTGGCTA
>JAPEIP010000006.1:177143660-177162877 GCA_026120095.1 Capsicum chinense
CAAGGTCACCGTGGGTTACACTTGTCGTGTTTCAAAATGCGTAGGCCATAATCTGAAAAACTTGTGAACCAGCATATTTTATTGTTGTTTTTATTTTTTTTAGTTTGTATGTTATGTGATGCTGAAAATAGGAAGAAAATTTGTACTTGTGGAAATAGATAGGGTTTTGAATGATTATGTTGATGTTGTTTCGATTTTGAATAATTGTGTTAAAAAATAGATACCTCTCCTAAAATTTGGTTGATTGTGTGATGTGTGTATATGCGAGGGACGACCGTGAATCTGATAGTGAAATTATAATTAGGGATCGAACAACTATGGAAAATAATTGTTTAGTTGGATAATTAGTAACTAGCAGTATGACCCGGTACGAGTAGTGTGAGGCATTAACGTAGTTCTCTGCATGTCGGAATTTAGAACTTGCTCGATTTCTCTTCCTTCGAGTTTAGGATAGTTGATTAGAAGATGATCACTGGCCATTTATTTTTATCACACTCTAACCGTATTTTCACTACCAAATGATATATTAATCCTTTGATAAAAAAAGTTTAGCTTAATTGACCCTTTTTTATTGTTTACACCTATTTCACCATCCCATTTCAACTATAATGAACTTGTTTTAGCCATGGTCCTCCTCGAACACTGTGTACGTAAAAATTTGGAAAATCACCTAAGTGGAGGGTGGATATTATAGGGTGTGTAGAAATGAGTATAAAGAAGGGAATGTAGAAAGAAACGGTGAAAATAAAAATAACAATTTGGCTAAAAATAGGTCAATTAGGCTCAACTTTTTGGATCAAGGGATTCATAAATTATTGGGTAGGGAAATTTAGGCTCTAGTGGACTAAAAAATGTCCTATGATGATCTTCTAATCAACTATCCTATAACCTAGGTCAAAGCGATCGGGCAAGTTCTGAATTTCGGCAGACAAGGAACAAGGTAACTCCTCACACCCACCTCGTACATAGTCATACTGCAAGTTACTAGTTATCCAGTTAAGAAATTGTTTGAAATAGTTGTTCTCTCTCTAATTCTAAGGACATTATCATGCTCAAGGTTGTCCCTTATATATACACATATCACAAAATCAATAAAATTTTAGGAGGGGTATCCATTTTTAACATAGTCATTCAAAATGATAACAAGTTCGGTATAATTATTCAAAACCCTATGTACTACTGCAACTACAAATTTTGTTGCTATTTTTAGCATCACATAACATAAAAACTAAGATGGAAAAACAACAAAACTTGTCGGTTCATAATATTTTCAGATTGTGGCCTACGGGTTTCAAAACACAACACGTGTAACCAGTGGTGACCTTGGAGAAAATAAAAATCTGACAAAAGAAAAAGAAAAATGAAAGAAATGAATAAGAAAAAGAAAAAGAAAGTGGAAAATAAAATCGCACCTCGGCCAATCTGAATGTACTTCAAAATAAGAAAGGGTAGAAATATGGGCAAAAATAATAGAAAGAAAAAGTTGAAAAAATGTGTACCCCAAATAAAACATAGTGTCAAGGTGTCTAAGTCACTAAAAATATCCCAAAAAGATATCATACTAGTCGAAATCTATGTTACAAGGAAAATAAATTCCTATAGTGATCCTATCCTAACTGTCCAAAAACCCAAGAAGCGAGCATATAGGCAAGCCTATGGTGTTTTGCATATACCGGCTAATTCTTCTTTGTGAGCTAGAGCATCTTTCAAAATATCCCTTAATAACATTGTAAATTTAAACTGAGTGAATGGGATTTCTTTGATTGTTAGCAGGCAAGGGTTATGTTGTTAGGTTTCTAGACTGTTCGGTGAGTGTGATTTAGTTGTAGCCTAGTTGCCTATTACTAATGTAATTCTATCATTGAACTCCTTTCGGTAATTCTGTATACCAAATAGATATACATAGTTGGTTACTTGAAAATTTAAAACTATAAGGGGGAATGAGATATTGATAACTGAAATAAAAAGTCACTACCATAGGTATCTTAACATCTTTCTTTTTAAGCATCATTGTTGATAGTAGTTTTGAGATTTCATTTTCTTGAGGACATGAAAACCTTCTATGTTGAGGGTGGTTATGCGGTGTGGAAGCCTGACACATTTGATGCCTAAAAATAAGGAATTTTGGATTGAACTTAGGTTAGTTTTTGGATATGAGGTGTTTATTTCTTGTTTGCCGGAAAAATAGGTATGAAGCACCTTTGGATGAAAATTGAAAGAAAAAGCTCTAAAAAATATAATTTTTTATCATCCTACCAGTTGTAAAACATTGTACGATAAGCAGGATTACTCATGAACAAAATAGTAACCAAGTTTGAGCTGAAGGAACTAAGTGAAGCATGACCACAACTCGTAAGAAGTCACTATGAGTCATGAATAGCAATCGTAATGAGAATAGAAATTGAAATTTCATTCATAGGTGAAGTCAGAGAAAGAGATGAGTGATAAAGTCTGAAAATGACACGTAGTGACAAGTCATAAGCTGACCAGTGTATAAGAGCTCTGAAGAATAAGGCACAGGTGGTGACAAATAAAGATTACGAGTCGTAAGGTATGGTTACAACTCATGAGGATGAGTCATAAGGAAAATAGAAGCCTTAAGACTGAATCCTTGAAAGACCAATTACTGGAGTACTTATGACTAGCACTGTACGACTCATAAAAATACCTTATGAGTGGACTGCACAAGTCATACCTTGTTCCAACATACTTTTCCTATTCCACTTTGATTAAGATTTCTTGTTTTTTTTAGATACTATAAATATCTTAGGGCTATTCATTTATTATGTCACACACTATTGTATTACATTTGCTACTTTTAACATACTTTGATCATTGAGATTTTTGTTCTTGAGATTTTGGGTTTTTATTCATTTGAAGACTTTGGATTTTATTATTGTTATTCTTGTACAATTAATTACATTTTTGCTTTGTTGATTATCATGGACTTTTTCATGAATATTAGTGGATAATTTCCTTGGCTAGGGTTGTTGGAACCCTAATAGATTAGCTACGTAGAGGGAGTGGAAGATTCATTTATTCTATTATGATTTCATGTATCTTAATCTTCTTCATATTAATTTATCTCAAAGCTACTACAAAATCTTGAGGATTTCTCGTATGTGAGAACATCCTCACAAGGGAGTTTGAGATTAGGAAAAAGGATTAAGACAATTCTTTGGGTTACACATCCATATTATAATTTTGCCATCTAATCTAATCAACTTGAGACCCACAAGGTGAAAGTTGAACTAAGGTTATTGACACAAAGAAATAAGGAAACACCCTTAAACTCAAAAGATAAATGGAGATATTTATTAACACATTCACAAGACTATGGATAATACATACCTTGTCGACTTTGCATGTAGAACAAGAGAATATGTGAGTTGAACACGAGAAGTTTATAGAGTTGTGGAGGTTGGGGGAACATAGTCATACTGTTCATCTTCTATGGTTTACAAACACAAGCATTCAAGTTTGGTTACTACTTATTTTTCACTTCAAATTCCCCCCATTTACTTTTATGCATTACTTATGGATTTTATCAAGTTTGAGAAAATTTTCAATGTTTTCCCAATGGGTTCAAACTCAACTTTCTATGGTTTACTATATTTGACATCATCTATAGCATACTTCTTTGGAGGTTAGTTTTTGGGTGATATCAACAATCATATGATATAATCATTTATTAGGCAGCTATTCACCACATAGCCATTTTAATAGTCAACGTTACTTATCTATTCAATAAATATCACTAATAAAACTCACTAAGTGAATCCTTATTTTACACTAGACTCTGCTTACCAACTAGTCTTTATTGGTCAATTAAGAAATATCCATCACTAATACCTAGTCATCATTAATCATTAACTACATCCCTTTATAAGAAATTAACACTAGAAGGCTATAACCGATATACAAATGTCAACATATACCCACATTACATATAAACAAGTATGTACACGTATGTGAATAAAATTTCTATACATAGGGATAACTGGACTCAAACCGGTAGATGTACACATACACATATGAACAATCATTGTCTGGCCTTGCTTGGATTATTGTCATAGCCATACTCCAACCTTGCCTAGGATTGATATAAGTGTAATAATATCCTTTGGTATAGATAGGTATCAATATCATCATCACTACTCCTCAGGACTTATATGGTATCAATATTATCATAAACTCCTTCGACCTTGTCTTGTATGAATATCATTATCACAAACTTCTCTAGCCTTGCTGGGTATCAATATCATCATGACAAACTCTTCCATCCTTGTCGAGTACCAACATCATCACAATATGAAATTTAATATCGATGTAAAATATCAAGCCCCACAAGGGCTAAAAAAAATAACAAGCCCCATGAGGGCTAAGGTAAATGACAATTACCATGAGGGCTAAAGTAAATGAACATAAAGGAAAAGTAAAGAAGTGCATACCTCAAATACTCAATATTCGTCTTCCATGAAAATTTATAAATATATGTATATATGGGACATGAGTATTACAATTATTATCGGGTTTCAAGCATAATAAAAGATATAACTTCCCATGTAGTCAATAAGTATGCCTTCTAGAATCTTTAGTAAAATAATTCATACTATTAGAAATTTGTGGGCTTTCTAGATGGTTACTAGTTTGGTAACTAAATAAGAGGACAGCGTGAGTAATAGCATAGCCCAAAGTCTAAAACAATAGCCTAATTAATGGCACACATGATAACATAGAAATAAGCTTAATTAATGGCATACATGATAACATAGAAATAGGCTTAATTAATAACATCAACCATAATTACTCAAATTAGCTTACATGTTTTCAAGGCAGCATTTCCTAGGCATTTATTATCCTTCCAAGGTAATTAAGAGAACTACATAAACCCATTCATATGGTGGGTCAAGAACCCCCTCCTATTTCCTAGAATAAATTCTAAGTCCAACTTCTACCTTAGACTAGGATAAGGTATCTAAATACATTCGTAGATGCATACCAAGTTACCAATAGTCCTAAGGTAAAGGTCTTTACAAACATTACTCCTAATTACACCATAGTATCTAAGGAACTTCTATTAATGGAGGGGATAGGGAAAAATTTCCCACAACATTAGTGACAAGGTCATTCACATCCCGCTAGAGTTACTAAGACATCCTCATCTTATCCATAAAAGTCTAATTCACTAATGTTTAAGCCTACAAGTCAAATATTTCAATTTATAAGTTCAAGTGACATAAATGATCAAGTAAACCCAACTTTTACCTTTTAAAAATTCAACACCCAAAACACCTCCCAACTCTATTAAGATATCATAGCAATACTATAAAATAGCTCAATCTAACAAGGAACAAGCCTAACCTACCTCAAATAAAAGAAAAGCTCACCAGCCACTAAATCATTACCTTTTCATAATGAGAATCCTATTCAAGGATCCAAGCTATCAAAAACACAATCTATACATTGTAACGAGAGCATTTATACCCATGTTTCACCATTGTGCTCAGAGTTTAAAAATGACATAAAAAATTCCAAGTGGGTCCCACTTATGAAAAACACATTTTCAAGTTCAACTCAATGTTCATAATACTACCAAGGAATCATAACCATCAAGAAATAGGTGGATACTAAGACTATTTGGGGCTAAATCAAGCCTCCAAGCTAATTAGGATTTTGGTCAAGAATTCAATAAATTTAAGCATGAAATATAATGATTCATACCTCAAATTTGTAGTTTTCATGAAAATAAATGTTAATTAAGCTCCTAGTAAGATCCCGAGACTAAATATGAGTTTAGCTCACCATTTTAGGGTTTCTTGGTCTCTAGGATGAGTGAAATATGCCCAAAACATGATCTAAAGGGATATTACACACCCAACGTAGATCCTTAGGTGTGTCAATCGCCATCTAGGGGTGGACATTATGCAAGGGCAATAATGTCCCAACTTTTGGAAATTTTCATAGGGCAATCATGATTTCTTATTTCAATCATGCATCTCTCAGAACTAGCAAACTTGGAAAATTTCCATGTATTCCATCCGCCTTGAGATTAATTTAGAATTAAAATTAGGCAAATAAACTATCTAATTAAAATTAGGCAAATAAACTATGTAAACACACTAATTTTGACATTTTTGAACATGTTGTAAATGTCAAACTTTTCATTCGTGGTTGCTTATAGGTCCCAAACCTAAACTTTTTATTTTTCATCTTTTTGACCAACTGGTAAAATTGTGTTTTAGCATATTGGGACTTAAACCAAAGGTTTACCTAGCCTAGAATCAATTTTCTAGAGCTGCTAGCATAGTCAAAATTTGCATTCAAGATTATTTTACTAATGTTTTTGCTCGATGGCAATTTAGAGTCTATGAAGACTTCTAAACCGTGAATTGACTTTAAAAATTAAATGAACTGCCTTGTAATTGAGTTACTAGTTCCAGCTTGTCATAAATAAGTAAGGCTATCTATGGAAAAGCTCTAATAGTTAAAATAACCAAAACTATAGGAAATGACCTAAAGGGATATTACATTTATTTGACAGGCTTGCCACGACAAGTGCCATCATGAGTCTTAGTTTTTAGGTCAGGACAAATTGGCTTCAGAGAAACAAAGTTTCATTGGTCTCATTAGAGTAAGAATAGGTGTCTAGTAGAGTCCCGTGGATTGATACATAGACGTTCATATCTATCTTTAAGAGGCTATAAGATATCTTGAAGAAACATCCATTACATTTTTCTATAATGTTTTGATTTCTCTATTCTTTGTGTTATATATAGTATTTTATTCTTTCTAGTATAGATTGAAAGGACTAGATCCCATGAGGCTAGATATGTTATGCTATCATCTGAGAAGAGTGCTTAATATAGAGAGTGAGTTGTGATTAATTGATGTTCTTAAGGTAGTGGATGGTCATGAAGATTTACCCTATCTAGTGGTAGTAGTATGGGGATCTTAACTGATCTTTAAGTTGAGCATTCTAGGGATATAAGGTCTACTCTAGTCCCATAGAGCTCTTCTACCCTAGTCTTGAAGGGGTTTATAGTTTACTCATTAAACGATTCAGAGGGTGATCTTTTGACTTCCCCTAGCATTTCTCTATCTCTAAGTATTATACATTTTTTTCATAGCCTGCCTTTTGTGTTCCTCCAGTTCCAAGAGTGGACCCTCCAGTGGTATCAATACTTTCTTATGGTAACCCACATACTCCGAGTATTGTTCCTTCTTTAGTGCTAGTATTTGTGTATTGTATTCTAAGATTAGGATTTCAATATTATTCTATGTTACCTCCTTGAGGTAGAGATTCTATAGGATTTTGGGGTTATTCTGGTATATTAGTGCAGGTAGCTTTATAGGGTTTGGGTAGTGGGACTTTTATTTTAGTAGCTTTGCATGGTCTTCTTAGCTCTGCCATACCCCCTCATATTGAGCTGGGTGTAGAGATTACTTTGTGCATGATGAGGTTAGCCATATGTCAAAGGACTATCCTCTCTAGGTTTGCAGGGCTACTTCAATATTGTCTGTGATAGATAGAGGTTATACTGGAGCCATTTGTGGTTAAGGTAGTGGTACTCATAGTAGTGTTCATGTTGATACTCAATCTAGTAATGGTTGTTGATAGTTCTATGATATACATGCTCGACTAGAGGTAGAGGCTTCTGATTCTATTTTTACAAGTATCATCCCTATTTTGTTTAAATATGTATTTATGTAATTTGATGTGAGATTGACTTTGTTTTATGTATTTAAATATTTTTCTTTGAGTTTTAATTCTACTAGTAAGCCTCTTGTCATGCCTATCCATGTATCTACCCTTATAGGAGACTCTTTAAGGTGGATCGAGTGCACCAATCTTGTGTTGTAAATTTTGCTGGGTACTTTGGTAAATTGATTGTCTTAGATATGATAGTTTTTTTATGTTATCTTGGGTATGGATTGGTTATCTCCTTATAATTCTTTCCTAGATTGTTATGCTAAGCCTATGGCCATATATTTATTATGTCGAGAATAACTTAGAAGGGTGTGCTTTATTGGGATCCCAAGATAGTTATATCTTTTGTTTAGGCCTACTGCTTGGTTTAGTGGGGAAGTTTATCTTAATTTGTTCATATTTATGATACTAGTATTTCTTTACCTTTTCTTTTGAATTTTATTCATATTGTCCATGATTTCATGGATGTTTTCCTTTCAAATTTGTTTTGTATGCCTATGAATTGTGCTATTAACGTTGTTATTAATTTTGATATAGACACCAAGCCTATTTCTATTCCTTTTATCGGATAGCCCCAATAATGTTGAAAGAATTAAAGGATTAGTTGTAACAGTAGTTGGATAAGAGATTTATCTTACCTAGTGTATCAACTTAGGGTGTGCCTATCTTTTTTTGTGTACAAAAAAGATGGGTCTATGCATATGGGTATTAATTATCGATAGTTAAACAAGGTAACAATTAAAAATAAGTATCATTTTTCTCAAACTTATGATTTATTAAATAACTTGAGGGTGCTTTAGTGTTTTGGAAGATTGATTTGAGATTCGGGTATCACTAGTTGAGGTTTAGAGCCTTGTATATTTCAAAGATCACTTTTTAACTTAATACGGTCATTATGAGTTCTGGGTTATGTCATTTTGATTGACCAATTCTCCACGCATTCATGGAGTTGACAAATAAGATATTTTGACCATATCTTAACTTATTTGTCATTGTATTTATGGATGAAATCATGTGTTTTTATAAGAGTAAGAAGGACCATAAGGACTATTTGTGTATTGTTTTTTATAGATTGAGGGATGAGAATTTGGATGTAAGTTCTCTAAGTGTGAGTTTTCATTAGAGTCTATTTCTTTGTTGGATCATCAAGTGAGAAATAATGTATTATGGTTTATTCGACCAAGATTGTAGTAGTTCATGATTAGGCTAGGCATACTTATCCTATTGAGATTTAGAGTTTTATTGGTTTTGAAGGTTACTATCGATGCTTCGTTGAGGGTTTTTAATATATTAAAAATCTCTTGACTAAGTTGACTCAAAGAAGATTTCCTTTCAATGGCATGATGCTTTTGATGAGAGCTTTCAAAAGTTTAAAAATTTGTTGAGTTCAACCCCTATCTTAACTTTGCCAAGGAGGACATGCATTTTACCCCTTTATGATGCATCTAGTGTTAAGTTAGGTATTGTGCTGATGTATTATGGTAAGGTAATTGTGTGTGCTTGTCTTCAGTTGATGCCCCATGATAGAAATTACCCTACACATGATTTGGTGTTGTTAGATTTTTGCATATCATCGTAGCCTTTAGTATTTTTTACCCCATGAGATCTTAATATGAGGCAGCGTTATTGTCTTAAGTTTTGTAAGGATAATGATCTCACTATTCTTTATCATTCAGGAAAGGCTAATATGGTTGCGGAAGCCTTGAGTTGAAAGTTCACTAGCATAGGTAGCTTGGTTCTCTTTTGACTTAAGACAGACCTCTAGCCTTAGAGGTTCATTCTTTGGCTATCCAGATGGTTAGGCTTGATATTATGATATCGAGGTATGTTTTGGCTTTTTTAAAGGCTAGATCATCTTGGTTGGAGCAGATTTACGGTGATCAGTTTGATGATGTTGGGTTGAGAGTGATTTGGGTTAAGGTTTTGAGTGGAGATACTAAGGAAACCTTACATAATTTAGATAGATTTATGAGTTTATGTGTCAATAGTGGGTGATTGGATTAGATTTATTTTGGGGGAGGCTCACTATTCTAGGAATTCCATACGCTAAGAATGACTAAAATATATCGTTCTTTGAGATAACATTACTGGTGGGCTAGAAAAAGAAGGGATGTAGTAGATTTTATAGCTTATTTCCTATGTTGCTAATAGACGAAGGAAAAATATTTGAGGCCTGGTGATTTGCTTCAAAGGTTACCTATTCTCTAGTGGAAATGGGAACGGATGGCTATGGACTTTTTGACTAGCTTGCCCCATACTTCTCGTGGTCCTGATTATGTTTGAGGCATCATGGATCGATTGACCAAATTTACTTATTTTATTCTAATTTAAGTTTCTTTTAATAGATCGAGGTTGGCCTACATCTATATTTCTAAGATAGTTTATCATTATGGTATGGCAATGTCTATCATCTTAGATCAAGGTTTAGTGTAGGCAGAAGTGTTATGTTGATAGTAAACTTCTTTCTTCGAGATTTAGTGTTAGTGATCGGGTCTATCTTTGTATGTTACCTATAAAGGGCATGATGAGGCTTGGAATGAGGGGCATGCTTTTCCCTAGGTATATTTGACCTTTTCAGATTCTTTGGACTCTTAATGATGTTGCTTATAAGTTAGCATTACCCCAGATTTATAAGTTGTTCCTCAAGTTTTTATTTTTCTATACTACACAATTAGATTCCAAATGAGTCTCATGTCATTTGTTGGGATTTAGTGCATTTGTATAAGAAGTTATCTTTTTTTTAGGAGACTCTCTCCATTCTAGCCAGGGGTGTTAGACTATTGTATTCTAGAGATATTTTAGTAGTTAATGTCAAGTTGAGACATCGAACTACATATGAGTCTACTTGGGAGTTGAGTTTTATCTTTGTTGTAGTAATCCCCAACTTTTCACTGATTTAGGTATTTCTCACCCCTTTAGTTTGAGGATGAACTAGATTCTTAGTGGTGGCTAAGGTAATGACCTAATTTTTTGTGATCTATGTGAATCATTTATTTTAATGTGAATTGATCATTTTACCTTTCTTATGAATATATAGTGCTATTTTTGGGGTGTGGGGATAATTGGAAATATTCCAAATGTATTTTGGTGTGTTTTATGCGAGATTGTAATTTTAGATGGTTATAAAGGCTTATTAGTTTACTTTGGTCAATATTTATTAATCTATGCATCGGATGGCAAATTAAATTGCTCCAGTAGATTCAGAATATTTAGTTTTTGTTGGTAAAATGGTTGGAGTGGTATTACAGCTTTTATATCTCATTCCAACCCTTGATTTAGAATGTCACGAAATTGGGTTTTGATATCAACTTTGTGAAAATAATTTTTGAAAATAGGATATATCCATTGATTCTGGAGTGCCTAATTTAATCAAGTCGCATAGTTCATTTGCATTGTTGGGATTTTAGATGAATCTCGAGGAGTCAGTGGATACTTGGAATTCTCGAAGTCTTCGGCCAGTGCACCACTCTATTGGTGCACCGCTTCAGTAAAACTTTGGTCGCTTAAGAGACTTGGCTTGACAACCAAAGTGTCTCCTAAGTGACACCAGACTCACTTAAGCAATATCCTGGCTACTTAAGCGATAAGGCATGCATCTCTTAAGTGATGCCATCGCTTAAGCGACCTAGTGATTTATTAAGGGATAATTGGGTGGATTATATCCTCCATTATTCTTTTTTTTTTCCAACATTTTTTAGACTTGGAGCTTGACATTTTAAGTTTTTTGGAAGTTTCTTACATTTTTTGCTTGGGTAATCTCCCAAACTTCTATTTAAATTATTTTTTGTCACTTTTCTTCATTTAAGTCATCTTATAAACTTGAATTCGAAGGTGGAATTTGGAGATTTTTGCCGGTAAGGAATAAAATAGGATTCTTCAATTTAAACCCCTATTCCTACCCATTTTCACTTGTCTTTTCCTCTATAAGTTCTTTTAATCATGGAAAATATATTGTTTGACTAAGTTTTAAGTTTTACCCAACTTGGTCGAAAAGCTATTCCCGGGGTCCGTTTTGACTTTGACCTAAATATAGATTTTATATTTGTGTGTTATAGTTAATTTTAGGTCAATGCATGAGTAGAAAGCTTCGTGGTGAAGACTTTTTGCATGGATTCTTTTTATTTGTGGTAGTGTACGCCTTAACTTTCTATAGTTAATATCAATCTAAAATTAAGTTAAGGGAGAGGGAACAAATAATGAAATGACTGTATTATGTGTCATTCTCGGAGGTTTATATTATTGTTAATAGGTGTATAAGACTTACTTGATATGTGTGACTATGTGAGGTCCTACATGATGTTGTTAGCCTTTTGTATATATATCTGATTATATCTTTTTTGATGAAAAATCCTAAACTAGAGTTTATTTGTTATGAATAGCATGTTATTATGTATTTTACATTGTTGCGATATGGATTACATTGGATTCATAAATGGTTGCATTATTTAGTGTATTTTGGCTTACATGGCTTGTATATTGGTTGGTTTATGAAATTCTCATTTGGTTAGTTGTGAGAATTCCATCTTCACATCATATACATTCATGAAATATTTCTACCACTATGGAAATACTGGTACGCTAGCTTTTTCTGACAGAAAATGTGACATCTTTAAAAACCCTATACCGATGGATGTGTTGGAGATGAGCTATGTATATTGGTGTTGGATAATGGAAATTGGATAATATATGGTTTTTAAACCCTCCATGTGTCCTACCTGGAAGCACAACTCGGTAGGTGTATACGGAGGTTGTGCGAAAATCTTGAGAATCACATCATTATCATGTCCTCGTTATTTTCATGATCTACTTCATTGCATTTCACATATATTGTCCTCTTTCTGTGTTGTATTATTTCCTTGATGTGATATTTTTCTATCTTTATTTCTTTTAAATTTTGTATTTTGTTTATAGGCATATACTTGGGCTTCTTTCTTGTATTTGTGTATAATATATGTGTAGATTGTAGAACTATATGTGAAGATGGTGTGGGCTACAATTGGGATATTTTGTTATTTTAGGTTATGTGCCTATTATATGAATTTTATAAGATTTATTTTCTACTTTTTTTAGTCGGCCAATGATAAACACAAAGTACAAATAGACCGTACTCACCCTTACTGTGCTCTTTCAGTGCAATTCCAGGTACGAATGCACCGTACAATAGTTGATTTAGGGGGTGTATAGAGTATATTTAATGTAGCGGTTGATCAATGCTTCATGATTTGACCTACTACTTCTTCTTATCAAGTTCATATCATTGGTTTTTTATTTCATATATTATCATATATGTGTGGTTCGACTCCTTTCTAGTAGTCTTGCCTTTGGTTTTAGTATTGATTTATCTTTTGGTGTTAGTTTAGTTAAATGGATTACTTGTCAAGGCTTGCAGCAACAAGGTCCATCATGACCCTTATTTTTTGGGTCATGACACCTGGGTAATATCTTACTCCTTTTTCTTGATTTACAACATTTTTGAGACTTAGAGCTTCGAGTTTTAGTGTTTTGGGGAAATTTCTCCTATTTTCAAGCATGTCGAAACTCAAAATAACCATTTCAATTATTTTTTTATTCTTATCATTTAAAGCTTGTTAAAACTTACTTTAAAAAGTGGATTTTAGGTATTTTGGCCCAGAAGGACTAAATTATTAATGCTTAAATTTAACCCCCAAATTCAACCTATTTTTAATTGGGTTTTCATCTATGGCTTCTTTTTATCATGGGTAATATATTTTTGGACTGGAATTTTTGTTTTACCCATATTTATTAAATATTTTGGGGGTCCATTTTGACCTCGAAACGAAAATGGCTATATGGACATCGTTGGCTTTCTTTGGACATGTAGATTTTATATTTGTGTGTATTAGTTGATTTTTGAGTTCATTCTTTAGGGGAGGGTTCCGTGTTGAAGGTTTTTGGATCTGATTTTCATCCCTCAAGATAGGTTATGGCTTAACTTTCTTCAGATTGAGCTGGGTCATTAATATTGATATAAAAGCATTTAATGTGTATGGGAAGTAATCATGAAAATTGCTTTATTATCATTTTATGCCCGTGTGGGGGGATGTGTTGTTGTTATTTGTTTTTTTTGAGACATTATTTACTATGTGTGACTGTGTGGATTCTTATATTATGTTATTAGCATAGTATTTAGGTAATTGGTTGTCTTCTTCTTGGTGGAAAAATGGCTAAGTTGGTATTTGTATGGTATCATAAGACATACTATTGTATGTCTTACTCTTTTGGTTTATGGACTATATTGGATCATGGATGGTAGGTATATTGAATGGTTTTGTGGCCTATGGATGGTATATTTGTTGGATTTGTAAATTTTATTTTGTTTGGTTGTGAGCATTACATCATCATATCAAACACTTCATGAAACATTGGACTCACCATGGAAATGCTGACTTTTTCTGCATAAAATGTGATATCATTAAAAACCCTCTTCTGATATATGTGCCAGAGAGTAGTAATGAATATTGGATATTGGATTATTATAAGTTAATGAACCGCCATGGTTCTTACCTCGGTAGCATAGCTTTATCGGTGTATAAAGAGATTGTGTGAACACCTCGTGCATCACCACATCATCATCGCCATCATCTTTATTGCATTTAATGCATTGTGTATATTTTATGTTGTATTTTTATTATTGATTTGATATCTATCTACTTGTGCCTCTTTATTGTAATTGTATTTGGCATATATTTATATTGTTGAAGTGTTAGTGGAGATAGTGTGTGCTATAATTTGAGAAATTTTTTAATTGTACGTGACCTGTACATAGTGTGCCGTATATACTTTATTTTCTACATTGCTCAATTGGACTAGGATACCTATTGAGTTAAAGTGGTCCATACTCACCCTCACTGTGTCCTTTCGGTGTAGATTTAGGTAGAGTGCATCGCATGGTAACTGATAAGGGTGTTGTTTGGATTATTTTTGAGGTATAATTAGTCTATGCTTCAAAAGTTGATCTACTACCTCCCCTTGTTCATTTTATTTCTTGTTTTAATATTCAAAGTTAGATTAAGTTCCTTTTGGACTATTAGTTGAAAATTTTGACTTTAAGATGTATCTAGTTGGTTTTTACCCTGTGACACGTAATTTTTTGAGAATTATGGCATATTTATTATGTATTTTTATGATATTATTGCTTATTTGGTTAGACTTTATTTTAAAAGCCTTACCAGTTTGGGTGATAGACTTACTTGTTAAGGCTGCCGCGACAAGCGCTACCATGACTCTTGGTTTTTGGGTCATGAAGCGAAGTTTGAGTTGAATCAATGGATAGTGATCAGGAGCATGTGTATGGATAAATGATCATTACATGAGCTTAACGGAGCATAGACCATGAAACAAATGGAAAAACCGCATAATAGAATTGCCTAACACATTACTCAAGTTACCCATATATGTCAAAGGGACTATCCAAATGAGTAACTTGACCAAATGGCCTATGGCACCACCTTGGGCGTAGCTCTTCTACTGTAGATTTTTCTAATCTTTACATTTTATGATTGAATCTTTATTATTTAAGGAAATTTGTTCTTTTGGAAGCAATTCATGAATAACTAATCTAACAGAGTCTAGGATTGTGGAATTCTTTAAATTCTATTTATATTATTGAGGTGCTTATGTTTTCTTGCACTTAATTATTTTATTCTTTGGCATATTATAAAATACTATCTATGAGTTGTAGATTGGACTAGGAATAGGGAATCTCATTTCCAATAAAAAAAGGAAAAGCTTAGTTGTGAACTCTATTGGGACAGGGGGTTGATTCATAAACATGAAGAGGAATAAATATGTTAGCCTTGCTTAGTTAATATGGAAGAAAAATGACATGCACTTTATTAATGACAAGTGATCATAGGATCGGGATTAGTCAAGTAGTCATAGAATTTGTTTGGAAAGAGTCTCAATATTGTGAATATAAATCTATAATCAATAACTCAAGAAGTCAACTAGAAATAATAGATAACGCAACTCGATTTTCAAACCACAACAACCCTAGATCATTAATGTCCTCTAAAATCACAAACCAGTTGCAATTTTCTCTTATGTTTTAGAATTGAAATGGTTATTAGTTTGTAAACCTTAATCTGCTAATATTTCTTGTTTATTAACTAAATAGTTCGGTCTAAATTCAAACTAGTAGTTGATACATTAATTCTCTGGGGGTCAATATCTTGACTCTCAAGTTCTATATTACTTGTCTGACCACATTCACTTGCGTGCACGACAACTTCCATACATAGATCTTTGTTATTTTTTAAAATAAAAACCAAAAAACAAGTAAAAATTTCATTTTTTAGTTTGGCCTAGCATAGGTCTATTTGTACTTGATCACCCTTACCTTGTTTTATGTGGGATTGACCCCTACTCCGAGTAGGATAATAATTTTATGACTATCATGTATACTTTCTCTTAATTAATGAGTGGTTTTGGATGTTATAATTCTTCCCTAGTTTAGATATACTTTTAATTCATGTCAACCAGAAACTCTTTCTCTACATACTACCATAAAATCTACACAAAACTTATAACACCTTAGTTGAAATCTAAGGACATATCACCTTATTACGTAATAGATACATTACTCTAGCTACATAAATAAATTAATCACTATCCCAACGTTTGACTTCTACACTTTTGACTTTATATTTTTGAGTCTAAGATAGTTCTACTACTCATTGACTATAAACCCCCAAATCACACAATCTCTCGGGTGAAAACACTACCCACATATTAAAATAAACAATATCACACTTTAGGTATTCATCCAGATCAATATTTTTTAGAGGGTGTGAGATAACATCTACTTTAGGTTCAATACATTATTCGTATTAATAAGAGTTGTTTCTTTCTAATTAGTAGACTTGTATGTACTGATGGGCTCCTATCAATCCCTTGTCAGCCTTTTACCTTTCTTATGTATCCGTATGATAGTACCAAATCAACAAGATATAAGATTTACTCATTATATCACCTCAAAGATGAGGAATAATCGGTGGAGTTGGTGCATCGCATGAATATAGATAAGATTCTTAAGGAATACTTCTAATGCATGATCTACAGTATGAATGAAGAGATGCATTTCTAATATCTTGTAGCTTCTGTGTTATAAGTGTCACACATTTCACACCTATAAGAACTCTACTAGAGGTTTCTTATTAGACATTCTAGGACACTTGAACTTATTGTTCTAATACCAAGTTGTCATAGATCGAGCCTAGACACTGGATGTGGTTGGCATCCGATGTGATTAGTAGCCTGAGTGAACTATCTCGAAAGGAAATGACAATTTAATTATAGTAGTATAAAATACATAAGTAAAGATAAGTATCATTTATATTAAAATACACTTCATTAGTTAGTAATACGAAAATCATGATTTCCTAAAACATGTTGCAATAATAGTTAGGAACCTAAGATAACATATTTTTGACAACTACAATATTGATGAAGCCTCTAAAAAGTAGAAAAATCATGTTTATCTACACAAGGCACCAACATATCTTTATAATAGAGATCAATTAAAAAAAATTTATACTAGGTACCCAAGAAAGGGGAAGGGCTCACCAATAGCTAAGGATGATGAAACTCAATGACATGCTTGATTGTGAACCATTTACCTGAATTTGCATCATTAAATGATAAAACATTGAGTGATGTCAGACTATCAAATGTGCGGTATATAAAATAAAAAGAAAGAACATATATAAACATATGTCTAAGATAGGTAAAACCAACAAAGATGATCAAGACATTATGGAAAAACGTAAGATTGAATTAAAGATAAAGAAGGTAAGTACATTTGTCCTCTTTAAGTCATTATGGGAGTAAGTAATGAACCGATATAAAACCCAAATAAGAACATTGAGTCTAATCTTGGCCCAATAAGAAAAGATATCTCATGCCTTGCATGTAATGGGACATATATACATAATTTACTAGTAAAGAGTAATAATATGTGCATTTTGGGATACATAAAAGGAATCTTCCAAGTTGTAGAATGATCCATAACTTACATTGTTAAAAATTTCTTCGGTCCTTTGTCGTTAAAACCTATCCTTCTTCGTAACCCATCTAACTAACTAAAGCTTATCAGATTTTTATTTTAATCTTTCTCAACTTACATTAGTAGTTTAGCCATTTTAGGCTCAAATTTGTAGTATAGCCACTTTAGGCTAAAATTTGTAGATTAGCCACTTTAGGCTCATAAGCATATGATAACCATTTTTGAATCATATAAATACACTTCAAATACCCATTTAATATTCATGAAAGGTAATATTTTATGTCATAGTTCATAAGATATGCTATTTCATAACATGTTGGGGATTATGAAAATTATGGAGTATTCAAGTCCCTAGGATATGCATAGAAGATTCATGTTATCATGTCAAAACATAGTTATGAGGGTTCACATTACTATGTAAAAACATTGACAAAAGAACATGTGTCAAATCCCATGGAAGTTAAAATAATCAAAGGAGTCGAATTTAAAATTTCATAATATGCATAAGATTCAAGGAAAATCATAGGTTCATAAGTTTCATAAGATTCATGAGGTTCATTGGTCACTTAAGATTCATAAGTTTTGAGTTAATGTATAAGAATCCATAAAACACCTAGGATAATATTACCCCTAAACAGGAAGACACATATAGAGATTTTAATAAGACTTACCTGAGAAATTGAAGATGTATCAACAACATATGGATATATTAAACAATAACTGATAAGATTCGAGTTGGATAAACTAGAATTGCATTGACACAAAATCAAAATAACAAAAGGATATGTGGATTGCTATGAATTAATTGAGTTTATGGACTACAACTCACTCTATACACTTACCTCCCAATTGAACCCAAATAAAATGTAATAATCCAAAAATAAATCAAACAAGAGAAACCAAATAGATGAATCTATCATTAATAATGCAAAGAAGTTTACATGCAATTAAGAGAATACACCCTTTATAACTCACCTAAGCTCTTACAAATCCACCGAATAGAACTATTACAAATCCACCTAATATATTTGATTACTCTAATTAGGAATCCACCCAAATCTACTGGCTAAATTCTCATTTCAAATAATCTAAGGAATGAAATGAATAAGGCATGTAGTTATATATTGGGTTTACATGTATAGCCCAAAAGTGGATACTTAAGAGATAAGCCGCAAGGTCCAAATTATCTCACCAAAGTGTCCATAGAATCACCAAAGTGGGTTCTTGCGCGCAAAACATGGCTTGATCTTGCAAAATTTTACCTTGGTCACCAGAATAGGTAGAAAGTCTTAGCCTTGGCACAAAACATGGGCAAGGTGATCATCACATTAAATATGGTCTTCTTCATCACCAAAGCAGGTAGAAATTTCATTGCACTAATTTTATTCTCTTCCTATAAAAATTGCTTCCTCTGTGCTCTAAACTATCATCTATATGTAGAATCCCTTCCTATGTTCCTTAATAATTGGTGTTATTCATGCT
>JAPEIP010000006.1:177162977-177217653 GCA_026120095.1 Capsicum chinense
ATTCTCTTCCTATAAAAATTGCTTCCTCTGTGCTCTAAACTATCATCTATATGTAGAATCCCTTCCTATGTTCCTTAATAATTGGTGTTATTCATGCTCTTGTTATCAAATTTTTCTTGAAAAAGATTCAACCTCGAATTCATACCTTACTAAAACAGAAGAAGGACAGACAACTAGGAAATGTTTGAAGATTGAGGGTTAGCACAACGGTTAACTTAATTTTCACCACGCCTAGAAGGATCCAATACGTTAAACAACCATTTATTCTATCTATTCCTATATGAGTAGTTCATTGTACAAGATAATAAGGGTCATACTATGAGAAACATAATGAAATAAAGAAACGACAAAGGTGCTAATAGAATAAGAAAACCTAATTAATAATGTCTATTTTTTCGGAGCCATAAGATATAATTCATTCTTTATCTCACATTAATACCACACCAAAGGTAGTGCCAATATATTCACAATAACCCACAAGGATTTTCTAGGGTCAATGATATAAAAGACCCATATAATTTTTTTCAAATAAATATGTTAACTATTAAAAGAGATCCTTACCTCTACAGAAAACAAATCCCATACAATCACAGACATCATTATATACAAAGAGTTAGAAGCGAAAAGTATTAAGAATATGAGTCTTATCCATAGTTATTCCATATACCAAAGTACAAATATACACAATAGATCTAACTAGTAATCAACTTGTCACATCCCAATTTCTCAGGTCATGATGGCACCTACTATATCCTACCAGTAGGTAAGACAAACCGATACTCCAAAACAGCTAGTTACAAACTACCTAAAGAGATAAATAAAAAATATTGAATACATTTAATAAATAACCAAACACATAATAAGCCCTAAGACCTAGTGGTATCAGTACAAGAGCTTCTAATAAAATAAGAGCAGAAAAATTAAATACCAAGGTAATTACCCTTTCACAACTTATGTCTTAATATAAGATAGAGACTAGTCTAGTACATAATTAGGAGTAAAGTAATACTCTAATGTCTGTAGCTCACTCTATGTATCTAAAACATAGCTGCTCTGTGCGATACACATACCAATAATTATTATATGTACTATAATCCACAGGTTGAAGAAGTGTAGTATGAGTACTAAACACATAGTACTCAGTAGACAACTGCTAACTAAGCTTAAAGATAATGCGGATATATATAACATATAAACAAAATGGAAACTACACTCGAATGTCTATCAATCACATAACAAAGACAATGAGATAATAAGGACAATCTATCTTATTCTTGTCAAAGAAGCTAACATAATAAAGATGAGGAAGTATTAAGGATGAACGATCCTATTCAAACCAAAATGAAGAATCTCAACAATATACCATATATCACCAACTAATATATAAATAGAGGGCAAAAGAAGGATATATATAAGTATACAAGGTAAAAATATAATTATACAATCTGAATAAATGAAGGACAAAAGGGATATACGGCTATTCCATACCTACATATATCTAGATACACATACACACATATATATAAAATAAGGTCCACTCAAAATACAACCTAAATCATCAGACACATATTTTAAGACCTCATAATCATATCAGGAACTAGTGCTAGTATACATCAACGTTTCTAATCCATATGTCTAATAATGAGATAATCGTGTATAGTAATATAATTGTAAGATAAAAGATCCTGAATCATACCTTAATTCTTGATACCAAATCATTAACCGAATCTTCACAAACTAGACATAACATTGGTCACAACAATAATTATAAAAATATCAATGATAATGCGAGTAACCGTCTAGTCCATACAAATATACCTGTTCGAGCCTATATTGAACCCCAACAGTACTAGGCTCAAAAGGTCCAACCAATATACAACACAACACAAGCAATATTCATCACCCATACCTATATGACCCCCATAAGACTGAAAGATATAGGAGTATATCGGTAATAGGCAATGAAAATACAAAAATAAATGCATCAAAATCCATAATATCATAAGAAGTAGCCGGACTTGAACTGGTGAGTATAATCAATATCATAATCATCATCATCACAAATATCATCACCATAATCATTCTACGACCATGTTAAATATATAAACATATGATCATCATCATCCTTCGGCCTTGTCGGGTATATAAACATATCATCACATTCATCCTCCGGCCTTGTCGATTATATAAACATATCATCATAGTAATTCTCCAACCTTTCCAGGTATATAAATATATCATCGTGATCATCACCCGCTCTTACCAGGTATATAAACATATTACCATCATCATTCATAGGTTTCATCTTGTATATAAACATATCATCATAATTATCAATATATAGAACATTACTACTAAAATCTGTCTTTAGATTTTACCTAAAATTTATATCATCAATATATAATCTTTCTCTATTCTATACTAGTGAGACGTATATATTGATATAAAATTGGTGCACAGACAGAAGTCATGGCTAAAAAGAGTGTAAACCCATAAATCTATTAGCTGGAGAAAATTTTGAGACAATCATTATAAACTTATACAAAGAGTTGGAATCTCTCACGACCAGAGGAATTTGTAGTATCAAATAATAGATTGAAATCTATCTCAGTTAAATATTTAAAACAACATTATCAATCTCATTACACATAAGTTATTCATTAAGAAAGGCAATTATTAATATAAAGAAATCCATTTGTAAGGTGAAAAATTGGCTTTAGCCTTTATTTAGGAAAATCAATAATAATATCATATTTCTTCTGGAATTGCAGCATTTACCGATTTAATGATCGTGAATGTACCAAATATATGCATGCCATCACCAGTATTAAAATAATAAAACCATAAGCATCAATATATCCATAAACTACAACTGCATTCTTTACAAAGATAAACACCTCCCAAATGCCCAACATATATCAGAACGCGGCCTTGTGCCCAATAATATGTCTGGAATAGTTACTACATTATAATCATGGACTTCGGCCCACATAGGTATTCAAAGATTATATCAATAATCATATTTCTAAGCCATGTTGTATCTATAAGCCATAGCATAACTGTGATGCATATCATATCTATAGGCTATTAATTGTGTCTATGAGGCATATCATATGTATAGGGCATAAATCTTCTCTTTGAGGCAACTCACATATTTTGGCATAATATCACTAAGCATATCACATCTAGGAGGCATAACATATCAATAAGTATCTTACATCTAGAAGGAATAATATATCAACAAGAAACTCACATATAAGAGGCATAATATCAATAATCATCTCAGATCTAAGAGGCATAATATATCAATAAGCATCTCACATCTAGGAGGCATAAAATATAAATAAGCATACCACATCTTTGAGGCATAATGTCTAAATAAGAATCTCACATCTATGAGGCATAATGTCTTAATAAGAATCTCACATCTATGAAGCACAATATCTGAATAAGCATCTCACATATATCAAGCATCAAATCTCAATAAGCATCTCACATCTATGGGGTACAATAAATTAGAACTATTTCTATTTTTATTTCTATATTATTAAGTATGTCGATAGACCATATCATAGATCAAGTCTTAAAGCCATATCATAACTACAAGTCATTAATTACAATTCATGAAAAACCATCATCATTCACCAAGTCACAAAGTAACCTTATTCTAAAGGCTTAAAATTCTCAACTATGCCTAACATTCGTAACTAAGTCCAGAAGGGCTAACACAAGTCTTAGCCAAAGATAGGACGGAGGAACCCACTTCTAATCCATGAATTCCATAATTAGGAAATCTATTTTCCGGACTAGGTCAAGGTATATAAATTTACTTGTACATAATTCATAAAAAATCCAAATATAGGAATTCCACCAAGAATTATGAGCAATTACATCAAACTTCACCCACAGTATGGTTTCAATGTAGTTAAATAGTCTAATAAGGCAAATCACACCAATCATACTTCTATGCCAAGCCACATCTAAAGTCATCATCATTCTATTATCATACTGAATTTATGAAGCTAGTAATACGATCCTAGAAATACCTAGAACAATATTAATTATTTTACCTTATGTGTTAACTCATTCATCCAATCCCTAAACTTCAGTAATCAATACTAAGTCATGACATTCTACCCATAATCAATCAGAATATTCACATTTACATACGATATATAAAACACATAAATTTATGAAGAATAATAGATAAAATCCCACATTGAAATCAAACTATAAACCCGTGAATCAACCATAAAATATCTGTCATCAATCCACATTCTATAAATGCTGCTACGTTATAAAAATTGTATTCTGTATGTTATTAGGAGTAAAATAAGACCCATATTGCAACAAAATAGATAGGGTAGAATTTTGGGTCATGAACGAGCCTACAGAGCTTGCTAATGGAATCAAAAATCTAAACCATTATGAGGTCCCTCAAAGGACAAGGACATTGTGCTCAAAATTTTAGCATAAATACAACACAATTCAGGTCTCAAATTAGCCCTTACAATTTTGAAATTCAAAGCCCTAATTACTAAGAATTTATCAACAAACTTAAGGAAACATACCATGAAGTAGAAGGGAAATCATGTCATACTGGATAAGCAAACTCCCCAAATTATCTACAAGATTTAATCCTACTTAGTCTCACTTTATAGGGTTTTTTCTCTAAAGATATGGATGAAAAATTGGCTAATTCGTGACATAAGGGGTCTATTTATACCCAGATTAGGTGTTCAAATATTTCTATCTTAACATTTTAGTGTGCCATCACACCACCTTGGTGACTGCACATCACATTGCAATCACGAACCCTCTCTACTATCACACTATCTTGCCTGCCAAGGATAACACATTTACGAACCTTGGTTGGCAATTTTATGCATGAGCTGACAACAACGGACCTATAATTTCAAAGTCCCCGCCAAGCCTTCGAGATTTTTTTACAACCATGTATATACAAAAGAACTATGTAACAATACTAAATTCTATGTATTAGACTCAATGGCTCAATTAAAATTTCCCTTTGGGGTCGTTTAGACCAAATGTAGGTCCTATACCTAATTTTCTAATTTCTCAATTTTCTGACCAATAGGTCGAAATGAGAATGTCTATATGAGGACCCAAATCAAAGGTATACCTAGCCTAAAATCAATATTTCAAAGTTTTTGGTGCAGTCAAAATTCTGATCGAAGGCTATCTACTAGGAGATTCTGTCCAAAACCAAACCTTAAATAGTGAAAGCTCCAAAGTAGGGAACATGCCAAGAATTAAAATGAACTACTTGATCACCAAACCAGCAGTTTAAGTATGTCATAAATAACCGATAGCCATTGTTGGAAGGATCAAAATGCCAAAAATGCATACAAATCAAGGAAATGACCTGGAGGGTCATTAAAGTATCCATTACTAAAAGAACTTTTATTGTGAAAGTCAATGGATTGAAAGGACTCAAAAGCTCTAAAGGATGAGGTACCGAGGCTATATGCTCTGAGCATGACTTCCTAGAAAACCTTATCAAAGAGAGAACTCTTCCAAGGGATTTTTCCATAAGTATCCCTTTTTAACTAGCTCTCTCACTTGATTTCAAACAACCAAAACTCAACTTCAACCACTAATTGGCTTCCAACAAAATAAAAAAAAGGTTGATGCTAGAAAATCTGAATTGCAACACACTGATACCATCTCAATACCTACTCCAAATCAATAAAGGCTCATCCAAGCAAAAAAAAAAATAAAGGAATGAATCATACAACATACTCCAAAGCCAAATATAACCTTTCTTTACACTTTAACACCTGTTATACCCTCTAACCAAGGATAAAAATCACCTATGTCTTGTCCTATCAATCTAATCATAGAGAATTTGTAATACACCAAACTTTTGACTAAGCCTAATTTTTTCTCTTGAAGGTTAAGAAATGACTTTCCAAGTGAGTAATGTTTAAGACATATAGAGTTTCACTAATTTTGAATTTTAATCATACGAGAATTTTAATTATCTTTCCAATGATATAAGATCCACCCAAATTTGATAAAAAGGTAAGAATACATCGTCATGATTCTATTTAGGTTGTTATAGAGAGGTTGACTATGTTAGTGCATTTCTTGCCAGTGCATACGTCTTATACAACTGAGGATTATTCTAGGTAGTATATTAAGTCAGTCAATATAGTTAATGAGTTTCCTGATGTCTTTTTGAAAGATCTCCCAAGGGTACCTCTCTATAGAGAGATAGAGTTCAGAATTGACCTTCTTCTCGATACACATGCTATTTCTATTCCTCCATACCATATGGAACCCATAGATCTTAAGGAGTTGAAAGAGAAACTCAAAGATCTTCTAGATAAAGGTTTTGTAAGGCTATATATTTCTCCTTAGGGCACACCTGTCCTATTCGTTTAGAAGAAAGATGGTTCTTTGTATATGTGCATTGACTACCATCATTTTAATAAGGTCACAATAAAGAATAAGTACCCTTTTCCTAGAATTGATGATCTATTTGATCAATTGCAAGGTGCAAGTTATTTTTCCAAGATAGACCTTAGGTCTAGCAATTATCAACTTAAAGTGAGTGAATGTGATATTCCAAAGACAACCTTCCAAACCCGCTGTAACACCACAAAGTTTTTCCTAAATAAATTTTTGTCCCTAAAGTATCAAGCATTGGCTTCTAGAATGATTTATACTTATTTTACTATGGAATTCCTTTGATTTCAATATTTTTATTACATAGATGATCTAATAAATTTTTTGTTGACATAAGATTCATCCAAAACGGACACTTGGTGAGAGAGTTATGGTTAATTTAAGTCCTAGTCGTAAAACACCATTATTCCTATCCTTGGCATATTGTAAAGATGGTGTAGATGACGATGGTTAATTTTCTGTGAGACTCAATGATGGTGGCGCATTGCTGAGTGGGACAAATTCCCATTTGTCACTTTCCAGTGAGACACCGTGATAGTGGAGTGTCGCAGTGGCCAATAAGACCGAGTTCCAGTTTAAATTTTTCCTGTTTTGTTCAGAAGTTAATAAGGGTAGTTTGGAATTTTTTCCAATCTCTTAAAATGTCCAAACAAGAGAATAATACCTCTACAAGCATAATATATGACATTCTCAAGATTTCCCTCAAAACTAAAACCCTAGTTCATATACTTCTCCTCCAAGAAACTCAAGATTCAACTATGGGTTTTCGAAATTGATTAGAGATTTGGAATCCCCAAACTGTAGGCTTCAAGGATCAGTCATTATTGTTCATAATCGATGTACGCAGGGTTTTTTCTAAAATATCATAGGTATATAAATCCTGATTTTAAGAAAGGGTTTTTTGAATTTATTAATACATTCATGTTTTAGAAGCTTCGATAATATTGTTTTATTCTTTAAGCCTTCCTCCAAATTGATTTAAATTGTATATATGTACGTACGCATTGAAAACCATGAATTCTAAATTGATATAATGAAATATATAATCTCCCTCTCCCATTACTTTATTATTTGATTTACAAGTTATGAATCCTTACATTTCTAGGTTTACGGAAAGATTCAAGGTACTATTTGTTTTATGTGAAATTCATGATGATTATGAATGGGAGAGAGGAATACTTTAATTAATTTAAATATTGATATTGATAACCAAAGAAACTTTACGAATGCTTTTAAGAAGTTGGCCACTACTTATTGAAATTGTTGAATGAATGAAAAACCTTTGCATGATGTTTGACTTATCATTTGAGATATGAATCACTTACACTATATGCATGATCAAGTGGCCTGAACATTGTTTTATAATGAAATAATCATATATGGCTTAGAATAATGACTTCAATTTTTGGTATGATGATACCAACTCAGACAATTCCATAATAGACACATAGTAATTCAGAAATCAGACTTTTATGTTTTAGAATTTTAAAATGATGTATGATCAAAAAAGGAAAAAATAGGGCATAATAAGATGTTAGGTGGTTCCCTAAAGAGGGAACGAATTCAGATAACTCATTGTCCAAAGTCGTGATTTGCCAATTCAGGTATATTATAGTACGCTGGCCTAGTATTGTGTGAAGTATTAGAATCAGAGACTCTAACCCTTGTGGCATACTTGGGTTGGGGGCTTCCCCGCAAAGTCAATGGCGGATTCCATATAGCCTGTGGAATATCAGAGTTGTAGGGGAGTTCTACCTAACTTAGAAGTAATACAAAGAACAGACATTGCATTGACAAGAATGATTTATGATTTTTAGAAAAATACCAATGTATTTTGAGAATTATTTATGGATTGTGTTTTAACAACTTACTTTCCACTATTTTACTTATATAAATATTTTATTTTTGATTACTTTGTGTACCATTACATTATATTGACCCCCCTTCCTCTTCGGTTCTGAGGCTCAGTCTAGGGGTCCAAATAAGCAGTAGATTTCATTAGATAGAGTTGCAGTATCAAGTTAGAGAGCCTTCTGTATTCCAAAAGGCCTGTTATTTTCAGACAATTATTAGGGGTTATGATTTTGGTCTACGGAGGGCCTTGTCCCAGCTTTTAGATTATGTTACAGAGTATGTAATAGATATTTTGCAGACGGTTTGTAGATATTGCTAGTTACTTTTGGATTTCTTTCTTCAATGATAAATTCACATCAGATTTATGACCAGGATTCCTTATTGCTATAATTTCTATACTTTCTTATTTATATATGAATGGTGTATATGATTTTAAGATAGAAGGGTGTCCAGGCCTTTATGGTTTGGGATGCTCGTCATGGCTAGGGCATCGATTTGGATTGTGACAAACTTGGTATCAGAGCATGGTTCATGGTCCCAGGGAGACTGTGAAATCATATTTGGTAGAGTCTTGTTTATGGGTGTATAGCACGCTACAATTATAAGCTGAAGGCTACTAGGTGTTTAGGAATATTTCCCTTCTTTATGATCTAGTTTGTGCTTTAGAGTCTAATCTGCCTCTAATCAATGCTCTCTTGCTTTTCAAAAAAATTGATCATGCCCCCTCGTCGCACTATCGATTAGAATACATAGATAGATGACGTCCATCCCACTAACAGGATATGAACCCGTAACAAGGCTCTCACCCCAAAATCTGTTCCTACTCTAGGAGTACCTCCAGTTCGACCAGTCCACCTTGGGCTCCACGGATCATAGTTAACCATCCTCCGACTTCTCAGAGGGATATTTCTACTGCAGAATTCAGATAGTTTATTCATATACTAACATAAATTGTGTCCAATCATGATCAATAATCAGAAGATGTTAGGTCTACATCTATTACCTATGAGGCTACTAGGGTGGGTCAATTCATTAGAATGAACCCATCCAAGTTTACTGGACCTAGGTAGAAGAAGATCCATAGGAGTTTGTGGATGAGATAGACAAGATCTTTAAGGTGATTTATATAGAGGAGATAGAAGGGGTGGAGTTGGTAACTTATCAACTCAAGGATGTTGTAAATTAGTTATTTAATGAGTAGGAGGATGCGAAAGGAGAGAGTGATGAGCCCACAGTTTAGGGCAAATTTATGGTCAGTTGGGTCACTTACAGAGAGATTGTCCATCTGCTAGAAGGAATATTGGAAGTGCAAAATATCAGGCAAATTCTTCCGCACCACCACCACCTCAAAAAGGCACCACTTCAGCTGCCGAAAATAGTCACAACTAGATATACGCTTTGACTAACCGCCAGGAGGTAGAGGCCCCACCAGATGTTTTCACCAATATGTTACAAATATTTTCCAGTGATTTTTATGAGTTACTTAATCTCGGGTCTACATTTTCTTATGTGACCCCATATCTGGTTGTTGGTTTTGGGTTTAAGCCTAAAGTCATTACCGACCCTTTCTCTATTTCCACTCTAGTAGGTGATTTTATTGTGGCTAAGAGAATATATAAAAATTGTGTTGTGTTTATTCTTAGCCGGAATACTGTGGTAGATCTCGTAGAGCCTGATATGGTTAATTTTGATGATATCCTAGGGATGGACTGGCTCCATTCGTGTTATCCCACTCTAGACTGAGGAACCCAAAAGGCTACTTTTTTTTTCGAATGAACCAAGAATAAAATGGGAAGGGCACTCTTTAGCACTTAGAGGGTACTTCATATCTTAGGTCAGGGCCCGTAAACTCATTTCCAAAGGTTGCTTGAATCATCATATTTGGGTTAAAGATTCTATCACCGAAAGTCATCATCTTCAGTCTGTCCCTGTAGTAAATAAATTCTCAGAAGTCTTTCTAGATGATCTCCCAGGAATACCACCTGATAGGGAGATAGATTTTGGCATAGATATGTTGACAGACACCCATCCCATCCTTGTTCCACCATATCGAATGGCTCCAGTAGTGTTGAAAGTAGTGAAAGAACAGTAAGCAAACCTCCTAGATAAAGGTCTCATCCATCCTAGTATTTCACCCTGGGGTGCACCTACAATTTTTGTGCGAAAGAAATATGGCTCCCTGCGTATGTGCATAGATTACCGCCAAGTTAACAAGGTCAATATCAAAAATAAGTATCCACTTTCTTTGATTGATGATCTATTTGACGTACTTCAGGGTGCTAAGTGCTTTCTTAAAATAGACATTCATTCAGGATATCATTAATTGAAAGTTAGGGAGTCAGACATTCGTAAGACACATTTCCGAACAAGATGTGGTCATTAATAATTCCTAGTTATGTCTTTCGGGTTGACTAACACCCCTGCAGCCTTTATGGACCATATGAATAGGGTCTTCTGACAGTGTCTAGACTTGTTTGTCATAGTTTTCATTGATGATATCTTGATTTATTTCAAAAGTTAGGAGGACCATGCCAATCACTTTTGAGTTATCCTCTAGACTCTCAAAGTTCATAGGTTGTATGCAAAGTTCTCAAAGTGTGAATTCTAGCTAAACATAAGTGCTTTATTGGGGCATATTGTGTCTAGTGAAAGGATTAAGGTTGATCCCAAAAAGGTTGACGCAGTAAGGAAATGGCCCAGACCCACGACTCCAACCGTCATTCGAATCTTCTTGGGTTTGACAGGTTATTATAGAAGGTTCGTAGAGAGTTTTTCTTCCATAGCTGCACCACTTACTAAGTTGACTCAGTAAAAGGTGAAGTTTTTGTGGTCTGACTCTTGTGAGAATAGTTTTGGGAAGTTGAAAGACAAGTTGACTACTGCTCCTATTTTGACTCTTCCAGAGAGTACAAAATGTTTGTTTTGTTTACGGTGATGTATCCCGAATAGGACTTAGGTACATTCTTATGCTGAATGGTATGGTAGTGGCTTTGCATCTAGGCAATTGGAGGTGCATGAGAGTAACTACACTACTCATGACTTGGAGTTACCTGCTGTGGTTTTTGCACTTAAGATCTGGTGGCATTATTTGTATGGGGTACATGTTGATATATTTACTAACCACAATAGTTTACAGTATGTTTTCTCGCAGAAAGAATTGAATATCAGACAGAGACAATGGTTGGATCTTTTAAAAGACTATGACATAAGACTGAACTATCATCCGGGCAAGGCAAATGTGGTAGCCGAAGCCCTCAGTAGGTTATCTATGGGCATTCTTTCTTATGTGGGGAAAGAAAAGAGTGAGATGGTGAAGGATGTTTGCCAACTTGCAAATATAAAAGTGTGACTTTTGGATTTTAAAGATGGAGGAATGGTTGTTTATGAGATAGATAAATCTTCTCTTTGTGTAGAATTTAAAGAAAAACAGGTTGAAGATCCCATCTTGATGCAGATCAAGAAAGATGTGGGTCAACAAAAGGTAATATCATTTGAAATTGGCGATAATTGTATTTTTACATACCAGGGTAGGTTATGTGTGCCAGATGTAGATGGTCCAAGGAAGAGAATCCTTGACGATGCTCACATGTCGAGGTATATTATTCACTGTGGGTCTACTAAGATGTATCATGATTTGAAAACCATTTATTGGTGGAATAATATGAAGCGTGATGTGGCTAACTTGTTGCCAAGTGTTTGAATTGTCAACTAGTTAAAGTGGAACATATGAGGCCATGTGGTTCTTCTCAAGAGATAGCTTTGCCTTTGTGGAAGTGGGAGATAATTAATATGGACTTCATTACAAGGTTTCTGAGGTCCTGAAACCAATATGATTCCATTTGGGTGATTATAGTTAGGCTGACCAAGTCAGCTCACTTTCTACCTGTTAGGACTAATAATTTGGCGAGGATTATGCCAAGTTGTTCATTGCAGCAATAGTTCATTTACATGGGGCACATGTGTTCATCATATCTGACTGAGGTACATAATTTTCTTCATAATTTTGGAGATCATTTCAAAATGGTTTAGGTACCCAAGTGAATTTGAGCATGGCTTTTTACCTTCAAACAGATGGGATAGTTGAGCAAACCATCTAGAACCTTAAGGACATGTTGAGGGCCTGTGTCATTGATTTTAAAGGTAGTTGGGTAGAGAACTTTCCATTGATAGAGTTCGCATATAATAATAATTTCCATTCAAGTGTTAAGATGGCATCATTATAGGTATTGTATGGAAGAAGATGTAGGTGTTCGATAGGATGGTATGAAGTAGGTGAGATACAGATGATTGGGCCTGATCTTGTTCATTAGGCAATAGAGAATGTGAAATTCATTCGAGAACGACTTAAGAAATCTCAGAGTTGTCAAAAATCCTACGCCGATATTAATAGAAGATATCTAGAGTTTGAGGTTGGAGAATAGGTATTTCTCAAGGTCTCTCCCCTGAAGGGAGTGATGCAATTTGGGAAGAAAAGTAACTTGAATCCTCGCTATGTAGGACCATACCAGATCATGAGAAGGATAGGTAAAGTTATGTATGAGTTAGAATTTCCTATCAGTTTGGGTTCTTTCATCCGGTATTTCATATATATATGTTAAAGAAGTGTATTGGAGACCATTCTTTAGTGTTGCCTATCGAAGAAAGAAAAGTGATAGACTCTTTATCCTATGAAGAAGAGCCTGTAGAAATTTTGGATCACCAAGATAGAAGATTGAGAAGCAAAGATATAGCCTCAGTTAATGTGTTATGGCACAACTAGAAAATTGAATAAACAACTTAGGAATTAGAAGTTTACATGAGAGCTAGATACCCAAACATTTTTGATCCAGTGGATGACAAAATGGAAGGTACAATCCTTGCCTTATTCTTTCAATGCCTTAGTATGCTTGAAATTATATTTTTCTGTGTCCCGTATCAACATTCGGAGACGAATGTTCCCAAGGGGGGATATTGTAAAACCCTTAAGTTTTTCCTAGCTAAATTTTTGTCCCTAGAGTATCAAACATTGGATTCTAGAATGATTTGTACTTATTTTCCTATGGAATTTCTTTGATTTCAACTTTTCATTACGTAGATGATCGAATAAGTTTTTCATCGATAAGATTCATCCAAAATGGACACTCAGTGAAGGAGTTATGGTTAATTTAGGTCCTAATCGTAAAACACCATCATTCCTATCCTTTGTGCATCGCAGAGAGGGTGTAAATGATGATGGTCAATTTCCTATGTGACTCCACGATGGTAGTGCATTGCGGAGTGGGCCAAATTCCCATTCGACACTTTATAGTGAGCCACCATAATAGTGGCGCATCACGGTGGCCCATAAGATCGGGTTCCCAGTTTTATTTTTTCCTGTTTCATTCACAAGTTAACAAGGGTAGTTTGAACTTTTTCCCAATCTCTTAAAACATCCAAAAAGGAAATTAAGACCACCACAAGCATAATATACGACATTCTCCAAATTTCCCTCAAAACCAAAACCCTAGTTCATATACTTCTCGTCCGAGAAACCCAAGATTCAACCATGGTTTTTCAAATTTGATTGGACATTTGGAATCCCCAAACCGTAGGCTTCAATGATCAGCCATTATTCTTCACAATCGAGGTACATAGGTTTTTTCCTAAAATTTCATGGGTATAGAAATCATGATTTTAAGAAAGGGGTTTTTTGAATTTATGAATACATTCATGTTTTAGAAGCTTTGATAATATTATTTTGGTTTTTAGTCCTTCCCCCAAATTGATTTGAATTGTATATAAGTACGTATGCATTGAAAACCGTAAATTGTGAATCTAGAGCATGAAATATGTAATATTTTTCTCCCATTACTTTATTATTTGATTTACAAGTTATGAATCCATTCATTTCATGGTTTATGGAATGATTCAAGATACTATTTGTCTTATATGAAATTCATGATGATTAAGAATGGGAGAGAGAAATACTTTAATGATTTTAAATGTTGAGATTGATAAACAAAGAAACTTCTTGAATGTTTTTGAGAAGTTTGCCACTATTTGTTGAAATTGTTAAATTAATGGAAAGCCATTGCATGATTTTTGACTTAATATTTTAGATATGACTCTTCTTACACTATATGCATTATCAAGTGGTTTAGAATAAAATAATAGTATATTGCTTAGAATTACGACTTTGAAGTCGTGGTATGATGATACCAACTCAGACAATGCCATAACAGACACATAATAATACAGAAATTAGACTTTCATGTTTTAGAATTTCAGAATGATGCATGTGCAGAAAAGGCTAAAATTGGGTATAAAGAGATGTTAGGTGGTTTCCTGAAGAGGGAACGAGTTCAGAGAACTCATTTCCAAAAACCATGATTTGCCAATCTGGGTATATTATATTACTTTGTCCTATTACCGTGTGGTATATTAGAATCAAAGACTCAAACCCTTGCAGAAGTCTTGGGTTGGGGTCTTCCCCACTGAGTCAATGGAGGATTCCATATAGCGCGGGGTATATCATAGTTTTAGGGGAGTGACACCTAACTTAGAAGTAATACAAAGAACAGATATTGCATTGATAAGAATGATTTAAGATTTCAAGAAAAATGCTCATGTGTTTTAAGAATTGTTTATGCATGATGTTTTAACAACTTGCTCTCCACTATTTTACTTGTATAAAAGTTTTATTTTGGAATACTTTGCGTACCAGTACATTGTATTAAACCCCTACCCCCTACCTCTCAGGTTCTGATGCTCAGTCTAGGGGTATAGTTAAGTAGTAGATTTCATCAGATAGAGTTCCAGTGTCCAGTTGGTGAGCCTTCTATATTTTGGAAGGCCTATTTATTTTTAGACAATTATTAGTGGTTACAGTTTTTGTCTGCTTGGGTCCTTGTCCCAGCTTTCAGATTATGTTAGAGAGTGTGTAATAGAGATTTCGCAGACAATTTACAGATGTTGCTAGTTAGTTTTTGATTTTATTCTTCAATGCTAAATTCACATCAGGTTTATGAACATGATTCCTTCTGGCTATATTTTTCCTATTTCCTTATTTACGTATGAATGGTGTATATAATTTAAAGAAAGAAGTGTGTTCGGGCCTTTATAGTTAGGGATGCTCGTCATGGCCAGGGCCTCAGTTTGGTTCATGAGACCCGTTATGGTCACTTTGAGTTTCTAGTCATGTCTTTCAGGCTAACCAATGCTCCAACAGCTTTCATGGACCTCATGAATTGAGTGCTCAGATAGTATCTTGCTATGTTTGTCATAGTATTCATAGATGATATCCTTGTGTGCTCCCGTACAGAGAATGACTATGCAGATAATCTTAGAATTATCCTGCAAACTCTTAGAGATCATCAGCTATTTTCCAAATTCAGTAAGTGTGAATTTTCTCTAAGGTAAGTAGCCTTTCTCGATCATATTATTTCAGCTAAAGGCATTAGAGTTGATCCCCAAAAGACAAAAGCTGTAAGAAATTGGCCAAGACCTATCTCTTTGTCAGGCACTAGAAGTTTCATGGGTCTAGTTGGCTATTAACTCTGTTTTGTTGAAATTTTCCCATTTATTGCATCTCATATGTCTAGATTGGCCAAAAATAAAGTTAAGTTCCTGTGGTCAATTCTTGCGAGAAGAGTTTGCAGGAGTTGAAGACTCGCTTCACTTGAACCCCAATGTTAACTTTTCCTGATGCCTCTAGAGTGGGCTTGGGTTGTGTGTTGATGTAGAGAGGTAATATTATAGCCTATTTCTCTAGACAGTTAAAGTCGCATGAAAAGAATTACCCCGCACATGATTTTGAAATAGCTGCTGTGGTTTTTGCCTTGAAAATCTGGAGACACTACCTGTATGGTGTACAGGTTGATGTGTTTACTGATCACAAGATCCTGCAGTATATGTTTACTTAGAAGAAGTTAAATCTTAGCCAGAGAATGTGGTTGGAGTTGCTAAAGAGTATGATACAAGTGTGTCATATCACCCGGGAAAGGCCAATATAGTGGCAAATGCACTTAGCAGGATGTCTATGGGTAGTGTTAGTTATGTAGTGGAAGATAAGAAAGATTTAGCTCATGAGGTGCATCTTTTGGATAGACTAGGTGTTAGGTTGCTTGATTCCACTGAGAGGAATATCTTGGTTTAGAGTAGTTCTGAATCCTCTTTTATTTTTGAAGTGAAGGAGAAGCATGACAGGGATCCGAGTTTGGTCAAATTAAAGGAGACAGTTAAGGACAAAAGGATAGAGGTTTTCTCCCAAGGGAGAGATGGCGTGTTTTGATTATAGGGTAGATTGTGTATTTCTTATCTTATTGATCTGAGGTAGAGAATTATGGCTGAAGCCCATAGCGCGTGATATTCCATTGATCCCAATGGCTCCAAGATGTATAACGACTTGTGGGATACTATTAGTGGATTAGCATTAAAAAAGATGTAGCAGAGTTTGTGGAGAAAAGTGCAATGTGCCAACCGGTTAAGGTAAAGCACCTGAGACCTGGTGGTGTAATACAAGAGTTTATTATACCAACTTGGAAATGGGAAGATGCGAATATGGATTTGGTTACTCGTTTGCCCTTTTCGTGTCAAAGTCATAATTCTATTTGGGTTGTTATAAATAGGTTGACTAAGTCAGCGCATTTCTTTCCAGTGCATACATCTTATGCAGCTGAGGATTATGCTAGGTTATATATCCAAGAGTTAGGCAGATTGAATAGAGTTCCCTTGTCTATAATCTTAGATAGGCGTACTCAGTTTACTTCCAAGTTTTGGAGAGCTTTTTTGCATGGTCTTGGTACCCAAGTGCATCATAGTTCCACCTTTCACCTGCAGACAGATGGTCAAGAAGAGAGGACCATCCAAACTCTAAAAGATATGTTGAGGGCACGTGTTCTATATTTCAAGGGTAGTTGTGATGAGTATTTTATAATGATTGAGTTTACATATAACAATAGTTACCATGCTAGAATCAACATGGCACACTTTGAGGCTTTGTATAGGAGGAGGTGTAGATCACCTATACGTTTGTTTGAAGTAGGTGAATCTACTTTTGTTAGACCTGATGCAGTGTTCGAGGCTATGGAGAAAGTGAAGTTAATTAGAGAAAGGTTGAAGACAGCTCAGAGTCATCAAAATTCATATGTAGATATAAGAAGAAGAGACTTTGTGTTTGAAGTTAATGATTTGGTGTATCTGAAAATGTCGCCCATGTAAGGTATGAAAAGGTTTGGCAAGAAGGGGAAACTTAGTCCCTGGTATGTGGGCCCCTATAGAATCCTAAGTCAAGTAGGGAGAGTCACCTATGAGCTTGAGTTGCCTGCAGAGTTATCAGTTATGCGTCCTATCTTTCTTGTCTCCACTCTTAATAAGCACATTGGTGATTCCGTTGTAGTGGATCCTTCGGAGAACCCAGATATCCCGAGTATTCTTTCGTTTGAAGAAATTTCGGTTGAGATTCTAGACCACCAGATCCATAGACTTAGGAACAAAGAGGTTCCCTTGGTCAAAGTGTTATGGCTAAACCTGTCCGTTGAGGATGCTACTTGGGAAGCCAAGGCAGATATGCAATCAAAGTACCCACATCTCTTCTCCACAAGTTCAGATTGAGCTGAAGGTTCTATTCTTCCTTAATTCATCCCTGTTCCAATGAACGTTTAAGCTATATGGCCATTCTTAGAATAAGTTCATTCATTCTCTGGGATATTCAAGAATTTAGAATTATGTAAAGTCAGTTTAGCAAGTTGTTTCAGCTGTGCATACTCAGTTTTCAACATATCCTTAGCCTAGCTAGCGACATTCGAGGACAAATATTCTTAAGAGGGAGATATTATAATATCCCCAAACTTTTCCCTAAGCCTAATTTCATCTATAGAAGGTTAAGGAATGAATTTGTAAGTGAGAAATGTTTAAACTATATAGAGTTTCTCTAATTTTAACTCTTTATCATATGGGAATTTTAATTAGCTTTCCAATGATATAAGATCTGCCCAAATCTGGTGACCAAAAGTCATAAAACACCATCATTTTAGTGTTTGGCGCGTTGCGGAGAGGGTCTATTTAATAATTGTCAAATTCCAGTAGAACTCTGCCATAGTGGCACATTGCGGAGGACATCAATTTCCCAATAGTAATTTTTGTAGTAGCCTAGAATGATGGTGACGCGTCATCTGAAGTTCCATGTACAAACTAGTGGGACAACACTATGGCTCTACATCGTGGTGACTCCCAGATTCCCATTTTTTAATTTCCAGTGAGCCATCGTGATAGTGGCACATTGTGGTGGCCCATAAAGGTGGGTTTCCAGTTCAATTTTTTCAGCTTCGTACAGAAGTTAATAAGGGCACTTTGGACTTTTTCCAAGACTCTTAAACCATGCAAACATTAGAATTAAAGTCACTATAAGCGTCATATGATATTTTTGTTAAGATTACCCTCAAACAAAAACCCTAAGCATCCGAATCCTCTTCCAAGAATCTCAAGGGTTCACCATAGATTTTCTAAAGTGATGCAAGATTCAAGACTCCCAAGTCAAATGCTTCAAGAACCCGCATTCTAGATTTCCAATAACATCTAAAAAGTAAGTTGTTCATCCATGTTTATTAATCAAAGGTATGTGGCGTTTGAACAAGGGCAGTCCTTTCGCCCTTGTGTCCAAAAGCTATGTTTTTACGAATTACCTATGATTTTAAATATTGAAATTCTTACCCATAGTATTTTGTTGAGAAATTTTGGGAATGATGTGATTGATTTAAGAAATTTCGTGGTTTCTTCAAGTTAAAGAATGTTCATTTATTATTTTGAATATCATGTTATTCCATTTACCTAGGAACCACTAAGATGTACCATGATTTATTGGAATCTATTGGTGGATTTATATGAATAAGGATATTGCAAAGTTCATAGCTAAGTTTCATAATTGTCAATAGGTTAAGATTGAGCACTAGAGGCCTAGTAGTACTTTGCAGGAGTTCAGCATCTCCACTTTGAAGTGGGAAGAGGTAAACATTGTTTTTGTGATAGGTTTGCCTCATTCATATCGTCTGCATGATTTGATTTGGGTTATCAAAGGTAGAATGACCAAATCAACCCATTTCTTGCCAGTCCATACTTCCTATTCAGCTAAGGATTATACCAAGCTCTATATTAAAGAGTTGGTTTGGAGGCATGGGGCCCCGTTGTCTATCATATCAGATAGAGGTACTCAATTTACCTCTTAATTTTGGAAATATTTTTAGAAGGGTCTTAGTACTAAAGTTCATATTAGTACAAACTTTTATCCTCTGATAGATTGTCAGGAAGAAAGGACCATTCAGACCCTAGAGGATATGTTAAGAGGTTGTGTTATTGACTTTAAGGGTAGTTTGGATGATCACCTGCCACTGATTAAGTTTTCCTACAATAACAGTTATCACTCCAGTTTTTAGAAGGCTCTATTTGAGGCTCACTATGATAGGAGATATAGATCTCCTATTGTTTGGTTTGAGGTAGTTGAGGATGCTTTGATAGGACTATATTCGGTGTTTGATGCAATAGAGAAAGTTAAATTAATTAAGGAGAGGCTTACGATAGCCCAAAGCTGATAAAAATCCTATGCAGATGTGAGAAGAAGAGATCTTGAAATTGAGGTTGGTGACTAGGTCTATTTGAAAATCTCTCCTATGAAAGGAATGAAGAGATTTGTCCAGAAAAGGAAGCTTAGTCCCCATTATGTTGGCCCTTATAGGATCTTGAGTCGTTATGAGAAGGTATAATATTAGCTTGAGTTTTCTGTAGATTTGGTATCAGAACATCCAGTCTCCCATGTTTCCTTCCTAAAGAAGTGTATTGGTGATCCAGCTGTATAAGTCCCTTTAGAAAGTACAGATGTTACGGATAGCCTTTCTTACTATGAAGTTCCAGTTGACATCCTTGATCATTAGAATCGCAAACTAAGGAAAAAAGAAGTTCCCTTGGTCAAAGTTCTTTGGCAGAATTAGTCCATTGAGGGAGCTACTTGGGAAGCTGAAGTAGATATGCGAACAAAGTACCCTCCTATTTTCTCCGCAAACTCAGACTCAACTTAAGGTAACAGTTTTCATGAGATTATCTCTTTTCCTTTCTCAATTCAATCGATACAATCATTTTTCATATGATTGCATACATTTATGAGTCAGTTCAGTCATATATCCTGTTTAAGACTTAGTCATGTAATCATGTTCTGATTCATGTATGTTTAGTGAGTGATTCCAATTTCTCCAATATTCTTAGCTTAATCAGTCTTATTCGAGGATGAAAGTTCCCAAGGGGAAGATATTGTAATCCCTCGTACTTTTCTTAGCGCGGTTTAGCTCATAGTACATGCATTATTATTGGGAACTTATCTTTATTTTTGACTTCTTAACTTTGAGGATTTTTAAACTGACCTTTCCAACCTCGATATGTAAGTTTTTAAGTTAATTCATGTTCAATGGCTAAGGGAAGTTTCAGATTTTTTGGACGAGGATTTAGGCTCATTTGGATTTGAATTCCAGAACCTGACCGCGACTGTGGTGCGTCGTAGGGGTATAGCGTTGATGCCCTTGGCATGTCGTGGTGGCCCTTAAATAAGTGTTCCAATTACGAATTTAAATTCCCAAGGGGCAGTCTTTTCTTTTACCATCACCCCAATTTGTAAAAACATGGGATGTACCTTCAGTTAGGGCATTATATGCACAAATTCTCCAATTTTACTCATAAAACAAAGCCTAATCATTCACCCAAATTGAACAATTCCCTTCCTTTCGCTTCAAGAAAATTCAAATTCAAGCTTCACCATCCAATAACTTTCAAGAAAGTTGTTCTCTTTCTAGATTTAGGTATCAAAGGTATGTGTGATGTTCATCTATGGTTTAATTTCACCATGGAGTCCAAGAATCTCTTTTTAAATGTTAGATTATGAGTTTTCCATTTTTAAAATGAATTATGTGAATGAATTTCTTGTTACTTTGATTTTATGTTAAGCTTACATTTGTTTTCAAGTGGAAAATATTATAATATGTTTTCGATGTTGAAGTTCCCATGTCATGTTCATGAAACTCATGAGAAATCCTCGAATTATGGTTCTCTTCATGTAATAGTTCTATCTCGTTATGTTTAAAATCATCCCCATGTTAAAGCATTAATCCCCATGTGTTTGATGAAATGCCAAAGACAATAATTTTGCAGATTGATTTTCCTATTATGGTCTTTCGAAGCTTTTGCATGCCTTTGATGTTATTTGCTTTCAGTGTTGGGGGTTATGAATACCCAAATCTTTGCTGTTTACATAGTCTCAATACATTCAAAATGATTTTGTATATAATCTCAGTACATTCAGAAAGATTTTACATGTATCATGATCATTATTAGTTCTGTCAGTTGTCATAGGCAGTTAAACTTAGCACAGTTCAGTAATCAGTGTTAGTTTAGTTAGGAGTAGGATTTAGCACTAAGTGAACATAGGGATGGGTACTCAGTCGCCAGCTAGGATTGGGCCCTTAGAAGTAGTCCATAAGTTCTAGAACTATGTCGACAGCGTAGGATTATGAGATATGACCTGCCAGTTTTGGACTAACATTCTCTTGGGGGTTCACTCGCCAGTTTAGGACTGACTCCCTAGTCTTTCGGGTCACCAGATTAGTGGATCCACATAGCCATGTGTTAGTTCCTGTGGCATGATCTGACACTCTTTCAATTGGGGTTACAGGTTGGACTCCGATTAGCACATATTAAGGCATATCGGTTACAAGATTCTTCCTATGGTCTCAGTTCAGTGCTGAGTACAAAGTTCAGTTCAGGTTTTCTTGACCATAGCATATGGTTCATCAGTTATTTAGTTATCCAATTTTTGTATTTCAATTTACAGACTATTTCAGTATCATATTATATGCTTGCCAATGCATTCTAAGAATTTACAGCCTTCAAAAATTTATGTATCAGTTATCTTATGCTATTCAGTCAGTTGTTATTTCATTCACAATGAACCTATGCATTTTTCCCTAAACTTATCTCATATACCAGTACATTCAAAGTACTGACCACATACTTTCTTCGTGCTATGATATCTTATATCATAGGTTCGGATGCTAAGTTCCCCAACCACAGTTAGACATCCCAGCGTGACATAGCAACAGTAGTGGTAGGTCCTTATCTTTCGGGGACATGATGATTTATTTCAGATATTTACTATATCAGTATTATTCTGTCAGTCAGTGTTACTTATGGACTTGTCCCATCAACTCCGTAGTTAGACAGTTAGAGGCTTTTTAGACATTCAGACAATTAGTTAATCTGTTAGTGTTATAAGTTGGATTTCAGTATTTTCATGGATGTTTTTAGACTTGCAGATTCAGGTACATTTTTAGTATTTAAAATCTTATGGAATTTATTAGTCATTTTCCGCATATGTATTTTTTTCAGTTACTCAGTGCTCACAACAGATACCGACTCATGGGTTAGATTGTGAGCACTTATGACAGTATGCACTTTTGTCACGACTAGGGGTTAGCCTCAGGCTGGTGCACCATAATAGGGCTCTTTAAGCCTAAAAAAACCACAATATAACACAAATGACACCAAAATGCATTAGGAACTGTGCAAATGAACCCCACACCCTAGAAATACCACATTGCAACTAAGATGAGGGGTAAAATAGTCAAATTATACAAAACACATATTTCTTCAAATTCAGGTTGTTACATCATCCACCACTAAAAATCTAGTTCGTTCTCAAACTAAGGCAAAGAAACATCTGAATCAACAAAGAGCTAGGATAAGAAATATGCATATCAGATTTGACCTCCCTAGCAACCTCATTTACGGGTCGATGTCCCCACAGAACCTTAACCATATGGATAACTCTAGTGCACAACCTCATAACATCCGTAGCTAAAATAGAGATCGGCTCTTCAACGAATGACAACCTCTTATCTAACTGGATCGACTCCTAACAAATGATATGTGACTCATCCAAAATATAACGAGGAAGCGTAGACATATGAAAAATTATGTGAACATATTAGAAAACTATGGAAAAAGCTAACTCATAATCAACATAACTAATAGTCTAAAGAACCTCAAATGGACCTATATAATTGGGGCTAAACTTTTCTCCCCTCCAAAACTTCATCACACCCTACATGGGTGAGAATTGAAGGAAAGTACAATCACCCATACCAAAACTCAAGGTACGAAGTCTATGGTTAGCATAGCACTTTTGTCTACTCTAGGTTACACTAAACCTATCTCTAATGACTCAAACTCTATCCAAGGACACATGAAGAAAATCCATACCTCGATGTCTAACCTTAGAAGCATCAAACCAACCAACTGGAGAGCGACAATGCCTACCACACAAAGACTCAAAAGGAGCCATATCAATACTTGAATAATAGTTGTTATTATAAGAAAATCCTTCTAAAACCACATATTGCTCCCGCTGGCCACCTAAATCCATCACACAACTGCGGAGCATATCTTCTAAAACCTGGATAGTTTACTTTGACTGACTATCTGTCTGGGGTGAAATGCCGCACTTAGTTCAACCCATGTACCAAACTCCTCCTAAAAAGTATTCAAAAAGTGCGAAGTGAACACAGAACTCTGATCTAAAATAATAGACACCAGCACACCATGAAGTCGAACATTTTGTCAAATATAGATACGGCTAACCTCTCTGCATTGAATGAGATCTGCATTGCTAGGAAATCCAAATACTTAGTCAATCGATCTTTGCTGACCCAAACACTATCAGATCTATGGGTAGTGCAACATAGTCCGATTATGAAAATATATAGTAATCAATTCCCATTTCCACTTGGGAATGGGTAACCACTGAAGTAATCCACCAGGTCTCAAATGCTCGGCCTTCATCTGCTGATAATAAAGGGAATGAGCTACAAAATTCACTAAATCCTTCCTCATGCCACCCCACCAGTAATTTTTCCTCAAATCAAAATATATCTTAGTCATTTCCAGATAGAAAAAATACCTAGAAAAATAAACCTCATCAAAAATCATTTTGATCGAATCACCCAACCTTATCACACAAACTCGGCCCCAATCCTCAAAATAACATCTAAATTAAGAGAGGATTCCTTAGCCTCGCTACTCAACACCTTATCTTAAATTGATCCCAAACTCACATCATTAAATTGATGAGCTAAAATATGCTCCCTCAAGAAAGGCCTAGCTATCACAAATGCCAAAAATAGACTCAGGTGTCAAAATATTAAGCCTAACCCAAGTCTAAACCTCTAAGTTCAAATGCCTCTCTACGGTCAACAGATGCGCCAAACTACTCTTTCTAATTGACTTCCGACTCAAGGCATCCACAACTACTTTAGCCTTGCCAGGATAATAGAGTATAGTCAAGTCATAATCCTTGAGCAACTTAATCAAGTGACGCTGCCTCTTATTAAGATCTCACAAAGTAAAGAAGTACTGAAGGATATGATGATCTGAGAAAATCTCACAGCGGACCCCATACAAACTGTCTCCACAACTTTAAAGCAAAAACAATCACACATAACTCTAGATCATGGGTGGGGTAGTTCTTATCATGGGGTCTCAGCTGACGAGATGCATAAGAAATCACCTTACCCTCCTGCATCTACATGGTACCTTAACCAAAACTTAAAGTATCACAAAATACGGTAAAACCCAGGCCCTTCTTAGGCAAAGTCAAGATAGGATATAAAGTCAACAAATTCTTGAGTTCTTGATAGCTCACCTCACAAGCATAAGACCACTGAAAGAAAATCTTATTCTGAGTCCACTTAGTCAAAGAAGTGGCAAAATATGAGAAACCCTCTACAAAATACTAATAATAACCTACCAAGCCAAAAAAATTCTGAATCTTGGTGGGCAAAGTAGGTTTATCCCAATCATGAATCACTGTAGTCATGGATGGATCAACCATAATACCCTCATTAGTAACCACATGACCCAAGAAAGAAAAAAGCTCAAACAAACTCAAACATAGAGAACATGGCATACAATTTATCGTCCCTCAATCGCTGAAGCATAATCTGTAAATGCTTCTTGTGCTCACTCTCACTCTTAGAATAAGCCAAGATATCATCTGTAAATCAAATAAAAAGGGAGTCCAAATACAATTGAAACACCAAAATCATCAACTCCATGAATATGGCATGGGCATTGGTTAGCCTAAAGGACCTTACCAATAACTAATAATGACCATATCGAGTTCGAAAAGACATCTTTTGAATATTTGAAGATTTAATCCTAAAATGGTAATAATCGAATCTCAAATTAGTCTTTGAAAACACCATAGCACCCTTAATCTGATTAAATAAATCATCAATATGAGAAAGAGGATACTTTTTCTTAGTGGTGACCTTATTAACTGCCAATAATCAATACACATTCCCATAGACCTGTCTTTCTTCTTCATAAACAAGATATGTGCAGCCCAAGGTGATACACAACATCAAATAAATACCTTATTAAATAACTCCTGCTATTTATCTTTCACTTCTTTCAACTTAATTGGGTCCATCCTATCAGAGGAATAGAAATTGGCTTGGTGCCTAGATCATCGTCAATAGTAAAATTAGTATTGTTACCCAGATGCATACCAAGCAAATAAGTAGAGAACACATCCATGAACTCACAAACAATATGAATAGATTCTAAAGAAAGAGGTGAAGTAACACTAGTATCACAAATATAAGTCAAATAAGATAAACATCCCATCTCAACAAATCTACGAGCCTAAAGATAAGATATAATCCTCTTATGACCCAAATAAGGCTAAACTTTTCAACATATCCTTTACATCTCCGGTGAATCTAAGGTTTTAGAGAACAATCTAGGATAGTAGGAGAAGGAGAAAACCAATACATTCCTAAATTAACATCAAAATCAACCATATCTAACCCAAGCAAATCTACCAAAGTCTCACGCCTAGCAAAAGTCATAATACAGGATTGGTACACCCAATCCACTACTAAATAATCACCTCTTCGGGTAGATGCAATTATAGACATGGTAACAGGCTCACTAACAGAATCAAAACCTAAGGCAAAATATGCTAATAAATAGGCGCAAGTTGATTTAGGATCAAATAAAACAAATGTAAATTTGAAATAAATAGTGATGACACTGTGATCATAATATCTGAAACCTCCTTCTTTCTTATTATAGGTATAGTACAACACTGACCATGATTACTAACTGACTGAGTAGCCCTACAACTATCTCTGGAGGGTCCACTACCTTTGTCTCTCGCAGCTCTAGTATCACCCTACCTCTCAAAGATGAAATAGAAGTAGGTCTAATCATATGAAAGGGAAAGTCCTTGGAAACATGACCAATCTTATCACATATAAAGTAAACTCTATAGCATGAATGAACAGAAAAAGGTATAACTGGCCTCAGATAACAACCCTGAACTACTAAAATAGAAGATCCACCACCCAAACTCTGCAAAGCTGTCTACGCTAGTCTACCCTGGTATACATAAGAACCTGTAAAAGCCTTATGTAATACCCCAAAATTTGGTTCACTGGATGCTACACAATTATCCAAACTATAAGTAGTCTTGAGCTAACCATAGCTGCCTTTTCTAAATTTGAATCTCAAATAGGGAAATATTGATGAAAAAATCATAACACATGCAAAAATATATCTAAAATCTTCTGAGTATATCTGAATCATACTAAATATCAAAAGTTTGATAAGCCAAATGATGAAAATCTAAATACTAACTCAAAGGTTTAAATCTGAATCTAACAATCCAATAAGCCTCTAGTAGCTAAATTTAGAGAGTCTTTGGGACAGAACCCAGCTAACTCAACTATCTAAAATGAGTAAAGCCATATGTATGAGTAACTTGGAAATTTGAATAACTAAACCCTCAAAACTATGAGAACTCACCAACTGCAGGGATGTAGATAAGATGCTCGAATATCAATCACACTACTAAGACTGAGCACCTGTACCTATATTATGAGATAATATAGCACATAGATAAATATGTTGAACAGTACTTTGATGTGTACTAAGTATATGGGGTTCTATGCAATAAATAAATAATATCATCACAGTTTACATAATCATGCATGCTAAATGTAAATGACTCACATAAGCTTGATTAATCTAAAATCTGAAAGTAAAGCATGAACAATAAAATATGTAATCTAAATCTTGTGAGTCATCACACTTAGTTCTGAAATATGTAGTTCTTCTTTATTTTCTCAAATCACATAGGATAAGTGAAGTCTAAAAACTTATTCTGTGCATCTAAAGGCATCAAATAAAAAAAAACTATTTAAGAGTAGGGGACATATTTTGGGAGGTTCTTTTAACTGACATGTACACCATGTGAGCATCCATGGTGTCCCACGACTAGCCCCCCATAAGGTTAGGGTTATTCTACCTTTACCATTGGAATAGAATAATCTAATCTGTGTGATCACAATCTGAGTCATCCATCTTGAAGTGGGAATAATCTAATAATCTGTAAATAGTGGCACATAGTTCTGGGATATGAAACAGGAGTAACTTACCCATCTTGGTGCTAAATACTACTCCCAATTTCATGGTCAAAATCTTAAGAAAAACCACTTTAGAGCTTATACAAAAGTTTACTGAAAACCAACTATGCTTTACTTTTTCTTTAAATCTCAAATCTTCGGAAATAAAGTGGATTCTTTATCTAAAATCTGAAAATAATCTAGTCATGGGGTGCTTATAGCACAAACAATCTTAAAACAATAATCTTTAAATGAGGTCCAAATACCCCAGCATTAATCTCATGTTAAAACATCTCGAAATACATACTTGGCAATTTGAAAATTCATAAATTATCTTTAAGTCTAGAAATTACTGCACAAGGCATAGAAATATGAATAAAGTCATGTAATTAAACTTCTAAACCATGGGAAATCTCTTAATCTTGCTAATAATGATAATGGGTATAAACCCTAACTTGAAATACATGGGAAATCATATAAATTGCAGTAAATTTACAATAGAAGTAAAGTTTTGGGGACAAGGATAAAAGATTTATCCTTGTTCAAGCCCCACATATCTCCGATGATGAACTTAGATGAACAACTTGCTTTTGAGACTCTATTTGTGTTTTCGAATGTACACTCTTGAAGTCCTTGGTCTCGGAAACTTGAATCTTGAATCAATTTGGAAAAGTAATGGTGGAATCTTAGGATTTCTTGAAGATGAATGTGGAAGTGTGGGGTTTTGGATGAGAGGAATTTTGATGAATAATTGAATATAATCCTTCTAAGAGGCTTTAATCTTGTGTTTGGACGAATGGGGGTTGGTTAATTTACCAAAATACTCTTTATAAACTCTTACACAAAATTGGAAAAACGACCAAAAATCCCGATTTGCTAGGCCACCACGACATGCCACTATCGCGGTGGCTTATTGGAAAAAGTACAAGTGGGAATTGGGCTCACTCCACGATGCTACACCATTATGATGCCCTATAGTTTTTTCATTTAAAACATTGGCGCGACACGCCAACATCGCGCCAGGCCACTAAAAATTGACGAATTGGAAATTGGCCCTCTTTGCGATGCACCCATATCGTGAAGGGCCATTGGACAATGACAATTAAGAATTAACACTGCTCTGCGATGTGCTAAGGGTCAAAATGATGGTGCTTTGCGACTGGAACTTAAAATAGCGATAACTTCTTACTCAGTTATCAGATTTAAGTGAATCTTATATCATTTTAAATTTCCTACGTCATGGAAAGTTCAAATCTAAGGAACTCCATATGAAATAAACATAATTCATTCTAGAAACTAATCCTTGACATTTTTTGGATGAGTTTAAGTTAGGAAATATTGTGGGGTATTACAATATCTCCCTCTTGGGAACATTCATCCTTGAATCTAGTTACTTAAACTAAAATTTCAGAGGAATCTGAGAGCATAAGATAGCATGCACAACTAAAATGAACTAAGCAACTGAATCTAAATCATTCTAAACTTCTAAGTAATTCTGTGTGTGCATGAACTTACATGAAGACAATTATATAGCTTAATTTGTGATTCAAAAGGAACTAAGTTAAGAAAGAGTATTATCTTCTACTAAATATGAGTTTGCAGAGAAAAGGTGAGGGTACTTGGCTCGCATATCTGCTTCTGCTTCCCAAGTGGCGCCCTTATCCGACTGATTTCTCCAAAGAAATTTAACCAAGGGAACTTCTTTGTTCCTTAGTCCATGAATCTGGTAATCTAAAATCTCAACTAGAATCTCTTCATATAAAAGGCTGTTCTGAATATCTAATCTTTTTATTGGAACTACAATGGTTGAGTCACCAATACTCTTCTTAAGCATAGACATGTGGAATATAGGATAAATGGCTGACAAGTCTACGGGCAACTCAAGCTCATAAGCTACTTTCCCAAAACGACTCAAAATTCTATAAGGGCCAATATACCGAGGACTAAGCTTCCCCTTCTAGACAAATTTCTTCACCCCTTTCATCGATGAAATCTTTAAATACCCAAGATCACAAACTTCAAATTTCATGTCCTTTTTTCTCACATCTACATAGGATTTCTGACGACTTTGGGCTATTTTCAGTCTTTCTCTAATCAACTTAACTTTCTCCATGGCCTCATACACTATATCAAGATGAATCAAAATGGCCTCACCCACTTCAAACCAACCTATGGCTGATCTATATTTGCTCTCATAAAGATCGTTAAATGGATCCATTCGAATGCTAGCTTGGTAATTGTTATTAAAAGAAAACTCAATCAATGGCAGATGCTCATCCCAACTACCCTCAAAATCAAGAGCACATGCCCTCAACATATCTTTTAGAGTTTGGATGGTCCTCTCTACCGGACCATTTATCTGAGGTTGGAAAGCTGAACTAAGATGAACTTGGGTACCAAGACCCTTCTAAAAAGCTCTCCAAAACTGGGAAGTAAACTGAGTGCCCCTATCTGAGATGATAGATAAGGGGACTCCATGTAGTCTGACTAACTCTCAAATGTATAACCTAGCATAATCTTCGTCTGTATAGGATATACGAACTGGCAAGAAATACGCTGACTTAGTCAATCTATCTATAATAACCCATATCGAATCATGACGATGACACGATTGGGGTAAACCAGTTACAAAATGCATATTCACCTCATCCTACTTCCACGTGGGGTTACAAAACTTTTGCAATATACCACTAGGTCCTCGGTGCTCTACCATAACCTATTGACAAGTTGCACATGTAGCTATGAACTCCATTATATCTTTCTTTATACCATTCAACTAATAGTTTTCCTGTAAGTCGCGGTACATCTTGTTGGCACCTGGATGAATAGAATACTGCACACCACACGCTTCTACGATAATCCAATGCATTAAATCATCAACACATGGCACACACAATCTACTTTCGTGCCTCAACACACCATCTCCCACTTGAGAGAAAAACTTAACCTTTTGGTCTTTAACTGACTCTTTCAGTTTGACCAAACTAGAATCTATATCTTGTTTCTCCTTTATTTCTGAAACTAGGGAAGATTCAAAACTACTTTGAACCCAAACATTACCTTTAGGTTAATCAACAAACCTAACACCCAATCTAGCCAAACGATGAACTTCTCAAGCTAACTCATTCTTAGCATTTACAACATGAGCAACACTGCCTATAGACAACCTATTAAGGGCATCTTCCACTATATTGGCCTTGCCCAGATGATACAACACGCTCATATTGTAGTCCTTCAATAACTCCAACCACTTTATCTCACAAAGATTCAACTCCCTCTGTGTAAACACATACAATAAGCTTTTGTGGTCCATGAACACATCAACATGCATACCATACAGATAATGTCGTCAGATTTTTATTGAAAACACCACAACAGTTATTTCAAGTTCATGGGTTAGGTAATTCTTTTAATAAGGCTTCAACTATCTAGAGGAATAGGCTATGGCCTTTCCTCTCTGTATTAACACACAACACAAACCAACTCTAGAGGCATCGCAATAAATAATAAAGCCAGCTGTACAATCTGGTAATGCTAGAACTGAAGCTGAAGTGAGTCGAGTCTTCAACTCTTGAAAACTCTTATAGCAAGATTCTGACCATAGCAACTTAACTTTTTTTTTGGTGAATCTCAACATAGGAGATGCAATAGATAAGAAACCTTCAAAAAACATCAGTAGTAGCCAACGAAACTCAAGAAACTCCTAATGTCTAATGGAGAGATAGGTCTAGGATAATTTCTTATGTCTTCTGTCTTTTGGGGATCAACTCTAATGCCATCAGCAGAAATAATATAACCGATAAAGGCTACTGACCTTAGCCAAAATTAACACTTGCTAAATTTGATGAACAATTGATGCCCTCTAAGAGTTTGTAAGACAATTCTAAGGTGGTTTGCATGGTCATCCTCATTACGGGATTATACAAGGATATCATCTATGAATACTATGTCAAACATGTCTAGATACCATTTGAACAATCAATCCATGAGGTCCATAAAAGCATCTAGAGCATTAGTTAGCTCGAAAGATATGACTAGAAACTCAAAATAAGCATAACGGGTTCTGAAGGCTATCCTTGGAATATAACATTCCCTTACTCTAAACTTATGATAGTTGGATATAAGGTCTACATTTGAGAAATAACTTGCACCTTGGAGTTGGTCAAATAAATCATCGATTCTAGGAAGAGGGTATTTGGTTTCTATTGTGACCTTATTTAGCTAACGATAGTCAATGCACATTCACAAAGAACTATCTTTCTTTTTCATGAATAGGACAAGAGCTCCCCATGGAGAAATACTATGCCATATGAAAACCTTAGCTAAAAGATCCTTGAGTTATTCTTTCATCTCTTTAAGCTCTGCGGGATACATATGATATGGAGGGATAGAAATAGGCCGAGTATCTGGAAGAAAGTCAATACTGAATTTTATTTCCCTATCGGGAGGTACTTCTAGGAGATCTTCTAGGAAAATATCAGGAAACTCATTCACTACATCAACTAACTGAACTGTTAGAGTCTCTGACTTAGTGTCTTTAACTTAACCTAGATGACAGAAGCAAACTTTGGAAATCAATTTTCCGTCCTAAAGGTACGATATGAAATGACTCTTGTGAGACACTGAATTACCTGACCAGTCAAAGATTGGCTCATCTAGAAACTAAAACTTCACCACTCAGGTACAGAAATCTAAAGAAGCATAGTAGGATCGAAGCCAATCCATACCTAGAATAAGATCAAAATCAACCATGTCTAACTCTATTAGGTCTGCTAACATGACTTTATGAAGGACGGTGATCGGACACTTTTTAGCCATTTTTTTTGCAACAATTGACTCACCTACTAGACTAGAAACCAAGAAAGGCTTAGGGATATTTTTAGAACTTATCTCAAAATTCACAGTAACTAATGGAGTCACATAAGAGAAGTTCGACCCAGGGTCTAACAATGCATAAATATCAAAATAAAAGACACGAAGCATACCAGTCATAACATCGGGTGAATTTTTCTGCTCCTAGTGGGATGGCAAAATATAAAACCGACTCTGGCACTGACTACTATCGGTACTAGATGATATGCCTTGAGAAGGAGCTGGGTGACCTAAAAGAGCTGGTGCACTATTAGCCTGAGTCTGAGAACAAACATCTCTATTTCCCCGCCTAGCATGTAGGAACTTTTTTATTTCGTGACCCTTTTATGGCTCCACAAACACTTACCTCCATGATTTTTACCGTAATTAGAACATGGGGATTAATTAGGCTTATTACTCACACTATTCTGAGATCTAGACATAGAAGACTTACCCAATAGTTATTGATTATTTCTGGGTGCAGGAGCACTGGCTAAATAAGGTGCAGGGATGGATGAATGATTCTGAAACTGCAAATGATTACCTCCTCTAGACCTCTTCTGACTATGATCAAACTGCCCTGTTCTAGCCCTCTTATTCACTCTCTTTCTTTTTCATATTTTTTGTCTTAATCTACTAAGCATGCACCATTAATCTAGGAAGGTCCATGTCCCCATTGAGCATAGCGATTCTACACTCCTTAACAACCATCCCAGACACACTGGTCACAAACTTACTCATGCTTGACCTAGGGTCAGCCATCTGGTCAGGGACATAGTTAGACAACTGTTTAAACTTGAGGAAATACTACATTACTATCATAGAGCCCTGCCCTAGTTTCATGAACACTTTTATCTTAGATTCCTTCATTTTAAGTGGAAAGAACTTGTCTAAGAATGCATACTGAAATATCTACCAAGTCATGGGAGCTGCATTCTCCCCTCTACTCTTCTTCCACATCACTACCCAATCATAAGCAATATCCTTCAGCCTATAGGATGAAAATTCTACACTATCAGTCTTAGAAACATGCATAATTCAGGCAATCTTCTTTACCTCATCAAGATAAAGCTCTGGGTCCTCACCTGCCTTCGACCTAAAGAATTTTTGCAAGTTCATTCTCATAAAATCTTGAATTTTAGCTGCGGCTAAATCCCCATCTAGCTGAAGTAGGACTGTTGCCTGATGGTTGCCCTGAATATTACTTATCACAGATTATGTTAGTGCCTGAAAAGCATCTCAAAACTCTACATGCGACACATTCTCATTCAAAGGATCTGCTGGCTGAGGTGGCTGGTTGTCATTTCTGCAGGGGTTATCTCAATAAGTAGGCATACTTTGTCATAAAAGAGACTGAGTTAATAGCAGATAGAGATAGTTGTAAGCATGATGGATTATGAAAGAAGAGATGGTTTCCTAAAATACTTTATGGCCTTTTTCTCATAGATGTGGTGCGCTTCACACAGATGATCAAGACTCTTTGTAATATGGCTTTTCTGAGTCCCTAGAAATCTAAACCTTAGGCTTTGATACCAAGTTTGTAACACCCTAAAATCCGGTTCCCGGGATGCTACACGGTGCTCCGAACTACAAGTAGTCCTGAGCTAACCTTAGCTGCCTTTTCTAGATTTGAATTTCAATTAATGAAATATAGATGAAAAATCATAACATATGTAGAAAATTGTCTTAAATTTTCTGAGTATATCTGAATCATACTAAATCTCAGAAGTATGACAAAACAAATGCTAAAAATCTAATTACTAACTCAAAGGTCTAAATTTGAATCTAAAAGTCTAACAAGCCTCTACTATCTGAATCTAGAGAGTCATTGGGAGAGGCCATAGCTGACTCAACTATCTGAAATGAGTAAAGCCATATCTACTAGTAACTTGGAAATCTGAATAACTAAAACCTCGAAATTATGAGGACTCACTAACTATAGGGATGTAGATAAGATGCTCGAAGATCAATCACGTTGCTGAGAATGAGCACCTGTACCTACATTATGAGACAATATAGCTCACACACATATATATGGATTAGTACTTTAATGATGTACTAAGTAAATATGGGTGTATGTAATAAGTAAATAATATCATCATAGTTTACAAAATCATGCATGCTAATTGTAAATGACTCACGTAAGCTTAAGTAATCTGAAATCTGAAAGTAAAACATGAATAATAAAAAATGAAATCTAAATCTTGTGATTCGTAACATTTAGTTCTAAAATTTGTAGTTCTGCTCTATCTTCTCATATCATAAAGGCTAAGTGAAATCTGAAAACTTATTCTATGCATCTAAAGGCTTCAAATCAAATAAAACTATTTAAGAGTAGGGGACATCTTTTGGGAGGTTCTTTTAACGGACATGTACACCATGTGAGCATCCATGGTGTCCCATTACTAGCCCCCCGTAAGGTTAGGGTTGTTCTACCCTTACCATTGGAATAGCATAATCTAATTTGTGTTATCACAATCTGAGTCATCCATGTTGAAGTGGGAATAATCTAATAATTTGTACCTATGGTGGCACGTAGTTCTGCGGTATGAAACCGTAGTAACTAACCCATCTCGCTCCTAAATAATACTCCTAATCTCATGCTCAAAATCTTAAGAAAATCCACTTTAGAACTTATACAAAGGTTTACTAAAAACCAACTATGCTTTGCTTTTTCTTTAAATCTCAAATCTTCTGGAATAAAGTGGATTCTTTATCTAAAATCTTAAAATAATCTAGTCATGGGGTGCATATAGCACAAACAATCTTAAAACAATGATCTTTAATTGAGGTCCAATGACGCCAACATCAATCTCATGTTAAAGCATCTCCAAATACATACGTGGTAATTTAAACATTCATAAATTATCTTTAAGTCTGAAAATTACTGCACAAGGCATAAAAATATGAATAAAGTCATGTAATTAAACTTCTAAACCATGGGAAATCACTTAAGCTTGCAAATAATAATAATGGGTATAAACCCTAACTTGAAATACATGGGAAATCATATAAATTGCAGTAAATTTGTAATAGAAGAAATGTTTTGGGGACAAGGATGAAAGATTTATCCTTTTTCAAACATCACGTATCTCCGATGATGAACTTAGATGAACAACTTGCTTTCCAGACTCTATTTGTGTTTTTAAATGTAGACTCTTGAAGTTCTTGGTTTCGGAATCTTGAATCTTTAATCAATTTGGAAAAGTAATGGTGGAATTTTGGGATTTCGTCAAGATGAAGGTGGAAGTCTAGGGTTTTTTATGAGAGAAATTTTGATGAATAATAGAATATAATGCTTCTAAGAGGCTTAAATCTTGTGTTTGGATGGATTGGGGTTGGGTAATTTACCAAAATAGCCTTTTTAAACTCTTAGACGAAACTAAAAAAACATCCAAAAGTCTCAAATTGCTAGGCCACTGAAATGCGCCAATATCGTGGTGGCTCACTGGAAAATGGACCAGTGCAAACTGGACTCACTCCACGATGTGCCACCATTATGATGCCCTATAGTTTTGTCATTTTGGACATTGGTACGATGTTCCAACATCGCGCCCGGACTGCTTTATGTGTAATATAACAATGATGATGATGATACACGAGATTGTTACACAACCTCTATATAAACCCTCGTAAGTAAGCCTCCCAATGTGGGACTCATGGGGGGTTCTTCAACCCATATAGAATATATATATATATATATATATCCAAATCTCCTCCCTGGTACATCACTAGTGGAGAGTTTTTTAGGATGTCACTTTTTCTCTCATAAAATAATGTTACCAAGTTTCCCAAATTTTGTCACGGTGGTACCATTTATTTTACGAATGAATATGATGTGAGGATGAGATACTCAAAACTAACCATAGTAAATATTTCCACAACCAACCACAAGACCTACTTCCACAACAAACCACAATGATATATTCCATAACTATGTGAGCCAATATCCACTCATTATTTCTCCCATCTATTAAACGCTGCATGACTCATATATTGATAAAGTAAACATTAGGTATTTCACAATATAATACAATTATTCATAAGTATATTAGGCTATACATAACAAATAAGACCCCACACGGTCAAATAAATCACATAATGTCTCAAAATAATATTTATATCACATATAGGTCCCCACACGAGAACAATACATTAAGATATCCAATTTCATAATTAGTTCCCATCCCCATAACATGCATTTTATATACAAATTCATGACCCAACCTAGTTTGAAGAGTTAATCCATAACCTATCTCAAAGGCCAAAATCGGTCCGATATGATTCTACTCATGACCTTAATTCTCATGAATGATCCCAAAATCAATTATGACCAAGAAATCTAGAATCTACTCATAAAAAAAGTTAGTAATACCCATATTGACTACTTTCTATTTGGGGCCAAAATGGACCCCCAAAATAGATTTTTGAAAAAGAAGAGCAAAATCATAATTTAAAAATGTATCCCCATACTTTTAGGAATCTAAACCTTGAAATCCAAGTTTTAAAAAGTTTAAAATGAGGTTCAAATCAAAATAAAACCCATTTTTAAACTTTACCGGGTGAAACCTTTGAAATATGCAATAAAATCAATAATCAATGTTGTTTTGAAGATTAAATTAGGGAAAAAAAATTAATTATACGATTAGGAACATTATTCAAGTGAAAAGAAGTAAAATTAGAATTTAAAATCAAGACCTAAGGTTTTATATTTTTTGAGAAACTAATCAAGAAATTGACAAGAAAAGGGTGAATTTTAACCTTAAATCCCTAAGAGAATCAAGAAATATATATTAATCTAGCTTCCCAAGCACCCATAAGCTCCACTTTTAAGCTCTCACACTATTTTAGAATTTTTAGCTCTCAAGGATGAGAGAGAAATAGTCAATTTGCGACTTAAGGGGTCTATTTATACCTATACCAGGTTCTTAGATATTGCTATTGCACAACAAGGTGTGCTATCACACTACCTACCAGCTAAAACATGGTGAATTTCTATGTTTTCATTAAGGCCTCGGGATTCATTTGATATTTGATACATATGAAAAAATATGTAACCACACTAAATTTGACACTCCAGAAAAGACAACATTTTCACAAGGTTGATCCCCAAACCCTAAAATTATAATTTTCCAAACTGAGGGTTAAAATGGGATCTAAAAGCCACAGAACTAGACCCAATATGTTACCACACTGAAATAAGTATTTTGATTTGCTAGCGCAGTCCGTTTAACCATCCATCGTATGCATTAAAATATAACCATAGAAGTCCATAATAAGTCTCTCGAAGCCTCCAAAAACAATAATAACACACAAATGGCATAGAAATGCATTACGAACCATGTCAATCATTCCCATATTCCAGAAATACAAAAATATAACTATAGGGAGGTGTAAAATAATTAAATCACACAAAAACACATATTTTACATATTTTATCAAAATTTTGATTGTTATATTATATTTAGTGTTTTGATTTGAGACAAATGTTGTTGACTGTTCTAAATATTTAAAGTTGTATAATTTTCATTGGATGTTCTTGTATTGGATATAATAGGTCATCGGATGGTATCTTTTATTAACATTTAATCTATGTAGAACACCTTGCTTATTTATTAATTGTGTTCTTGGATTTCGCCTATGATGGGCATTTCCTACAAAATTGACCTATTACATTAGCTCTAGCTTATGCTTTAACTTACCTACTTGTGGGATTTAGTAGGTGCCATCATGAATCATAAATTGGATTGTGACATGGTTACCTTTAACCCATTAAGTACAAAAGTTAAACCAACTTTCCATTATAATTTATTTTCATAACTCAGGGTTATGGATATTGGTAGATTCATTAATAGCTAAGTCTTATAGTGTAAATAAGTTATAATACCTATTTTGTCATGAATTTTATTGTTATTATTTTACCATCATCCTAAACCCTAGTGACATTGTGAAATCCATGACTGTTGAAATTGAGTCATTGAATTCTATAAATTTGTCCACTTTATGAGATTGACATAGTAGTTGAATTCTTTAGAGATGGTGGGTTATGAATACCCACTAACCTAGAATTTCATTCATATATTTTTAGATTTTATATTTCCTAATTTATATTATTTTAATTCTTTCAAATAGCATATTTATTTTAGTCATCTGATAATTACCAATTGTGAGAATTGTAGTTGTAAGTGTCTTTCAGTTAAGTGTACTACGTAGCACCGAGCAAATGTAGTTATGAAGGCTCATACTCTAGTAATGCTAATAACTTTAGTAAAAGTCCCTAAGTCCCAAAACTACAGCATAACTATATGTTCTAAAGGGTCATCCCTCATGCTGGACAACATAATCCTTATGGACAATAATTAAGTGGATCTATATTATCCAGTTTTTATACCCTTGGAAAGGAACTAAGAACCCTTGCCACTTGGGTTATAGGTTGGGCCCTTATTAGCTCATATTTGGATATGTCAGTTATTAGTATCTCTCACAATACAAAATTTATATTTCAAACTTCAAATTCCTGTATGACCTTGTATTCAGCTATTAAGTTCAATTTACAGTGTATGTTTATTACTTGGTATTGCATTAGTTATCAAGTTACATGTTCCATATTTAGTTTAGATTAGTTATTTTACTATCTTTCCTACTCGGTATATTCAAAATACAGATTGCATACTTTCTTTATGGTATATTGTCTTACAATATAGGTTACAATGCTTTGCATCCTAATTGTTCCAAGTACGATCTCATCCCATATCAGTAGTAGCAATTTTGGTGAGTCCTTATTATTTGAGGACCAGAGTCAAATTTTTATTTCATTTTGTCTTTGTCGTTCCCAATTTTTAGAAAATTGGAGTTAGCTAGGAACTTATCCCAATAACACATCTTAGTAAAGGCTTTTCGAACATATAATTAAATATTGAGTTTTATTGTCTCATACTTGCTTAGTGATGATTTGATTTTGTTTTGTTTTGATATTTATTATATTATTAAAGTTTATCTTCAGCATAAGAGTTGATTTAATGAGTACTGTCCTTATTTCTTAGTAGTTTTCTAGGTCATGGGTTAGCTTGGGGTTACTTGTGATACTAAGCACTATTATGACTTGGTGTAGTCTTGAGTCATAAAAAACTTTGTAACATAGCAATAAGTGTAAAGTTTTCTAGGGTGTTAGAAAGCTGTGTTGAATAGAGTTTTATTCATAGGTGTGAAGCGTGCCACACTTATGAATGAGAGGCTCTGAGGAATTTTAGGAAAAGTTTCCCTTTATTCATGATTATGTCATGAAATAGTGTGAGAACTATTAAAACCTACTTCTAACTAGTTCTCTATACATTTTAAAAACATACCTCTAAAGAAGGAGGAGGGAAAATATGAGAGGAGCGGTGAATCAACATGTGCCACTAGCTCCAGAAAACCCTCTCAATGAGCTAGTCTCTGATACAAAATTTAGGTTTGCCTTTACAAGCATAGTATAGTCTATAAAACCTTACAAAAACCAAACTACTGTGGCATCAGTCAAGCCGATAAGGAATGTGGTAGTGACAAGAGTCTAAGATTTCACTTGGATAAATCCCCTAGTAAAGTTTGAAAAGAATCCATAAGAGGTTGTGGGATAGTATTTAGAAGCTTAAGAAGATTATGGGTGTTACCCTAACTGAGAGTGTCAACTTAGCTGCTTATAAATTACATAGAGTAGGTCACACCTAGTATAAGTAATGAAAGATGAAAAGGATGCATATGTAAAACCGGTAGAATATGATAAGTTTTTTATTGTATTTTTGTACAACTTCTTCCCGCTTGAGACGAGGGAGGCTAAAGTGCTAAAGTTTATAAATTTTAAGTAGGGTAGTATCAGTGTGAAAAAGTATTCCCCTGAGTTTACTCGGGTGTCGAGATATGCTCTAGTTATAGTTGCTAACTCCAGGGCCTACATAAGCAAGTTTATGTTTGGTATTTTTAGGATGTAGTCAAAAAGTACAACACGGCTATATTGGTGAAGGAGGTTGACATCTCCATACTGATAGCTCATGATCAGTATATAGAGAAAGAGAAAGTTATGGAGAATGAAGGGAGAGAAAGAGGGTCAAAATTGGTAGCTTTAATTTCTCTCAGCAAAAATAAGATGATGGAAACCGTTCTCAGTTTCACCAAAAATCTTTAGCTCTAGACCTATTTTTTGCAAGTACCCAGTGCCCAAGTTCAGGTAGGATCATCATGATAGGGCACCAAGCTCTAAGTTTTTGGGTAGTTTGAGCAGTGTTCGTACTAACCCAATGTGCAAGAAATGTGCACTACTAGAAATTACCTCTATTGGAATGAACATTTTGGTGATGGTTAACAAGGCGTTGCAATTAGTGGTCTATTTCAATGGTTTTAAGCGTTATCAAAAGTTATTGTTCTATTAGCTATAATTTAACATTATAACTGTTGCCTTTGACCATAAGCACTACAATAGCTAAATAAAATAAGCTATAACAACTCTTATTTTATTCTCTCTATTTTCATGAAAACTTTTTATTCAATCTGCCGAAAAAAACATTTTATACATCTTCTTTCTCTCTTATCTTAAACCTACATCTTAAACCTTTATTGTACAATCACTTATTTCTCTTTTATCTTAAATATACAGCTTCTCATCATTACAATCCACGACTAGGGCTGCCAATGTACTCTTCGATTAGTTGATAGAATAGATACAATCAATGATTAGGGATATTGGTGTACTCTTCCATTAGCTGATATAATTTCTAAAATCAATGATTAGGACTGTCGGTGTACTCTTCGCTAAAATCGTTAGCTACAGTCGCTACAATTGCTATAAACGATTCAATGTTGTGGGGATGATCTGGCAGTGAGCTTCCGGTGGTGAGCTCTATGGGATTTACTGGTGCCACTTCAAAAATAGATTTGTTTTGGAATATCAGATTGAATTTTCAATTCAATTTCTCTTAAATTTTCATTTTAATTGCTTTAATTTGGGAATTTTAAGGTTAATGTTCTCTTCTATGACTTTGACCTAATTTTTTGGGATTTTGGATTTTTCTTGGGTTTATTTGATTACTGAAATTTTTGATTTCTCCTTGTAATTTTGATAATTATGATCATTATATTGGGGAAGATGTCGTAATTCGTTATATTGACAACCAGTAATTGAGGAAGATGAGCATTACTGATTAGAGTTTTAATTATTGTAGTCTTAATTGTTAATTTAATTTGTCTATAATATAGTTTCTATGTTTAGATTGTTATTCTTGTTTATGTAGGTTTTTAGATTAATAAGAAATGAGAATGAGAAATGATGTATGTGGAAAGGATGATCTTTGGCCCACTACGTAGATAATGCTACATAAATAATCTAACAGAGGAAAACATCTCTTAAATTGCTAAGCTTGTCTCATTTTAAGATCAACAGTATCTTAGCAAAATTGCTCTGGTTATTCAAAAAAATCCTCAAAAAACAAAGAGAAGAAGGTGTTTTCGGTTCTCAAAATTGTCAACTTAGAAGCAACTTGTGATTGACTGCATCATGCAGGATTTGTGTTCTTGTGTTGATATAGAGCATATTACTTTTGAGATATTCTTTTTTTATCAGAACAACAATTGGTACATTGAAATATAGAAGCCATTCTTATCTTTTCCTTTCCTTTTATATTATAATAAATCAGACACATATTTTTATAATTCCTTTTTAAAATAATATTTGAGAAGGGACCTCATAAGTACTGTAGTTGAAAAACATGAGGTATTCCACATGCAAGATGCTTATTCTAATCCATCTGACTAAAGTTTATCATTTTCCTTAAGGAAAAACAAAAATATTTGAAGAGGATAAGAGGATTAATTGCTATTTATATCCCTTTCTTATATGATATGACTGACATCATAAATATCTAGGAGCTAAGTTAGGTTATCTCCATAAAGGAGGATTTCTATTGCCTAGTGATTGTAGTAAGATTAAGGAAGCTGATTCTGTTGATTTTCTTATTTGATAGATATCTACAACACGATAGTAGGAAGTATATCTAATTTGTGTCTCTTGAACATCAGGAATCATGAAAATCCAACTAAAATATTTTCTTTTGGGGGAAGAGATATGGGGTGGCAGTTAGCTTAAGTAGTTAAAAGAGGAGAGCAGTCCATTTGTTGAGGTCCTTGAAGGTAGTGGGAATGGTGGAAGATTGCTTAAATAATGGTAATTCATTTTTTATCTCTGTAATTGCAATGTGAGCCAAGGTGATTTTTGACTATGCTGTAAACTAGTTAACATTTATAGCCTATTGGTTGATCAATATATGGATGTTATATGCAAGGTTGATTTTATTGATACCAGGAATGTTTCTGCTGTTGTTGATGTACTTCGGTTCAATAATAGAAAACGTATGATAATTTTGGGTCAGATGGGTCCATATTAAATAAAAGAAGCTCATGTATTATTTAGAGAACTATTTTTACTAGAATTTCATATGCTTTTACTCACTTCAATAATTTGTTCAATTCACAAGCATTGTTTGTATTATCTCAGGATCAATCTGGCATGCAAATAGATTTTTTTGTTAACATAACTACAAAACTCTATTTGGCGGAGTGAGTTTATAGGACAGTTTTGAAGATAGAAGAAAGAGTAGGTTTACTGGCCCAATAAAAAAAGATCTCACTTTAGCCATGTATTTTGATTCTTTGAGGGGAAACTAAGTGGAGCAGCTTCACTGTCATTTGTTGATTTGATCTAAATTATATGTCATTTAGTTAAAAGGTTCATAAGTTTTCTTTTCAACTTAAAACCTGGGAACTAGATCACTGGTTCAGCAAAGATTAGATTAACGTCCATCTTTAGTCCTGTGGGGTTCAATTTTAATTTTGTGGGGTTTCTCTAGGCTACTGGCATAATGATAGTACCTCTTGTTTCATTCAAAATTTGCTCTGGAGATCATGGGTTCGAATCGTGGAAACAACCTCTTGCATAAATGCAAGGCAAGACTGTGTATAAGAAACCCCCTTTCAAGTCTGGTCTTTTCTCAATCCTATGCGTAGCAGTAGTTTTAGTCTACTAGACTGCCTTCTTTTTTTAATTATTGTTTAAGGGTAGAGTAATTTGGATTTTGTAGAATACTAGTTAGTAAATTTAAACTTTTTGGTATGCAATCTGTGAATAAAGGCACAGGTGTGAGTTAAATATCTTACAAGTTGTTGATGACGGCATTAACTAGGTTGTGTGTTGAATTTGTGGTTGTATTTCTATACTTTTATGTGATACAATCTGTTACTCATTTAAGTTATTAAAGTAATCTAAAATTAATGCATGACATCTATAATTCTGGATCTTATTTTCCTATTCCCTCCATATTAATGTTAATAATTCTTTTTTGTTATTATTATTTTGGTTTTAGTTTTATGGTCATTTTCACTGCTACAGGGAATTAACATTGTCTAGACTTGCTATTTTCCTGGTTCAATTTACAAAGTTTGGCAGTAGTTAAAGGTAAAAAAAATGACTAAAGCAACTTTTAGTTAACATGTGAGTTATTTTGTGATGCTTAGTTAAACTACTAGACTGGGGGGGGGGAAGAGGGCCATAGGACAGAACCTGAAATAGCGTCACTATGGGCAATGTTTACTCAAGAAGTTTTAGTGTACCATAAACTTTACTATCCTAATGTAACCAAGGTGACGTTAAACCTCTTCTACTTATAGTATGTAGAACATGCTTAGAGCTTGTTAGATATTATTGTTTGTTCTTTCAAATTCATAGTATTTAGAGTACTGCCTCATCTTAACGCTTAAACTGTTGTATAAAAGACATTTTTATTTATGTACTTGAGCCATCAGTATCCCTCATGTGTGCATCTTGATGTTGGGTAGAATTGTTAGTTGGAGCTCCTACATTGTAAAATAATTAAATGATAGTATAACAAATGCTCTAAATACTGAACCTGAATAGAGTGGGATCAATACAAGACCAATTCACTTATAATATATTTAAACTTTAGAATATTTATATTAAAAAAACTATGTTGGATGAAGAATAAAAAGAAGTTAGACCAAAATGGAAAGCAATTTTATTCACTAAAAGATCAATTGAATCTTTCTCCTCCTCATATATAGCACAAAGAAAATCTTCCTATCTTCCCTCCAAAATGGAATAGCTACAAGACAATGAGAAATTTATCATAATCTCTAATTTATTGTAATTGATTTAGGAACTAAGTTTATGAGTAGTTCAAGCCAATTGCAAATCCTCACAACTAATTTACAATAGTAGGTCATTTGGGCATTGTCTTTGTTTAGTACCTTAACAAAGTTTTTATTTCGCTAATTTCTAACTTTTTCTTGATATTAAGAAACGTAATTAAATTCTTCTGCTTTGCTATTGAAATTATGCGGCAATGGCTTCCTTTCACAAGTTCTTCTAGAAAAGATAACTTACAACTTTATTATTGGGTATGTTTTTCTAGTGATCTAGAATTTGGTTTCAATAAATCCTAGGTCAGAGTTATTAATGGTATTCCGCCTATAGGTGACTATTCGTTTGCCAAGTATAATAAGGTATAATAGGGTATATTAAGGACTCTTCTTGTTCATGAGGCTTCTTCTATATATGGTGTTAAATCTGCTGTCTGTTGGATGTAGTTAGTGGATGTGCTTGAGTAAACTGATGAGAAATATAAGAAGTACTTGTCCAACCCTGTAAGTATCAAAATAGTATCCAAAGTTAGATGTGTTATCCGCTTGGAAGGAGGCAATATCAAGAATCATCGGCATTATCTTTCTTTGAGTTGAACTTTAAACTCTATTAGAATCTTGTAATAACACCCTAACTACAGTTGTTTATTGAATGACTATTCATATTTTGTAATAATTTATTGGATGACTGACAATATCATCTTATGTAATAACGCAAGTAAATATTTATTTTGTAGCTTTTATAGAAATATTTCAATTGCCGAATGTGATATGAAGTATCTTACTACTGATATTTGTACTTTATTGAAAATCCTTAAGCAACTTACATTTTATCTTTGTTGAGAACTGGTCTTGGATTGTGCTTGTAATTCCATGCATTCACCCTTGTCTAGACAGATGCTTATGTCATTGGAAGGATAAGTTATTGTTTTTTCAATTCCTTATATACCTGTGAGCTCATTTACTTATTCTTATGTGTTAGTCATGGACCAAGGAAGAGACAAATTAGTTATTTGATCTGTGCAAGAGGTTTGATCTCCATTTCATTATCATAGCTAATAGGTTCCCTTCAAATAGTATAGTTGAGGAACTGAAGGACCGCTACTGCAGTGGTATTCTGCAATATCTCATTGTTTATCAATTGCTTAAAATAATTTAGCTTCTACGCTTTATATGTTTAATAAATTCAACTATCTTTTGATTTTGATGATGGTTTTGGACCTCGTCCCATGTAGTATCTCATGCTATTAACATTTCTAGGGCTCCGTCCCCTGATGATGTTACTGGACATCCCCTTGTTAAGGTCAGTCATCAGTTGTGGTTTACTCAATTCAAGATTATTTTCCTTTCTGATTTACTTCTTTGGAGAAATATCACCTCCTTGCCTTGCTTTCTTATCCAAGTTATCTCCTCTAACTGGTGTTTTATTTTATAAATTTTAGATTTTTGTGGTATCTCTAACTTTTTTCTTACAATACTATAGGATCCTTACAGCGTCTCTGAAGAGATTGAGCAAATACGTGCATCGTCGATATTGCTCTCGGAAACAAAGCTGCAAGAGCATAGGGATGCAAAGGTTTGTGCATACTATTACTTATTATCCTTGTGCCTTTTCAAAATAAATGCCCTCCTTGATGAGATTTAGACTCCACCCTATGTTTAATTGCATGTCATACTTCTTATGTAGCTTCTCGATAACCCATATGCATAATTATATGTATATGTGCCAGTTATACTTTCTAAATCAGTAACCTGCCCTTTGAACCTTGGTCTTAGGTTCTTGCTGAAACAAAAAAAATATCAGAGCCATGAAAAGCTCCTAAGGTAAGAATTCTAGGTCTCCTTTTATCAGTGACATTCTTCCATAGAAGTTATAGTTATTGGATGCCCGCCATCCTATTTAATATTTTTAAAGTCAGCAATAACCAGGTTATTGCATTTTCTCAGGCCGCTGAAGAGGCAGAACATCCAGATGTATCAGGTACTACTCCTAAAGATTTTGAAAAGGCAGTTGGTATTGATGTAATATCAACCTTACTAAATGTTCAATTTCCCTATGGGATTGTTGTACCTCCAGTGTCAGAGACTGCTTCCACTTTGGCTTTTCTTCGCATGGTATGTTTGAGAGTAAGATTTCTTCTATCCTCTTTCTGTGGTTCTATCTTGCTTGGGAAAAAACTTCAAAATTCCTTTAAGTTTGACAATCTAGTCAAACCTTTTTTGATCTTCATAGGTCATGTGTACATTATATTATTAGGATTTTGTTGTAGCGTCCAGTGTATGTAATCTTTATTATAGTTTGAAGAATGTCAAAATAGAGATGTTAATTGAGCAGGATTTTAGACACCTCTAGAGAGCTATTTTAGTAAGTATTGGGTCCATTTGTTCCTTCAAGGAAAAAAATTGATCTTTAGAAGGCTCTAGCAGTTCAGCTCAAAATAATTGTGAAGTAAAAATGCTTAAAATCATATCAGCTTAATATAAAAAATGAGTCTACTCTCTAAGTGAAAATTTTTAGTTGTGGGTGTACGTGAGAACATATGCACTAGAGCAAATAGTGCAAGTTGCGAGCTCTTTAGCTGGACTTCGGATGAACAAGCGGGTTGAACAAACCTTATAAGACCTTGGGTTTTGTCTTTGCTCTCAAATACATTTATTTTGTTGTACATGTACTTCAGAACCATTGTGGCCCATATTTTTACTTATCATCAAAAATGCAATCTTAGATGTTTAATGATCAGGACCTGTGCTAATGGGGTGCCATTTTATCTGTGGATGAAGTTCTGTTACATCATGCAATATCAATTATCTAGTTATCCATACTTTTGCCATTGAATTACCATTTTACGTTCCGCATAAGTTCAATTACATCTTCTCCCACTTTTTTTTCTATTTTTAGAACCGTTATCTAGGATATGTCCTTTATCTGAACCAGGTCAATCAATTGAACTTGTAGGTAAAGTTATATTCACTCTCAGAAGATTGTGCATAGATATGTTAAGACGGAGAATATGTTATTAGATAAGACACGCAAAGTAAATATTGCGAACTTTGGATGAGTTGAGGCCTCTAATCATAATGATATGATGTTGGAGGGGGGAACTAGAAATCTTATCTATGTAGCTCTTGAGGTACACATTTGAACTGGAGTAGGATTTAATTTCTGACCTATAGCTTTTTATACCTGTCTTCTGGTTCATTGTCCACTAGGTTTTATGCTAATCACTTCTAAAGTAGAAAGACATATTTTCTTGCTATCTCAATGTACCTGTTGTGCACTTAAGCTTGTTTATCTAATGATCCCCTATAAAATGAATCTTATTGTGTTAATTCTCTATATTAAATATTTGCCTCAATATTTTGTTTTGTTTTTTCGCCTAATCTTGTTTTACCACTCCATGAAGAAGAATAGTATAGATCAAAGAGTATATGTACCATTATTAGAGATTTAATGAAAGTGTGATTTAAAATTTGAGTAGGTTTAGATGTCAAGATCCAACAATCAGGACTGCATTACAATATATGAAGTCGATCATTGTTAATGTGTATGCTTAAACTCCAGGTTCTTAATTGCAACCCATACAATAGAAAATGCTACATGTACAGTTTTGGCATATGTTTGTGGGAGATATACTGTTGTGACAAGCCATATCCTGATCTCAGTTTCTCAGAAGTGACTTCAGTCATGCTTCGCCAGGTAAAGTCTCTTAGTTTGCCACTTCATGGATTTCCCAAAGAAACACAGTTAGATATGTTGCCAAGAACATAAAGAATATAGAGCACAGAAAGAGAGGAACATATATATTTTCCTATTGTATTAGCTTAAGCTTGTCAAACGATAAAGACGTTTAATATTTCTTTTTTTATTTTGATCTCCCTTTGTTTATTATGTTTTATGATTTATCACGCAGAATTTGAGGCTAGAAATACCCTGATGTTGCCCAAGTTCCCTTGATAATGTAATAAAATGATGCTAGGATACTAATCATGATAAGCATCCCGAGATGGATGAGTTAGTATCCATGATAGAGGCTATTGACACATCCAAAGGTAGGGGAATGATCCCCTTTGATCAATAATAGGGTTGTTTCTATTTTTTGAACCATCGTGGACCTTGAACACTCAGAATCCATGTACATATGAATATTCAGAAGTAGGTTAATTCTATCTCAGCTACCAAATATTTCAGAGTACCAAACTTATACAGTGCCAGATGCTCCTGGTGTTTGTGGATATTAGCTGGGAAATTGGGCTGCATTTCTCAATTAGATGGTGTAAATCTTATACCTTTCATTTTAGATTCTTCATTTGGACTTGATTATATTTTCTTATTGGTTTAAATTACTAGATTGTTACATATTTTGAATTATGAGATCAGTAATGAACGATATTGTTTTGTGATGTGTATATATTGTGTTATAATTTATTATGTATGTAAATAAAAATTTAAGTTACTATGAGTGACTATTTATGTAAATCGTTTCAATTTAATAACATATGGCAATAATCATTGCAATAGATTAATAAACCATTGCAATAGGTAGTCAAAAAATGTTACAACAGAAAATAAAAGCATCCCAATAGATGCAATTGCAATGGTTCAATGTTGTTGCAATATAATCTATTGAAATGCTTAGTAACCATTGTAATAGATTAAAATAGGCGTCCAAAGAAGTAATGAAATATTGTAATAGGTACTCAAAAAGCAGTGCAACAGAACAAGAAAAGCGCCGCAATAGGTGTTGTTGCAATAGTGTAATGTCATTGCAATAGATTCTATTGTAACGGTTAGTAACCATTGCAATAGATGAAAATAGGCATCTCAATAAGTCAAGAAATAACCATCACCATAGATAAAGCTATGGCGACGGTTGTACGAAACCATCACCATAGATTGACCTATGGCAACGATTCAGACAACCATTGCAGAAACTATTGCCATATACATATCGCAACGTCCACCTATTGGATGCTTGCTGAACCATTATGGTAGAGTTATGGCAATAGTTTTGCTTGCTATTCCAATAGTTTTGCAATCGTCACCACAGGGATATTTTCTTGAAGTGGTCGTAAGAACCATAAGGGTCAGTGTACGGCTAGTTGTGTGGGTGCTTTGGGTGTGGCAAGCCAAGCCACATATTTAGGTAATGTCTAGTGTCTTCTCAAAAGGGTAGGGATTCCTATCAATAAATCTAGTCTAACTCTTTAGTATCTCTGACAGGTCTCCCCACACAATAGGGTGACTCATCTGGTGCAGTTTGGATTAAGGTTTCAAAATCTGAAACCCTAAATCTTGGGTTGATTCCAGTGGAAAATAATTTCCATGATGTATTTCCAGAAGATCTAGTTGTAGTTCCTCTTGAAAGGCAAACTAACTTTTAAATAGATCTCCTTCCAGATGTCCAACTTATTTCAACTCCTCCCTACAAAATGGCTCCAGTCAAGCTTAAAGAACTAAATAAATAATTGAAAAAATCCTAGACAAGGGTTTTATTAGAAATAGAGGCTCTCCATGGGGTGCTCATGTTTTTTCATGCACAATAAATAAAATTCTCTAAGAATATCCATCCACTATCGTTAGTTAAACAAGTTCACAATAAAAAATAAGTATCCTATCTCAAGGATTGATAACATGTTCGATGAACTTCAGGGTGCAAGTTGCTTCTCTAAGATAGACCTCAGATCAGGCTATTATTGACTTAGAGTAAGAGAATGTGATATTTAAAAGATAGCCTTTGAAACTAAATATGCACACTTTGAATTTTTGGTTATGTATTCTGGACTTACGAATACTCCTACAACTCTTATGGACCTGGCTAATATGGTATTCAAGCATTACTTTGACAAGTTCATCATAGTCTTCATATATTACATCCTTATTTATTCGTAGAGTGAGGATAAACAGGCAGATTATCTAAGGTTTGTCTTGCAGACTCCTAATGATCTCTACCTATTCACCAAATTTAGAAAGTGTGAATATTTGTTGAAATCATTAACCTTGCTTTCTCATATTAATTTCATTGAAGGTATTTTGGTCAGTCCTCAAAAGAACAAAGAAGTTAGGAACTGGCCTAGACCGATATTTCCAATAGATATCAGGAGTTTCTCGAGTTTAGAAGCCTACTACAGATGATTTTTAAGTGATTTTCCTTTATTGCTTATCCCATATCCAATTTAAATTAGAAGAAAGTTAAATTTTAGTGGTCTAATTCTTATGGGAAATGTTTTTAGGAGTTGAATACTCGACTTACTACCTCTTTGGTTTTGATTTTACCCAAGGGCTTAGATGGTTTTATGGTTTATTGTGATGCTTCCATGGTTAGACTTGGATATGTGTTTATGCAATAGGGAAAATTTATAGCATATGCCTCTAGGAAGCTCAAGCCTCACGAGAAGAATTACCCAATTCATGATCTAAAGTAGACAACAATTGTTTTTTCCTTATAGATTTTAAGACATTACCTCTTGTGTTCACTGATCACAAGATTCTTCTCTGTATGTGTTCATTATAAAAGATTTGAATCTTCATTAGAGAAGATGGCTAAAGCTTCTAAAGGAATATGATAAGAGTGTTTTGTACCATCTGAGTAATCCTAATGTGGTAGCCTACACACTTAGTAGATTATCTATGATGAGTATTTCTCATTTAGAGGATGAGAAAAATAAGCTAGCTCCCAAAGTTCATAGATTAGCCAAATTAGGAGTTTGGTTGGTTGGCTCAGCCGAAGGTAGTATTTTGGTACATAATGGTTTGGAATCCTCATTGGTAGCCGAGGTTAAGAAAAAGAAAGATAGTAATTCTATTGCGCATAAATTTAAAACAACATTCAAAAGTCAAGAGGTTGAGGTTATCACCCAAGGAGGAGATGGTGTTCTTCAGTAATAGGGAAAACTTAGTGTTTCATATGTAGTTGAATTAAGACTGTGAATATTAGTGGAGGCTCATGGTTCTTTTTATTATATTCACCTAGGAGCCACTAATATGTACCGTTATCTATGAGAAGTTTAATGGTGAAATAGTATGAAGAAGGATATTGTGAAATTTGTGGCTAAGTGTTTGAATTGCTAGCAAGTTAAGGTTCAGCACTAGAGACCTACTATCATGATTCAGGACATCAGTAGTCCTACTTGGAAGTGGGAGTTAGTGAACATGGAATTTGTTATAGGGTTTCCTCATACTCGTTAACAACATGATTCTATTTGGATTATTATGGACAAAATGACTAAGTCAACCTATTTTTTGCTCATTAACACTTCAAATTCAGTGGAGGAATATACTAACCTATAACTAAAGGATTTGGTGTGATTACATATATTCCTCTTAACTATCATTTCAGATAGAAGTACTCAGTTTACCTCTAGATTTTTGAAGGATTTCCAGAAGAGCAATGGTAACAAAGTTTATCACAGTAGAAATTTTCATCTATAGACTGATAGTCAAGAAGAGAAGACCATTCAAACCATATAGGACATGTTTAGAGCATGCATGATTGATTTTAAGGGTAGTTGGGATGATTACCTACTTATCAGAGGTGAATTTATGCACCTCAGTGTCCTTATCTATGCCTGTTTACCCTTATTTAGAGGACTTCTTGTGTGATTCATGAATTTTTAAGGATATAATTGAGTATGTAAGTGTTAAACTATTTGAATACAATGTTTAAGGTGTGTTTCAAACAAGTTTGGAATCAATTTGGTCACTTAGAGTTTAGACGAGAAAACTAGTGTTACTAGTTTGAGCTATGTGTTGTTCTAGTTGTTCTCAATGGATTTTAATATCTGTAATGAGTTACTATGGGTATGATTGTGTCAATATGTGTGGAATAAATTTTTTATCATCTTTAAATTCAATTGAAACAATCCAATAAACAAAACACTAAGCTAAAGATCAAAAGACAAAAGCTAGTATTATTAGCTTAAGTTTCTACTTCATCGTCTTGGATGATATCTCGTTTTGAGCTCTAATTCATTGTGTTGATTCTAGAGGATGAATGGTGAGTTTATCATGAGGGTATAAGGATGATACACAAGATTTAAATTAATTTAAACCATAACCACAAGGCTTGGAATGGATTGATAAAAGCATTGTACAAGACTTGAGAAAAAATGGATGTTTTGGGGTCATTGGCGTGACATGGACCTTAACCACCACGTTAGGGTATATTCCACACACTTGGGAGAATTCTAAATTACCAATTCCATTTTTTCACCTCGATATTTTTATTCCACATACCCTAGGTACCACGATAAGGTCTATGGCATGTTGGTAAGTTCAAATCGACAACTTGTGTCCTCCTGTAAATAGGACCCTAAAACATTATGTTACACACTTTGGACGACCTTGAAACTTTAATGGTGGATGTAAAAAACTTAAATTAGTGTTTTTATTCCATTAAATTTTTATGGAGTTTAACATTTATTCAATCAATGTGGTATGGTTATGTCCATGAGCGACAATTACCCTTTTTCTGGTTTAAGGCCAACAACATGATTACTCTTGTTATGAATTGATTTGGTATTAATTATTCATCATATTTAGTTGTTTATTTATCCTTTTTATTACTATTTTAAGTATTTTTTACCCTTATAATACATCCATTTTCATCTTGTGAGCCCAAAAGGAGGAAGAAGAGGATAAAACATGGGGTAAATAGAATAGAATTGTAATCTTCTATAGCATAAAGTTATACTTGGCATTTAGGATAGAAATATACCTACCTGACCTATTTGGTTCACTTACGGTATGAAATATGGATGGATTTAACTTAGTTCTGATATCCCTACTCAACGATGTAGTTGTGGGTCTAAGTTAGATAGGTGATTAGAGGCTTGAAAGGCCATAATCATAATATCAACCTCAAGAATCAACAACCAAGATAAGTAACATAACCAGTGAAGTTCAGTAACATAGTATAATTTTTCGTAGAACCTTAATCCTAGATTTCTCCCCATTTATTTTTCAATAACTTTAATTTCCCACATTATTTTAGTTTATAGTTAGTTATAACTTCTGAACTTTTTTAGCTACCTTTTGCACCAATTTAATCTTAATAGTCAACTTTAATTAGATAGTTGTTAACACAAGTCCCCATGGGATTGATATTCATATTTTCATAAGGCGGCTATATTACTTGGTGAGACTACTTGCAAGTTCACTTGGGTGCAACAAGTTTTTGGCGTCGTTGTCGTGGACTTGTAATTTGTAAACTGCTTTAAATTTAGTTTACTTTTAGGATTTCTTTGGTGCTTTTCACTTCGTCTTGGTTTCGAATTTGCATGCACAAGTTAACAAACTACTAAGATGGCAATTACTTCCCCCTTTCTTCATGCTCAATTATCCATTTAGTGCAATGTATATACTTCCCCTTGTCAATACTTCCCGTTGTCACTATGTCTCTAGATCTTTTCCTAAAACATATCATAACACATGTGTACCTAGTACCTCTTACCTGGTCCCTAATCTCATTAGTCATCAGTAAATACCTTAAGCACACACACCTGGTCCTTAACACATGAATTCAATATTCCACCATTTGGCATTATTAAAAAGTAATAACAGTAAACCAAGAGTAAGATAATGTCATGTTAGTTAACTTATGGTTACTGAGGAAACACTAACAACAAAAACAGTTCGCAAAAGGAACAAAAATAACACACAAAACAAGATTAATTTATTCATGAAAGTCAGTGGTAGTACAATAAGAAAAAATAATCAACATATAAAAATATATCTATAAAAAACATCATGAGAACCATTATATAAATATGAAACAAGGTTGATGAGGGAATAGGGATAACAGGGTTTAGGTAGATGGAGAATTTGGGGAATGGAACTTAACAAGCATCTCCATTCTTGTATTTTCAGCATTGTCGGCATCCAACAACTATTTGGTGAGGACCTT
>JAPEIP010000006.1:177217753-177238414 GCA_026120095.1 Capsicum chinense
TTGGCGTGACATGGACCTTAACCACCACGTTAGGGTATATTCCACACACTTGGGAGAATTCTAAATTACCAATTCCATTTTTTCACCTCGATATTTTTATTCCACATACCCTAGGTACCACGATAAGGTCTATGGCATGTTGGTAAGTTCAAATCGACAACTTGTGTCCTCCTGTAAATAGGACCCTAAAACATTATGTTACACACTTTGGACGACCTTGAAACTTTAATGGTGGATGTAAAAAACTTAAATTAGTGTTTTTATTCCATTAAATTTTTATGGAGTTTAACATTTATTCAATCAATGTGGTATGGTTATGTCCATGAGCGACAATTACCCTTTTTCTGGTTTAAGGCCAACAACATGATTACTCTTGTTATGAATTGATTTGGTATTAATTATTCATCATATTTAGTTGTTTATTTATCCTTTTTATTACTATTTTAAGTATTTTTTACCCTTATAATACATCCATTTTCATCTTGTGAGCCCAAAAGGAGGAAGAAGAGGATAAAACATGGGGTAAATAGAATAGAATTGTAATCTTCTATAGCATAAAGTTATACTTGGCATTTAGGATAGAAATATACCTACCTGACCTATTTGGTTCACTTACGGTATGAAATATGGATGGATTTAACTTAGTTCTGATATCCCTACTCAACGATGTAGTTGTGGGTCTAAGTTAGATAGGTGATTAGAGGCTTGAAAGGCCATAATCATAATATCAACCTCAAGAATCAACAACCAAGATAAGTAACATAACCAGTGAAGTTCAGTAACATAGTATAATTTTTCGTAGAACCTTAATCCTAGATTTCTCCCCATTTATTTTTCAATAACTTTAATTTCCCACATTATTTTAGTTTATAGTTAGTTATAACTTCTGAACTTTTTTAGCTACCTTTTGCACCAATTTAATCTTAATAGTCAACTTTAATTAGATAGTTGTTAACACAAGTCCCCATGGGATTGATATTCATATTTTCATAAGGCGGCTATATTACTTGGTGAGACTACTTGCAAGTTCACTTGGGTGCAACAAGTTTTTGGCGTCGTTGTCGTGGACTTGTAATTTGTAAACTGCTTTAAATTTAGTTTACTTTTAGGATTTCTTTGGTGCTTTTCACTTCGTCTTGGTTTCGAATTTGCATGCACAAGTTAACAAACTACTAAGATGGCAATTACTTCCCCCTTTCTTCATGCTCAATTATCCATTTAGTGCAATGTATATACTTCCCCTTGTCAATACTTCCCGTTGTCACTATGTCTCTAGATCTTTTCCTAAAACATATCATAACACATGTGTACCTAGTACCTCTTACCTGGTCCCTAATCTCATTAGTCATCAGTAAATACCTTAAGCACACACACCTGGTCCTTAACACATGAATTCAATATTCCACCATTTGGCATTATTAAAAAGTAATAACAGTAAACCAAGAGTAAGATAATGTCATGTTAGTTAACTTATGGTTACTGAGGAAACACTAACAACAAAAACAGTTCGCAAAAGGAACAAAAATAACACACAAAACAAGATTAATTTATTCATGAAAGTCAGTGGTAGTACAATAAGAAAAAATAATCAACATATAAAAATATATCTATAAAAAACATCATGAGAACCATTATATAAATATGAAACAAGGTTGATGAGGGAATAGGGATAACAGGGTTTAGGTAGATGGAGAATTTGGGGAATGGAACTTAACAAGCATCTCCATTCTTGTATTTTCAGCATTGTCGGCATCCAACAACTATTTGGTGAGGACCTTCACTGAAGAATTCAATCCTTAAGCTTCATAAATCAGTTCTACCACGTTTTCTTGGAGATTTAAATTTTTAGTTACAAGTTCTTCAGTGGCACCTGGTGCTTTAGAAGATAACCTTTGATTATGTAGCTTCAGGTGAACTATTTAAACATCCGTTCCTACTAACTTGATTCTTAATTCCTCTATTTCCCTTCCCAAATTTTCTTGAGCATCCAACAACTCAAATACTTGAGACACTATTCCAGCCTAGCCTTCAAAACATTTATTTTCCACTAGATTTATCAGACAGAACATCTACTTGGCTATTCCTGTTGTTCCCTTAGTTCCAACCTTAGCAAAATTCTCAAACACTTTATTTAAGAAATAACTATATGGCATCCCATGTGTTCCTTCTTTATATTGAACCACCTTGTTTGTATACTCTATCATTAGAGCAGACAGACTTAATAGTTCAAATTTACTCAAGAACTCAATCAAAAATAGGTTAAAAAATTAATGCTATGGTCTTTTCTCAAATCTAGGCAATAAAAACATGTTAATGAACTTAAATACGAGCTGAAAATCACTAATTAAAAATTTATTTTTCATTTCAATTGTTGAGGTCCCTTTTACGTTTGAGATATTAATCACAAACTCAATTATAGGTTGTTGATTTACTGTAGCTGTTACACTTATAATAGGTATATCCAAGATCGTGCCTAATGTCTCTTCATCCAATTTGATAGGATTTCCTTACACTTATGTATTCAAACATAGCCCATATTTTTAGAATTTCATGGGATAATAAAATTCTCTGACCTTATTTTTAAAAACTATGGGAGTTGATTTTTCAAATAAGTGCATCCAACCTCGGTGCTTGACATACTCAACCAACTCTATCATTCCAAGATTTTCCTATATCTTGGGATTAAAAGTTCTTCCTAAAAGAACTTTTTGTGTAATTATCATTTATACTTTCATTATCTAGCCACATCTTTTATCTCTTCCTTCTTGCTGCCCTCTTGGTGTCACTACTTACCTCTTCCTTTTCAATCACAATTTTTCTCTTCTTGGGACCAGGTCCCTCATAGTATTTTCTTTTCTTGACAGATATTTGTTTCTGCCTCATTCCATCAGGGCTACAAGACTTTAACTTAGAGGGCATAGTCCTCTCAGCAAAATAAACTTCCTTTCTTCTTTCCTCGGTAGCAATGGCAAATCCTAAGTGAATGTCTGAACTATTTCAACCTCTACAACCTTAATATTTTCTTTCTCCTCTACTACAATAAATTTCCTAAGCCTTTTTGTTTTTATGGTTGAAATTTTGTTAGACTTTATTGCTTTTTCCAATATTTTCTTTTCATATCATCTTTTAAAATAGGATCTAGTCACTTTTACCTCAAAGTCTACCAGTTTTTCCTTACCTATACTTCCTCTCCATTAATTCAGCTCCTTGGTGTCATATGAAAGCAGAAGTAAATTCTCAGCTACCCATTCTTATTGTAAGAAAGATCAACCCTATTAATTTGAATTTCTTTTCCAAATAACTATGCAAAAATAGGGTTTGAATCTAAAGGTGTAGGAATTAGGTGCTTGTTATGTTTCACAGGGTTCAGCTTTTTGGAATTTTTAGATGACCCAGGGAATTGGAAATTTTTAGGTAGTTTTTAATTTCTAGGAGAATAGGGAGTTTTCGGTTGAGAATGTTTTTATTCTATTGGTGACCCAAACCTTTTGTTTGGATTATCTATCATGATTCGCTAAGCATAAATTTTTAAGGTTAAGGATGGTTCAATGAAGGCTAACTTGATTATGTGTTCTGGACTCTCTAAGGAAGATTCAGTTAGAAGGAATTACTCAGATTGTTGTTGGGGACTCGAAGTAATGTTTTCCGTGGTTTTGATTTCTGAATAATCAAGGTGTTTAATTTGGGTAGGTTTAATTTGATTTTGTTTAGTTTTATCTACTTTGGAATTTTTAACTGGGTTTAAGGAAGTAGGAACATCAGTCATTTGGTTTAGTGAGTGAAATGAGAGTGAGAGGGACCAATTTTCTTAGAGAAAGAAATTGATTAAGACTGATGAGTTGAGATCAAAAATGAAAAATTGCTTGATTTAGCAATTTGAAGAGGTGACCGTTGTCATTAAAAGATGTTCCTTTTGAAATGACATGCCTTGTCCTAATAAGTGTGACTCTTTATTTTTCAAAAGAATTGATGGCTTTTATTTAGAGAAGGAAAAACACATGGCTTTTTTGGACAACATTTTATGATTATTAAAGCATCCTTTAGTGATACTAACCCGAGTGATGAGACCAGGTGCCCTTTTGAGTAAATCTTCAAATTTGTGGAAGTCACATTTTTCTACTTCCATAGCTATTCCTATGGGTTTATACTTTCAAGGGCATGGTACCGAGTTAGACTAATATACACCTACCTTATCAAGGATACCTGTCTCCTTATCATTGCCAATATTGTAGAGACATTGATTCACATATAAATTTAGGTTAGTATCATGCTTTTGCCTCTGCATACTACTTTTTTTAGTACCCAAAAAACCTAGCTGTTAACTAGAGCTATAGCATTTATAGAATAGTCTTAGTAGTACTCGGTATTCAGTATTAGTTCAATATTCAGTTCAGAACTCGACAGTATTCAGTTTAGAACTCAATAGACTCAGTTAGTTCATAGAATTCAGTCAGTAATTAGTTCAGTACTCAATGAACTTAGTCTAGTTCAGTCCGTTATCATGATAAGTAATAGTTCAATCTAGCTTAGTACAGTTTATAAATCATTTCAGCATTTATTCAATTAGGAGTATGATTCAACATCGAGCGAACCTAGGGATAGAGGCTCACCCGTTAAATAGGAATAAGATCCCTAGAATCAATTCCTATGTTCCGAAACTATGTAGCCATCGTAGGTTATAAGATTTTAGTAGTTAGATAGGACTAAAATACTCAGGGATCACCCGTTAGTTAGGACTGATCTCAGGAGTCACCTGTTAGACTCAATTAGTTTATAAAATTCAATAGTATTCCGTCAGTCCAAGGAACTCTGTTATGTTCAGTCAAATAGTAATATCAGTAACAATTTAGTCCAGTCTAGTAATGTCTAGAAATCAGTTCAGTGTCCATTCAATTATGAGTAGGATTCAGCACCGAGCGAACCCAGAGATGGGGGCATTCTTGTCAATAGATGGTTTGACCCTTAGTCGTAATCCTTGCATTAAAGAACTATGCAGCCAGCGTAGGTTGATATATCTTTCTACTAGATACCATGAGGGTTGATGCATCTTATTTGAGTTTTCCTTCCAGCGAGGGTTGACGGAAGAGCTTACTGTTAGAAAGGGTTAACTCACAACTTGTCTCTAATCATGGCATAGTATTGACACCCTTCCAACTGGGGTTATAGGTTGGACCCCAAATTAGTTGGAGATGGGACATGTCAGTTAGATGATTAGCTTAGATAGTCTCAGTTTAGTTTTAGTCTCATAATATAACTCAATTTAGTTCTATAAATTTAGGACTATCAGATATAGTCACTCAGCTTACTACTGAACTTAGTACAGTTCCAAAGAATTAGGACTGTCAAATACAGTCATTCAATTATCAATAATTTAGTATCACCATACTTAGATAACAGTTAGTAAGTATTCAGACTCAATATTTAGTATTATCATGATCTCAGTTACAGTATACATATTCATGCATGTACTTTTACTCGGTCATACTCATGTTATTTAGTTATTATTGTTCATGCATTTGAACCCATGTATTTCAGCCTACCTCACTGAGCATAATATACTTAAAGTACTGACGTATGTCTGTCTTTTACGCTATGATGTCTTAAATCATAGGTTCAGATGCACGGGCTCCAGAGCACCCTTAGTACATCAGATTTTCAGCAGTCAGCGTAGTGGTGAGTCATTATAGTATGAGGACATGGTTTTTTTTTTTCAGTATTCCAGTTTTATTTTTAGTAGTCGTAGTTATTTAATGACAACTCCACAGTTCAGATAGCTAGAGGCTTCTTTAGACTAGAGTATTTTCAGTCGATTGTTTAGTTTTTCAGTATTGATTTTCAATTTTGGGTATTGTGATGCCTTGTTCATCATTATTCATTATTGAACCTTATGGAAAGTTTCTGCCTACTTTTCATATATTTATAGTATTATTATTTAAATGTTACAATAGGTACCAGTCATGGGTTAGCTTATGGTCCTTTGGAATTATGAGCACTGTGTAGCATAGGGGGTATAGACTCAGGGCATCACATTAAGATGTATGAACTAGCATAGAGAGAGAGATCAGGCAAAACAAAAGAGAGGTATGAAGGTAACGAGGTGAAAAAAATTATTGGTTAGAGAGAAGTTCAATGATATGTGTGAAGTATTAAAGCACTTAGGAAAGATAGTCATTATTATTAGCTAGAATAATTCCTACCTATCCCTTATCCTACATCACAATTCTTAAAGTCCCATTTGATTCTGAGCCATTATGTTCTGTTATCCTTTGAGTAATAAAATAAAGGAAAGATTAGAGTTCAACTTATGTTCATGTGAATTCCTTTGGAGAGTGAGCCGAATTTGATTTATACACCTATTCTTGAGATAAATTGCATGTGTCTTAGCAAAAGTGGGTAACTCTATTATGGTAAGGAAACATATTTGATGATAGTTAGCAGATTTGTGTGATCTTTTTTATTAAGTTATATGCATGTGTTTTCCAACTTGGTAGAGTCAATTCTTTAATTTAGGATGTTTTAAAGTAGTGTTCATGATATTTAAGTGTAATATGACATGTGTGGTGTGAAACTTGCTATTCATGTAGTTGTTGGTAGTTCTAGCTTGAGTGTCTCACTTGTTGACGTAATTTTGGAGTCTTCTTTTTATGGTTTTTAATATAAAGAGTTGTTTGAGGAGAAAGAAGGCTTTAACTATGGGGTGGTGATCTTAGATGTATTTGTGCACCAAAGTGCCATTATCTATATGCTTTTAGCTGAGTTTTGAGGACTTCTTGTATTTTAATGAGTTATTTATGGTGTAATTGAGTACCTAAGTGTTAACGTACATTTTTGGAGTGTTTAAGATGCAGTCAAAACAAGTTTATAATAAAACTGTTCACATAGAGTTTTCATGAGAAATCTAGTGTTGTTAGCTTGAGCTATGCGTTGTTCTGGTGTACTTAGATGAATTTTGTTGTGTTATGTGCACTAATTCTTGTTGGTTGATGTTAAAGGAGAAATTTAAGATGTTAGGAGAAATTCCTGAGTGTAAAACAAGTCAAAAAAAGGTTGGAAAGGCGTCCACAAAGTCTTAAATGTCAAAGCAAATTAAAGGAATTAACTCCAAGGTAAAGTGGCATTTTGGAACAAAAGGGTGTGCCATACCCTTAGATCTTCAAATCAGGGCATGTCATTCCCTAAGACACAAAGTAAAATGTTGATTCCAGTGATCACGCACAATTAGGGCATGTCATGCCCATGAACATGTGCCATTTCAGGCATGACATGCCCAAAGTTTAAATTCATCCAACTTCATCTATAAAATAAATAGGACACTTAGTTCCTATTCTAAAAACTTTTGGATGACTTTGGGTTGGGGAATTGTAATACTCCGTATTTCCCTATCCTAGATTAACCCTTAGTACATGCGTTATCCTAAAAAAAAATTTTGAAATACTTAGTAATATTCATATTTGAGCCTACTATTGCGTAGGAAATTCAATTACCTTTCCAACAATATAAAATTCGCCTAAATCCAACAACCGAGTAAGAAGTTATGGAGATTTTAAGTTTCAATCGTTAAACATCATTATCCAGGCCAGTAGCACATCGCGGAGTGTGTTAATATAGAAATTGTCAATTTCTAGTGTTGCTCCAGGATATTGTCACATCGCACCATAAACCCAGTTTACAATTTTCAATTTCCTGTATACCAACGTGATTCCACCGCGTCAGGGTATACTTTCAGTTTATAAACAAAGTGGCAACATGATACCGCTGTGTCGCGCCACCATGCAATTTTCTACTCTTTAATTTTCCAGTGGCCTAGCACGATTGTGGCGCGTCGCGCTAGGGGTGCAGATCAAAAAATAATTTTACAAAAACTTAAAGTTGCGTCCAGTGTTAAAACAGTGTTTTCCCATGATTTTAATTCGTCCAGATATGGGATTTAATCCCTAAAAATGTTTAAACCCTTCATTATTCACTTTTCACCAAAATTAAAAGATAATTCTAACCCAAGAAAACAAACCTAGCTCTCAATAATCAAGGTCAATCCCAAAAATTTCTCCAAGAACTTTAAGAATCTCACAAATTAAGGTATGTTAGATGTTTATCCATGGATCCTTACCTTCCATGGAGCCCAAGAATCCTTTTTCAAAATACAAGATTTATGATTGATGATTTTCATTTTTGAATCAGATTGAATTCATGTTCATGATGTTGTTTGAGTTTTAATCCATTATTTAGATTACAGGTTCCAAGAATTGATTCTAGTATGTGTTGAATTACATGATATTCATGATAAACCCTTCAATTTGCAAGTTGATTGTTGTAACCATACTAACCCTACTAAGTGTTTATGATTTAATGAACCAAGTATGCTTCTTGTGTGTTTGATAAATTGTCTATGAGAATGACATAATGCTATTATTGCATGCTTACATGTATTCCCCGTTTATGTACAAGTTAATACATTACAAGTGTTTGATGGAATGTCTCTATGAATGAATTATGACCAAGTGAATATTGTTATTTTATTAAATATTATGCTTTGCTTTTCTTTTCGTGCTATCGAGTCTTGGGGATATTTAATTTAAACCGATAATTTAGTTGTCTACCTAGAACCAATGTCGGTGATAGGATAGTATCAGTCATGTCATGATCAATAGTACTCTCAGTCAGTTACAGAACTCAGTAGAACTCAATCAGTTATAGAACTTAGGAAAACTCATGTAAACTTTGTATCAGTCCAGTCCATTTCAGTATGATCAGATACATGTCTTTCAGTTGGGAGTAGGATTCAGCACCGAGTGGGCCTAGGGATGTGGTTTTATCAATTAGCTAGGACTGGTTCCATAGAAGCAATACCTAAGTTCCATAATTACGTAGCTAGCATAGGTTATGATATATCAACCGTTAGATAGGACTAACATACTCAGGGATAACCCGCTAGGTTAGGATTGATCTCAGGGGTCAACTGTTAGTTAGGACTGGCTCCACAAATGTTGTTAGTACCCATGGCACGGTACTAGTACCCTTTAAATTGGGGTTACATATTGAACCCAGCTCAGTTATTTTCACTTATTTGGGGTATGTCATTTAGATGATTACCTCTCATAGTTTCAGTTTCAGTCACAGTATTTATAATAGAACTCAGTACAGTTCTACATAATTAGGACTGGAAGATATAGTCACTCAGTTATTAGTAATTTATATTATAAGTGATCCCATATTATCAGTATATTCAATTATCAGTATCATATTCAGTTGTAGTATACTCTTTTTACAGTATGCACAGTATATTTATTAGTGACATATCCTCTATGTATGCTAAACCAGCTCTTGTCTATCATTCAGTTAGTTATTGTTCATGGATATGAACCCATGCGTTCAGCCTTACCTCATTTAGCATGCCAGTACATTCCCAAGTACTGATCATAGGTTCAGACGCTCAGGTTCCTGATTGCGCCTAGCTAAATTTAGTAAGCACTAGCAGATTTAGCAGTGAGTCCTCATCTATCAATGATAAGTTTTCATTTTAGTACTTCAGCTTAGCAGTATTTTAGTAATTTGAGTTAGTTGAGGGATTGTCCCATAAACTCTACTTTAAGACAGATTTAATTAGAGGCTTTTCAGACTAGATTCAGACAATATTTTAGATTCAGATGTTATTATTCATTATCAGTATTTAAGATGTTTTGAACCTTATGGAATTTTAGCCTTATATTCTGCATTTATTTTAGTATTATTCGTTCAGTGGTCACAATAGAAATTATTCATAGGTTAGCTTATGGTCCTTCGGGTTTGTAAGCATCGTGTGATGACTAGTGGGTAGTCCTGAGTCGTTACAAACCTTGAATTAGAGCCTAAGGTTCAATAGAGTCCTAGAGAGTCTAAAAATCACATCACATAGAGTCTTGTACATGGGTGTGTAGCGCGCCACACTTATGGATAGGAGGCTATGAGATGTTTTAGGAAAAGTTTCCTTTTTTTAAGTATTCATATCATGCAAGTTAGCATGTACTCAAGTTAATCTATAAATCTAATCCACTTCTTTCTTTCATTTACAGAACATGCCTCCCAAAAGGACTAACAAAAGAAGAACCAAAAACTAGTCAGCCCCTTAGCCCGTTTAGGCGCATCTCCTGGACGAATATGTCTCTCACTCGAAATTTAGAGCTGCATTCATCACTCTACTTAAGTTAGTAGTATCTTAAAATGAATGGCCAACTGTTGTTCTAGGCAACCCAGTGGCTAATACTGCTACAACCAGCATTTAGGACTTCACCTGGATGAATCCTCCTTCTTTTATAGAATCCAAGTTAGAAACGAATCCACAGGAGTTCCTCAATCAGGTTTAAAAAGTCACAAATATCATGGAAGTGACTTCCAGTAAGAGTGTTGAGTTAGCCACCTATCAGGTACAAGATATAGCCCATACATGGTTTAAGTAGTTAATTGTAGACTGGGGTATAGATTCAGAGCCCATAGAGTGGAAAGAGTTTGCTACTGCCTTCCTAGATAGATTCTTTCCCATATAGATGAGAGAAGCCAAAGTGTTAGAGTTCATCAATCTCATACAAGGTAGTATGAGCGTAAAAGAGTATTCCCTTAAGTTTACTCAATTAGCTAGGTATGCTCCCCATGTTGTAGCATACAATAGGTCTAAAATGAGTAAGTTCATATCTGGGGTGTCTAATAGTGAGGTTAAGAAGTACAAAGAAACAATATTTATTAAAGAGATAGATAGATCTAGGATTATGGTCCATGCTTAAAATATTTAGAAGTAAAAGCTTAAAGATGAAAGAGAGAGAGAATAAGAGGGCTAGAACAGGTAGCTTTAATTTTATTCAGCCTAAGTTAGAAGGTAGTAACCATTTCCAGTTTCATCCAAAGTTCTCAGTCCCAACTCTGTTCTCAGCCACTGTACTAATGACCAGGATAGCGTAAGTAATGGACATACTAATCAATTTTTCAAAGAGTGTGCTAAGAATTATAAGGGTGTGTGTAGAGATGGCAATGTTGTTGGTTTTAGGTGTGGCAAGCTAGTCCATGAGTCAGAGATTGTCCTCAGTCAGGTTTTTAGGGTTAATACAGTCATCCTTCAGCACAGTTAGGTTACTAATTAATTTCTGGGATTTAAGATATTATAGGAACCTTCCCTTAGGCACTAGGGAACTACCTTCCCATTCAATAATTGGTTCATTATGAAATTAAACATATCCTTATGGGTTTGATAATCTAAATAAGAATAGTATGAATGCAACAAATCCATCCCTAGTATTATATCAGAATCAACCATGTATAACTTTATGAGATCTACCAGAGTTTCTCTACCTCTAACAGATACCACACAACCCCATAGACTCTTCTAGCAACCATAGAGTGACCTACTGGGCTAGAAATAGAAAAAGCATCCAAAATACACTCAAGACTGAAACTAAATACACAACCACAAATGGGGTTGCATAAAAGAGAGTAGACCCAGTATCAAGAAAAGAGTACATATCACGAGAAAAAATGTTAAGCTTACCAGAAACAATATTGGGGATGCCTAAGAATTCTAGCCAGTGGTGAGACCATACTAACAGTACTGACCAACGTTAGAGCTAAAAGCAGAAGTAGCACCCTTTAGTGCAGGAGAAAAAGAAGTAGCAACACGAATCTTATTTTTCCTAGAAGCAACCTTACAAGGACAATCCCTCTGCAGATAATCAGTCTGGCTACATAAACAACTTATTCCTTCTATCTCGTAAATCACATGATGCATCTGACTATAAAATCTATAAGAAGGACATAACAGAGCCGATTGACCCCCATTATCCTATGACTAGGCTCTTGGTGCTCTAAACCATCAATCATACTGATAACGACAGTCACCGGATAGTTTTGGATAAGGAGCAACAGCTGTAGAGTAGGAACTAGAATAGCCGACTCCTTCTTATACCACTTCGTACCATCTCTTCCACTTTGTTGTTGACCTCTACCCTAATTCAAATAGAGAAACTTCTTATTCTACTTCTCAATCATCTCTATTTTTTCTTTTTTTCTTCCCCTACTTGTTGCATAAACACCATAAGTCTAGTGATGTCCATATCCTTATTCAATAAGGCAGCCTTGCTCTCCAAGATAAACTCACAGGACAACCCCAAAGCAACTTTCTCATTTTAGCCCTCATGCTAGATACCAATTTAGGGGCATAACTCAAAAGCTGGTAAAATTTCAAAGCATACTTTTTACTAATATTCTGCCTTGCTTTAGATTCACAAATTCATTGACTTTCGCTTCCCTCAACTCTTGAAGAAAGTAGTGGTCAAGGAAAGTAGTAGAAAAATTATCATACAAAACATACTCAGCATTATCACCCCTAGACTGGTCCTACCCCTCATATCATTGGTATGCCACATCCTTCAATTTATAAGTAGCGAACTCTATCTTCTCCATATTAGTAGCATGCATCACGGAAAAGATCTTTTCCACCTCATCAATATTTTTTTGAGTATCTTCCTCAATATTAGAACCAGTGAAACTAGTAGGACTCAACCTCATAAATTGTCCAACCCTAGTGGCCTCAGATGATGGAGTAATAGAAATAATACACTCAGTCTGGGATGCCACAAACAAGGTAAGCTAATGAATCAACTGGCAGAACTTAGCATTAGACACATCAGCTCGAGGTGCCTAATGAGGGATACGTGGAACCAGTGAAGCTTTCTCAGGGCAATTAAACGTAGTGGCCCTATAATGGTTCTGAACTCCTAGAGTTAGGCAAGCTCTATTCACATTGTCTACATACGTGACAAAAGAGTTACCACAATCATCAGATCTTCTGGAGTCATGATTTGAAAAGAAAATACACCAAAATTAGAAAAGATTCAAGACTTTAGACAATGCTTGAAATTGAACAACAAGTAAGGGAAATATTTTTAAATTTCTCATAGCCTCTCTCTTATAAGTATAGCGAGTTACATACCCATAAATAAGACTCTATTTGACAGAACTTTGTTGAACACCCAATGACACCAAACTTAGGATCTGATACTATCTTTGTCATGGCCTGAATTAGGGCCTGACCATGAAAGGTATCTTAAGTCCCACGTGGACCATAGATCACCCCTTGTACCTAACTAGACAAACCATAACATGAATTACAAATATATAACAAGATAGTATGTAATAAACTTAAGGAAATTCAATTCAAATCTATAACCATTGACCAACGACCAACCAGACAACTTGCTGACACTGCCTAATAACCATAGTAGTCCAAAAAAAGCCTTCTTAGTAAAGAACTAAAACTGAATATCGATAGTGTTGGGACATACCCCTGATTATAGCCAAAACAAATCCAAACTATCTGAGACTTAAGAGAACTAAAACCATGAAATGAAGACTTTTGATATGTGGAAGTTTGACAATTCAGTGTGAACTCATGAGTTGATCCTGATCCTAATCACAAAGCAGAAGGAGTAGAAGTACAACTGATTTCTACATCATGTAGGGATACACCAGTCCGAAGAAGGTTAGCGGTTGGAGCTCTACAATGAAACTCATGTTTAAGGATAACATAATGTCATGATCAGCAGTTTAAAATCCTTCAAAACCAATGTACATAATTAATTCCATATACATATATACTTCACATGTCGGGATTACGAACATGATTTAATATGCACTTACAACCTTAACCTTGATTGTGTAGCTTAACCATCATAACTAGTAATGATGGGCTATATGGGCCCCAACTCTTACCTCCTAGTTGGGCCCCAGTGCGTGTAGCTATACGAACTAGAGAATAATCACATATATATGAATAAGGGACTCGAACCTCTCAATCATATAATAAGGTAAATTAAGAACCCGATCATATGATAATTTTTATGGGACTCAAACTTCCCTAATCATAAAATATTAATGAGAGGGACTCAAACCTCCCTGGTCAATTGACCTAGATCGGCAAACACAATTTTGAGTATCGACTGCTCGGACCTTTACTTTTATGACACAACTACACATCTCTTTTTATAGCCCAATTAAAACAAGTAACACTCATTCATATTCATTAAACAACATTCCACAATATGGCATACATTATTGGTATCGTCATACTAGCTACACTTGCAAGGTAATAATAACATGCCAAAATGATTTACATTAACTTGAGGATAACAACTCCTTTTGTTCAATAATACAAGATAGAGCAACACCAACTCCCTTAGTTTATTAAATCATACTATTGTATTTCAAATACCTCTTTATATCATGCAATAGTTCAAGACTGGTTCAATCTTACAAATTCCTATAGTTATCATAATTAATAACTAATTTCACATTATGGGGTGGGGGTCATAACCATTTCCAAAGTCACAATTTTAGGAAAATGATAATTTCCTAGTTCATTAACCATACCCATGCACCCACGCATTCAAAATAAGGATTAAAGTATGAAAATCATATATAAACCATAAGAAACATTGTTCAATTCATAAACATTAAAAATCCCCAACCTTTACTTCAAAACCATCCTAAACATCTCATGAACAATACTTTTAAACAGATGCCTTTAAAATATTAACAATGAGGCAAGAGTAATATACGTTAACCACCAAGAAATTTGGGGAGCAATCGATCCTTGAGCCTTTACATGACGAACTTGATGAAACCTTAGATTGACATTCTTGAGGGAATTTAGAGAGCCTTTTTGAGCTTTCGAAATATAACTTAGATTGTTTTTAAGTTCTAATGACACCCTAAAGGGGTTATAAGACATGGATTTTTATTTTAGGTAAGTGGAGTAATGTCCAGAATACCTTAAAATTAAAAGCTAAAAAAGTATTTCCCTTGACTCTGAGTCAATCAGTAACTCATATCTACTCCTTACGACTCATCACCATGAGTCATGAACAAAATAGTCGCTAGGACCCCCCACGCACTATTTAGCCTACAATTCACTGGTACCACTCATAATAGCACCTTACGACTCACAATGTCCAGTCGTAGTCAACACAGAACCCAATTGGATATACACTAGACATCCTATGATTTGAAACCAACGACTAGCAATAAATCCATATGGCTCATAAAGAGCCACTCTTACTCAGAAAAAAACTTAAGCAATAAATTTCTTATTTGGTTATGAATCCATCCTAATGAATTGACATGAGTCTTTGTGAATTGTACCCTTAAGTCATACCTAAGATAGAAACTCAAATACCTCTCACTGGAAAACATAAAACTAAGGTCACCTTAGCCATCAAGATACATTATGACACATCAAATGAGTTATTTCCAGGGCAGAAAGCTCAAAATTCAAAAAAAATTTGAGGACCAAAAACCGAAGGCATTATAGGTGCTGGTACCTTGCTAGGGTATCAACACATGACTGAAGATGTGGATCCACAAGGTTGATTTTGCATAGGACGATGGTGCTATACCTAACTGGCGGGGGACCCCTCATAATCTATGGTGGTGTTGTCGGTATAGAACTCAGGGACTGCTACTAATGACTCATGCCTAACTGATGGTGGATCCTTTATCCCTCCATTCACTTGGTGCTAAGTGTTACTCTCAATTGAATGACATTGGTATTATTATTTGTTTAACATGATATGGTACTATATTGATAAGTGCTTATCATGAACATAGTAATCCGAATATGGTAATAAAATCATGATCTGAATGACTTGTTACTTGAAAATGGAAACATGTAAAAACACATGGGTATCAAGTGTTCATAACCCTTCAGCACTTAATGATACTAAGATATGATAACAACATTTAATACATTGGTAGAAATTCATAATTCAGAGACTCAAAACATGATACATTTCAACTAAGGAATGAGATACATGAATTTGAACATGGGTATGTGTTAAACTTGAAAGGATAACAATTTCACCTAGTTAATAGTATTGGCTACAGATGACATGGGTGATTAAAGTTTAAAACATAAAGTACAAGATTCACATGGGAAATTTAGCTGTTTCAAAATTACTAAGAAAAGCATGGATTAAATTTATATTTAACAATGCATAATTACAAAAAAGAGGATGAAATTCATACTTAAACCAAAAAGGGATTTTGGGACTCAATGGGTGGAAGAAACCCATTGATGAATACCCCACATACCTCAATTGGTTGAACTCTTTAAAAAGGATTGAAACTGGAACTTGAATTCTTGGGGGAAAAGGCTTGAATTTGGTTCTTGGGGTAAAGGGAAAAACGTTTACATAATGCTAACTAATTAATAATGGGTAAATAATGCCCTTGTTGAGATTTAAGTTATCAATGCAGGAAATATAGTCTCCGTGTAGAGGAGGTCATTGTGGAACCTAGTGTGGAAATAACAAACATAGTTTGGAAAATCAGAATCTTTGAATCCTAGTGGTTGCTCCATGAAGATTGTTTCTTTCAACTCTGTATGAAGGAATGAATTCTTGACACTAAGTTGTTTGATTTTCTAGTGAAGAGATATTCCAACAAATAGTAGAAGACAAATTATCATAGCCTTAACAAAAGGGCTGAAAGTATCATCAATGTTGAAACCCACGATCTGATTAAAATTTTTGGGTACTAAGCATGCCTTTAAGCATTGAACACTACCATCTGCTTGTAGCTTGGTGTTATACACCCAGCGTGACCTAACAATATTCATAAAAGGTTGATGAGGGACCAATGTCCAAGTATAATTTAAATTCAAAGCTTTTATTTCATCCTTCATAGCTGCAACCCAGTGAGGCTTAGGCAAAGCCTTTATGATATTTTTTGGATTTTTGGAGTCTTGGTGCGCTTCAAGGTGTAGTGAAAGTATGTTTTGGAATGGTGTCAGTCCAAGTTCTGGTGATCGTATGGTGTGAGTTCAGAGAATCAACTTGATTTAGGATTAAGGTAGTCAATAATTGCTCATGAGGTATAGGTGTAAGGTCAACATGGTTGGGACCTTCAGGGGATTCTTGATCAAGTGATGATAAGAGGATCAACAACATTAGATAGGGTTACATTAGGTGAATCAGATTTAAATAAGAGAATATGGGTTGTACTTAGCGATGAAGGTGTGTATCTAACAGAGGTGCTAAACTCTGTATTGGTAGGGTGGCTTGGGGTATGTAGTAAATTTTTATTGACCATTGTCTTTGGCTGATGCAATTTTCAAAGAAAATAGTAAATTATCATTGGCATCTTCATCGGCATTGATCAAAAGAAAATTTTTATCCTAAAACTCTTTAAAATAAGTGAAGTTGTATGTAGTGGATTTTGCATTTAAAGAAGAACCAGAGGATACAAACGGTAAGTTATTTTCATCAAAAATAAGATATCTTGAAATATAAACCTTTCGAGATGGATCATGATAACATTTGTATCCTTTGTGAAGAATACTGTACCCTATGATCACCTAAGGAAATGTTTTTGGCTGAAACTTATTCTTTTTGTATCCTTTCAAGTAGGGAAAACAGTTGCACCCAAAAATTTTCATAGTATTATATTTAGGCTCTTTCCGGTACAACTTGGAGAATGGTGAATCCATACTCAGGTTCGAAGTAGGCATGCGATTAATCAGGAACATAGCTATAATAAATGCTTCAACCCAAAGAAACATAGGTAAGTTCACATTAAAAAGAAGAGTCAAACCAGTTTCAACAATATGCCTATGTTCTCTTTCGGTCATGCTATTTTGTTCAGGAGTATGAGGGCAAGAGATCTGTCTTCTCATACCATGCTTATCAAAATAGTGAATTAACTCCAAACTATTAAACTCTCCTGGTTTATCACATAGAAAGACCTTAATTTAAGTCAAAAATTAATTTTCGACTAGCTTGTGGAAATTCACAAAGTTAGCAAAAAAATTTGATTTCTTCTTTACTAGATAAATCTAGGTGAACCTTGTGCAATCGTCAACAAAAATAACATAGTATCCAACTCTTTAAGGAGATTCTGTAGGGGCTGGTCCCCATAAATCACAATGTACTTTGGAAAAGGGAATAACTTCTCTTTTATTAGATACTTACTAGTATACATAGAGAAATTTTTATTCCAACTACCAACATTAATAAACTTATTCTTCTATAAATAACTAAGAATTCTTGAGTGTGGATGTCAAAGCCGTTGGTGCCAAACGGTATTTGAGCTCCTGCCAGCCTTTGTAGCCATCAATGCATCATTTAGATTTTCTCCCAAAGTATAAAAGTCATTGCGGTTATTCCATTTTGCCAGTATTTTCTTGTTTTTTTTGTCCTTAACAATAAAACCTTCATCAGTAAACTTTAAAAAATATTCATTATCTTTAATGAATTTGCTCACATAAATAAGATTCTTCTTGAGGCCTGGGATAACAAAAACATTTTTTATGTGTAGGTTGTTTCCAATCTTCTTATTTCCTATGTGTGTAATATTGAGTTTATCACCATAACCTACCATTATAGAGTCACTTTCTTTAAAAGGAGATGGGTTTTTGAGAATACATGCAGATTGTACCATATGATTGGTAGCACCTGAATCCATGTATAAATTATTGTCACCTTTTTCACCGAAGGACATAGTTACGAGGGCCTGTGGAGTTTCTTGTTGTGATTGATAGGAATAGTCCCACCTATAAAAACAATTCAGAGTAGTGTGATTATTTTTTCCACAAATTTTGCATGGATTTGACTTAGAAGCATCCTTTTGTGATTAATCACATTGTTCATTCCATTATGTTGCTTGTATTATTTTCAATTAAACCTCTTCCTTTTTGTTGTCCTCGGCCTTAATTGGAGTATCCACGGTCCCTTCCGTGATCTTGTTACACTACAAACACTATGTTTGTGCCAAGATGAGTTTTTGTTGATTGCTCATCATTGTCTGCTCGCATTTTGAACCCTCTAAGAGGTTCACAAATTGTGTAAATGTAGGGTAAGGTTGTTTCCCTAGCATCACAGTGAAGAGTGTTTTGTACTTCCCTCCTAGGTCTCTAGCAAAGTTGATAACCTTTGTATCTTCATCGAAGGGTTTTTGTATAGCCATGAGACCATCATAATTTTCTTTGAATTCCTTGATATATTCATCTATTGATTTAGATCCCAAATATATGGATTGAAGTTGTTTCTTCAGTTGAAATTCTGTATTTCTTGCTTGTAGGTATGTATCCTCAAGGCAAGACCACATTTGTTTAGCTGTTGAACAACCTATGATGAGAAACATCGATTCTTCGATCATTCTTCCTGACAGTCAACTCCTGACTAAAATGTCACGTTCTTCCTATTCGGTGAATTTTAGATTTGGATTAGCCTCTTCTTTGTCATCCTCTATTTTTTTGTTCGGTGCTTCGTCTGTAATAATGCTTATGATTTTTAAGGTTTGCATAAGCTAGAAAATTTATGTCTTCCAGACTAGGTAGTTTGTAGGTTTTAGTTTGATAGGACAAATAGCTATGAGCTGGTGAAGGGACGAGGCAGAAAGAGAGAGACCAGTATTGGGAATTGTAGCCATGGAATAAAGAAAAAGAGAACTTTAGTATTGATCGACTTTTTTTTATTTGATCCTATGCTTTGATACCATGAAGAAAATTGAACAAAGATTACTTTAGTCCTTTTTATTTCTGCTTAAATTATTCGGTTACAAAGAGGGTGCATTTATACGCCGTGATAGTTGTTAGATAGATTAGAGTCTTATCTATATACAATTCAATTGTGACATAATTATATACTACCTCCAAGACTGTTACATAAAGACTTTCATGTCTTATTTTCTATTAAAACAAGTCCTCATATGTCTATCACTCTTGTTAAAAAATTTCTTCAAGAAACCTCCTTCAGCGGTCTTAAAAATAAATTCCAGAATAGATGAATTAGGAAAAAGATTTGCATATTAATTGACGATAAAATTGCTGTTATAATAAAGAAGACGATTAGAAACACACCATAGATGTTTGAGAAAAGTCTTCGGGTGTTTTCTCTCTCAAAATATCATTCAAAATATAATGGGATGAAAATTCAATGCTAAGGTAATATTTATAAGCGCCAATAATTCGGTATCATAGGTTGTATGTCATACCATTTATATATATTACTAGATAAGTATTGGCTGTGCTAGGATCGGCCCAACACATTGGGTTGTAATATAATTTTCTAAAAAAATCGTACAACTTATCTTACCATAATTATTTAAAATCTTAATTCTTTTAAATAATTACATAAATCTTCAATTTTACTTTAAAAATCGAATACATCATAGAAGAATGTAACGTATTTGTGTAAAAGTAATATATCCATGTAAAATTAAGTAATGCATAAAAAAAAGGTGATGTATAGCAACTAGCGGAATTGCTACTGATCTTTAGGGATTGCAACTATATTAAATATTTTGGCCGTAGTGTCACCAATTTCTCATGCATCTGGTAATAGAAGTTGTAAAACTATCCATGCATATTTTAAAAGTTCAATAACTCGATCTCAACGGTCATGACTTCTGCTATAAAAGCATTTATCACAGAAGAGATGGCAAGAAAATACAAAAATAGGCAAAAATATGTAAGTTGGGTTGATGTGAAGCAAAAGTTTATCACTTTATTGGCGAAGCATGAATTTTGAGCAAGGTAAAAATACATTATAGAAGAATACCATAAGTTTTGAAGTAGCCTTAAGATGATTAATCATAATGGAAGAGTGAACAACCGAATCTTAATACTTGTAGCAACTATGGATCTCC
>JAPEIP010000006.1:177257044-177267615 GCA_026120095.1 Capsicum chinense
CTACGATTGCCTACCCGCTTGACTTACCATGATACTATCACGAAATTGATAATTAGACGTGAAAGTAACAATAACGACGAATCAAAACAACAACAAATCAAAATTAATCCTAATTCACTTTAACAATTTTTTAACTCGCGCCCCGAATTCCCTTTAAACCACATGATTAGTGCATGCTTTGATTTTCCAATCACATCTCATAATCCGAAACCAACATCAAACACAACACAAACAACGAAGATTCAAACTAAACACACAACAAATAAATCATCCACACCAACAACATCAATAACAAGTCAAGATAAATTAAAGATTCAGTTAGAAGAAATTGACCTTGACAAAACTAATCCTTGTCGATAATAAAGAAATTCGAAGACCAAAATACTCGATCGGAGAGCCTCACAACGAACAAACCAAAATCGGTATTAAAATAATAACCGGACAGCTCCAAAACCAGTGAAGAAAAACTTTACTATACAAAACCCAACCGAGAATGACAACATGATTCGATAAAGACGACTATAGATCTACTATCGACGCCGAACCAAGAAATAAACAAAACAAAGATCAACCAACAAATAGCAGGAAACCAAAACCCAACGCAGATCAAGTTCTGGGGAGCTCTGGTGACGGAGAGACGGCGGCGGCTGACCGGCTATGATGAATGTCGTTCGGGGGTTGGGTGTCGACGGTGGAGGCGGTGCAGTTTTTTATCGATGGTGACTGTTTTCACCGGAGGAAGGAAAGGACGGTGGCTGGTGGTTTTGGTTTTGCCGGCTGGAGGTTCGCCAACTAGCGAAGCGGTGGCAGGGGAATAGGAGGGCGAATCAGCGACTGTCGATGGCGGCTGGAGACGGGGCTGATAGTTTCCGACTGGCTTCGCCAGTGGGGTTTTCTCCCATGGCAGCGATGGTGGCCGTTGTGGAGTCTGACGGTGGCGGAGAAGAGAGGAAGAGCATAGCGGTGGGAGGCGGCGCTTCTTTTGCCAGTGGAGGGTGGTGCTCCGGCAGCAGATCTAGGTGGTGGTGTTTTCGGCCGGCGGCGAGGTGGCGGTGGAAGTTCAATTTTAAGAGAGGAAGAGAGAGAGTAGTGTATAGAGAGATAAAGAGCTAATGATATTTTTTTTTGTTTTTTGGGTTACTCTTTACTGTTCATTTATTTTTTGTGTATGTGGGTATGTATATATATTATGTTTTGAGGCCTTTCTTTTTTGACAAGAAAAAGAGAGGAGGGTGGGGTAACGTGGGGTAGGGGTAGTGGTGAGGTGTTATTTTTTTATTGGGTAGGTGGTTAGGATAAGATAGGGTTAGTTATTTTATTTTTTGTTTATTATTTTTTTTATATTTTGCGGGGTATAATGACATGGGTGAGGATACACGGTAGGATAAAATAAGAGTGGGTAAAAATGACATCGTGGAGGGTACATGATATGCTAAGGTAGAAAATGAATAAAATCGAACTTCTAAGGGGGGTAAAATTACGTGTCTACATATAGTATAATAAAATGAAGATATAACATCAATGAACCATTTGATTAAATCAGTTGATTAAAATGACTCTAAATGTATGTTTTATACAAATTATGGAAAGAACATAATACTGGATGCTCACTTTTACATATGATAGTGATTGATTGTTGTCTATTTACATTTCTAGGGATAATATTTATAAATTTTACATCTACAATAGTAGATGAAATAGTTGTTGTGATCAATGTCTAGAGCATTCATGGTGAAACACCTATTAAATTAGATTTAAAGATTGTTAAATTAGATAACAAGTTCAAAATATGCTAATAAAACAAATCTTTATTCAATCAAGACAAGCATAATAGATATTAGAATAAAAGTTACAATAACATAAGCTATGATGTTATAGGAATGAATATCCATTTGTAAAATTGAAAGAATTACATTATAGGTAGCATTCGTAACACACTGTATGTATCTTTTTATTTTAAAAATGTTGGATAAACCTTTAAATACCTATTGGAAAAGTAATCGGATAGTTGTGAAATGTTGATACCACTGACATACATAGATATTAACAAACTGAAACCGCCTATGATAGAAAACAAAATGTCAAAGCCAAAAATAACCACCTGTGACAAGACCCAATAGTTGTTAGTGTCCGCATACGTCAATTTGAAATCAAAGGCTCATTTAAAGGTTAATTAATTCCAAGCGAATGATTTTCCCAATCAAAATTCTTCCATGCTACAATTAGCTGCTAGTGCATTATAGTCAAGTTGATTCGCAAAAATAAAGTGACCACTTCAGCATCATGGACTATGTAGTAAGCGTAGCAGTAATGCTATATTTACGAGAATTTCGTCCATTTGACCAGCAGGTAAAAGACCAAGTGAAAGACACGTACCGAGCAACAAAACCATGTGTCCTTTTTCACCTCATGTTACTGGGCTGGTACGTGCTCTTAGGAAATAGAAATATTCCACTCGATGAAGAATGATCAACTGCATACATGGGAAAAGAAAGAACTATGTTAGCAGATCCTAAATCCATAATTCCGGGCCAAATTTCTTCACTGCAACGCCATAATATCAACTAAACATGGATTGGAATACCTCACATCTTACGCGGGGTTCATCAGGAAGCTGCATAGAAAAGCACATGCATATTTTTTCATGAATCATGCCCATTTATTAAACACCATTCAGGTGTTACGTTTCATAAGAAATATATTAAGTTAAACAATCGAAAAATCAAGCAAGATACCACAACACACTGGATTTTTCTATAAACCATACATCTATGTACATCATGAACATATATTTGTGCTCATGCTCATCGGTGTAACATAAAATATTATTGTTAAGCTCATCTTAAGCAGGAAGTTGCTGAAATTTGAGGACTTTTTAATAATCTTCTGTCCCCTACAATCAGCATCTTATTAGGTTCAATAATCTAATACTTTTGGTTAGGGACAAAATCAAGAACCAAGAGATCCTAAAGTTTAGTCATTTTGAAAATCTAATCTTGGTGGAAAATCCAATTCAATATCTTAAACTAACATTCAAAAATTATTAGTTTGCTTAGTAAAATTCATTAAGTACAAAAAAGCAAAAAATAGCTACCCATGGATGTACATACATTGAATATATAGTACTAAACGACGCACTAATTGTTAAGATAAAAGTCTTAGAGCATAGCGTTACCGGATACAAATGCTAGAAATAATTGAAGTACTCACAAGTTAATTCAAAATTAGTTTTATAGAAAAGGAGTTTGTAAGGAAGGAAAAATTACTTTGTTATAGCCATTAGGCATATCTTGGACTACATAGCCATAAGGAAGCCTTCTGCAACTTTGAAATGTCAGTGCACCAGAAGATTCATGGATGGTATCAATAAACACATCAACTTTAGCCCAGACACCTTCAGCATGTTACTTGCAGAAATGCAGGAAATTGACCTCTCTAACTAATTTAATGGTGAAAGTACTTGGAGCTCAACATACATTTGTAAATAATCAAGAAAGTTCATATTTAATTTGCTATTATTTAATAATAATAATAATAGCATTGCACATTGAAAAGGATAATGGGATTGGTAGGATAGGACTTAAAAAAAATGTATTTTGCTTTACTAGTTAAAGTGCACCATTTCTGGTTCCACCCATACCACTTGATATTACATCAGTTGTTGAGGTTCTAGCGATTAGGCAAGGAAACATTTCTGCCTATTTATTCTGATAAAATTTAAAGCTAATCGTCAGAAAATAAAGATTTATGACTCTTCATGTATCATCACTGATAAGACTATTTATAGGATTAGATGCCTAAAAGTCTTGAGCAATAGTCTTAAATGTTCACCTAGTTAGGTTTGAAACCATGTTTGAATTAACTTATTAATAACTTTCAAACCAAACATTTCAATTACTAAATATATTTACAAGCTAGCTTACAGGACTAAATGCATGTAACTGAGAGTAACATTACCGATAATTCCAATATGTAGCTATGGCCACCTCTTATACAAATACTTGATTATGCATCTATTTATCACTCGCTGTCACTTAAATATAATCAAAAGGTGATAACCATACCCTCGTTTCTCTTACCTACTAAACCAATCCAGGAGTAATATAAAAGACACCATGATGTGATAATAGGAAAAATTATAGACGACAACATTTACTCTTACCATTCAAACCCGGTATATATATAGATGTAATCGATCTGTGAGGTTGGGAAAGACTAGGAATTCTTGAATTTTCATAACTGGTTTTAGGGTTCTTACTATCATTATCATCCTTATGAAAATAAGAAAATGTAGGGGTAGGTCTTTCTTGCTGATAAAGAAGCTTCGCTCACGTAGTTATGCTTCGCCTATATGCATTATTTAGATTTGATTCCTATAACCAAATTCAATAGAAAACATTAGCATCACACATCATATATAGGCAATCTTGACAGTACATACACAACATGATATGCATCACAAACAACAAAATGAGCTTTGGAGCAAAAGAATTAGATTAAATTTGGAACTAATCAAAATCAACGTCCTCTTGTTTCTATTTTACTAGCATAATGACATTTTAAGCAATAAAATCAGCATGCAAATGAAGAGAACTACTATCATAAATGTATTCATGAGTACAACAACAAATACGGAATATCTCTTCATTCTGTAGTTTTATAATTTTGTTCTTTGTTTTCTAGGGGCGTCTTTTATTAATAATCTAGACTTTGCAGGTCGACTCTTCTATTTTTGAAGTGATCGCATTGATATTAACTCTTTGTGCCATGTCCATCGAATCTGAAATTGAAACATAAATGAAGAAATATAGATCAATTTCATGTATAAAGTGCTAACGATACCCTCGTTTAAATCTAGTCATCACTCTAAAAAGATTGTAAGTCACAATGATTGATTATTCAAAACATTTATAAGATATATGAAAAATTATAGTAAAAAATTAGGTTACTTAAATCTCAAAATCCAAAAACTAAATATTTATTATGAAATATTATAATTTTTAAATAATTTTTTTTAATTTAAAAACTAACTAAACAATACTAAAAGGAACAATTATTAATAATTAAAAATATAAAACATATGAAAAATTAGGATTAAAATTAAAATTAATTGAATCCAAAATCCAAAAGATTTCAAGGAATAAAATAGTTTGAAAATTACCAGAAGCACCATCACCACACGCCATTTTTCTAATATTGCCTTGGATTTTTTTGTTTTTGTTTGGTGTTTGAAGAAAAGTTGAGTGAGGGAAAGAGAAAGATTTAGAAAAGGAAACATCGTGGTTTAATTTAAAAAATAAGCTTACCCTTGAAAATGGAGATATTTACAGCATTGCCCTTAGTCGGTCTTTGCTTCACATTTCTATATAGTAGCTTCACACAGGAAAATTTATCCATAATGAAACTTGAAACTTTTCAATCTCTCACAGGGATTCATCGGAGGAGGACGGTGATAGTGGTGGTGGGGTGGGGGTGGGGGTAGGGTGATGGGAAGTAGCAGGAGAAATAGAGAGAGTTTTTAGGTATATAGAATTGATGGTCATCAATGGAATGGCTAAAGAGAGCACCGGATGGTTCTAGAGCATGGAAAGGGACGATGTTTATTCGTGTGAAATTTCTGCTCTACCCTTGGTCGTTCCTCACTTCATCTTTCAATATAGTAGAAATAGAAGGCTTATCGCACCATCTATCCCACTGCAATTTTGTGCTAAGAGTAGTAGGTCACACCGTCTATTGAGTATTATAAATGGTGCATCAAACCATCTATCACAATAAATACTTTAGATAATTTTTTGGCTCGGCTTTAGTGAACCGTACGTAACCTTTTTTACTGATCCTGAATTAATCTACAGTCTGAAGAGTTATGGAACTTACACTCAAATACCTGTAAGTAGGACGCACAATTTACTCAAAACTCATTTGAAATGGTTCGGGCTTAATCCACAAGTAAAAAATAAGTTCAAACCATAATCTAGATTTACGGAATGTCACATTATACTTAAGTCATTGGGTGAGTTTCTATTTTTGAGTGTAAACCTAAAAACCTCTCATTATTAAAATCAAAATTTCTTAGAAAGTCCTTACTTATCAAAAAAAAAAATCAACTTGCTATTAAATTTTAAGAAGTTGAAAATCTTCAAAATTTAAATATGTTTTATTTAACCTTATTTTTTATTGTTTATCTTTATTTTTACAAATTTAAATAAGTTTAATTTTATCCTTAATTTTTATTGTTTCTCTTTATTTTTCACCGGGTAAAAAGGAATCAATAAGCAAACTACAAAATAAAACGCATCTTTTTTTGTTACTTTGTTTGATTCTGATGTTTGTAGGGCCTTTTTACTTTATTTGAAGTTAGTTTATAAATTTCCACTCAATTTTTTTTAAAAAAATTTATTACCTTTTTGAGATGAGATTATTCTCTTTAGTCAATTGTTGATTTTTATTAAAGTTTTAAGATGAAGCAATTTTATGTACATTTAAACTTAGTTTGATATTTTATTAAATTTCTACGTAATTTTATATTTTTTTAATAATTACTATATTTATTTATAAAATAAAAAAATTAACGATAAACAAGACTTATAGCCAACGCCTCGAGACTTATAGCTCATCCAGATACCAGATAAAATCTCTGTGGACTGTGAAATTTTATTAGATTAAAATTCGTACGAAATTCAGATTATATTAAATTCAAAATATATTAGTTTCAAATAAAAATTGTGGACTTATATAATTGGATTAATTATTTTAGTCCAAACATGTAAGGATTTAATTAAAGTTCAATTTTTATTAGGCTAGATCATTGATTTGGACTACAAATAATGAGCCCACTTTGCTAAGCCAAAGATATTGTCATCTTCTAAAAGCCCAAATGAGGGTCACATATCGAATGATGTGGCATGTAAATTCAAGTGACGGATTCAATAGGACCATCCCACATGTCAAAATGATGCACCAAACCTAGTGAAATCAAAAATCGATAAAAAACATTATGACACTTGAATCTTATTGGTCAAAAGAAGTTCATATTCACCATGACTCTTTACTTTCTACAACTATAAATAGGGGTCTCATAACTCAGAAAAAAAGAGAAGAACTTTAATAAGAAGAAAGAGAAAGCTCATGGATCAAAGGTTGCAATTTCTCTAGAAAGATCAAGCATTCAAGATCAAGTTCATCAAATCCATAAATCAAGATTCAAGATCAAGACCAGGAGGTTCAAGAACAAGCCCAAAAGCCTTTGATTTCAAGTATAAGTCAAGATCAAATCCATTAAGTTCATAAATCAAATCCAAATTGAAGATCAAGTTTGAAGCCTTTGAATTTATCTTTGAAAAGGCAAATCTGAGGATTCATAGAGATTATTACACTCACATATTGAAATCAATAAAACGATTGTTAAAATATTTTTCTTTTCCTGATTATTCATTTTTTCCGACTTAAAATTTTACTGTCCAACAAATTTTGGCATGTCCAGTGAGAAAATCTCTTCCTCTCATCTAGAATTTTCCAACAGTAAAATTTAAAAACACTAAAATGACTTTCAAGAAGGTCAATTCTTAACAAACTACCTCAAAGGCTACTTATTCTAAATTTTTGCCTAACTAGAAAGCATCCTGGGTGTTAATTTTTGAAGCTTTGAGCAGTCACATATGTAAGGCCAACATGTTGGGGTAACACACATCAAGTATCGTCTGATCAAGTCCAATTTTTGTATCTTCAACCCTAAAAAGGAGCAAAGTCCAATGCAAGTGCTTCAGAAGAAAGAAGTAATATGGCAGAAACACTTAGAAGACTCTTACTCTACTTGAGTACTTTGGTTTGAAATACTCTGGTTCAAATGATGATGGTTGTTCAACCAGCATATCATCTCCACTTACACAGCATAAGCTGAGCACTTTGAAAATCAGCTTATGCTATAATCTGTGTTACTCACCAACGTCTCTAGTGATCATGCAAGAAATGGTGACTAATGCCTCATATATGGAGGAACAACTTGCAAATCTGACGAAGAAAATTAATGGTCTGACCAAATATATGCAGAATCAAGATGCTAGGATTGGCAAGTTAGTGGATAGGACGGATGACTTAATCGATGGAGAGTCTATTCATAAACCTAGAAAATCTTCAGAAGTTTACGAGATAGAACATCCTATAAAACAAACACCATCTGCTAAGGAGCTACAAGTTTCTTCTGAGAGAATGATCCCAATTGATCAATTGAAGGGCATCATTGAAAGGACCCTTAAAGACAAATGTGATGTTGTCACAAGTCTTCCTTACATACACCAAGCTTTATAATACATGAATTAATAGCCTCAAAATTTCTTCCAACTATCCAACCCACAAATATCAATAATTTGAAGGAAAAGGGAATCCAAAAAAACATGTCACACACTTTCTTGAGACATGTAATAATGCTAGAACTTACAGTGACTACCTTGTAAAATAATTTGTTTTTTTCCAAAGGGAACTGCCTTTGATTGGTATACAAACCTTAAACCTAACTCCATCAATAGTTGGGAGAAATTAGAGCATGTATTTCTAAATTGATTTTATTGAACAAGGCATACAGTGAGAATGGTGGTGCTCACAAATAATCAATAATGAAAGGATGAGCCAGTTATTGACTTCATCAGTCGATGGAGAAATGCTAGTCTAAACTATAAAGTGAGGCTCAATGAAACATTTGAAATAGAGATTTGCATCCAAGGAATGCACTAGGATCTTCTCTATATTTTTTAAGGCATTAAGGAAAAATCCTTTGAAGAGTTAGATACTTGTGATCACGATTTGTCTTTGAACATGTCTTCTACAAGAAAGGGGGTAGAGCCTATCCATGATCTTTAAAAGGGAAAGGATAAGCAAGAACCCAAAAGATGGGGAAAGTTTGTTCCAAAAACTGATAATAAGTAATCTACAAATATTGACGTATGTCCTGTTAAGGTCACAACAAAGGTGATCAATAAGTAAAGTGTAAAGACGACTTATCGAGCACGTTTAAATCAAAATTTAACTTTAAAAAAGATGCAAGAAAAGGAATTCACCTTCCTTGATTCTTATGTTGCTGAGATTTTCAATGAACTCCTTGAGCATATGCTCATTAAACTTCCATAGATTAAGTGTCCTGACGAAGCTGGAAGGACCAATGATCCGAATTAATTATAGTATTATAGGCTTATGGGGCACCCTTAGGAAAAATATTTTTTCTTCGAGGACAAAGTCTTACAATTGTAAAATAAGAAGAAGATCTTTTTCGATGATGAGAAGTCTATTTCAAATCAAATCTCTAACACTTTCGGCTATGTAAATATGATTTAAAGAGCATAAAGAGGAACCATTAGAGAAGACTAGTCTTTAGGTTATAAAGGTGACAATGAAGGTTGGACTCTGGTGACCAGGCAAAGACGAAAAAAGACGAGTATATGAAAAGAGCTATTCAACCAACTAACTATAAGAACAATGTGAAGAAACTGTAAAAATAAAGGTTGGTTGAGCTTTTGAAGAGGACGAGTATAATTGAGCTTCACCAAGAGTACTTACCAAGTTGGTTCCATGAAAAAGTGGCTTGAGTCAATCTTGAGGAAGCTTATTTTAATACTGGCAAAGGGAGGCAAAGGGTGAACATCTACCCATAGAATTTCCTTCGTCTTCTAAAATCCAACTGGACCTCTTAGCCAAGAAGCATATGTATGTGATACAAAAATTACATTTACAAATGATAATCTCCTATTTGGTGAAACCTTACACAATCAGCCTTTTAACATTGTGGATCATGTTCTGGGAAAAAAAGATAAATAGAATCTTTATAGATGAGGGATCCGGAGTCAATATCTTTTCTATTTATACAATTAAGGAACTTGGCATCGCTACTAAAGAACTTTTTGAAAGTCATTTAATGATCTAGGGCTTCAACCAAAGTGACTAGAGAACCATCGGCTCTATCTAGTTGAGGATTCATATGGATGATTTTTTATCAAATGCGTTGATGCATGTGATCAATGCCAAGATTTCATACAATATATTTCTTAGAATGCCTTGGCTACATAAGAACAAAACTATCTCTTTCTCTTACTATAAATTCTTGAAGTAGCTTGATGGCGGAATGGAGAGAAAGACAGTCGCCGATGATAAACCATTCACTGAAGATGAGTCACACCTTTTCGATGCAAAATTCTACTTGAAGAATTATGTTGTGAATAAGAAATGGGTTGATAATATTACAAATACCAACTGTGATGATCTTACATCTAAGAAAGTCATACTCTCTATATAAAAGGTAGCCACAAAGAATCCTCTCTCCACTTCGAGTAAAGATTGCATCGCATAGATAAAAAAGAAGACAACTATTGTTCTCCGCTATGTACCAAAGGTAAATAAATAAAATAACCATTTATTATATGCCCAAGATACTGGGAGAATTTATCTCTCAAATCTACCTCAAGAGATAATACTCCATACGAAGCGTATTAAAGAAGGCTTTGATCAAAATACATACAAGTTATTTAGAAAGGTTGGATACAATACTAATGAGCCATTAAGGTTGGGTAAACTTCTATCAGAAAGTA
>JAPEIP010000006.1:177276901-177288449 GCA_026120095.1 Capsicum chinense
TTTTTTTAACTCTCTATGCAAGGCTTCAGTTGGGAGCTGTCTAAAGTTACTGATCACATCCATCAACTGTACCATCCTAGAAGGTGGGAAAATCCTTTCTAGGAAAGATTCTTTCAACTGCCTCCAGTTGGTTATAGAATCGGGTATCAGCTCATTAAGCCACAATGTTGCCTCCCCAGATAGATACAATGGAAACAATCTCAAACGAATAGTATTCTAACCCACCCCTGGGTTATCAAAAGATTTCCAAATTGTGACAAAGTTCACCAGATGTAAGTTTAGATCATCCCCAGAAAGGCCAGCAAACAACCCCTTCAGATGAAGAGGTTGAATCATAGTACTCGTAATGTTTAATTTTCCCCAGGTGTTAACGGTGGAGCAATAATTACACCTATTGCACTTGCTACATCCATTCCATCATCATCATTATTGAGGTCATACTGGACCGACTGGTCATCTTTCCTTCTTCTGAATGGACTGTTCCTGTTAGCATTATGATGTACTGGTGCAGTAATTTTCTCACAAACCATGGATTTCTTATGTATCGTCACTCCCATTACTTAACTAGAACATATAGTAGAGTTGATAAGTCTTTTTCCTCGCTATTTCTCAATAGAACCTTCCAAAGAAAATTAAATATACAGTTTTATGAGCTTAACATCTTAAGGTTAATATGATAGGTGTTACAGAAACATAAACTTTCACTCCTAAAAAGGATCTCTTCCGCCCATTTTTTAAAGTCATTAATGTGGTTGGTACAGGTTACAGAAAAGTTGGTTATTGGTCTATCAAGTTCTCCAGTGAATGTAATATATAGATGTGGTTGATTAATTTTCACATGTTTTTATATGTTCACTTCAACACTCTAGATGATAACAAGTAGATGGTTATGTCGGTTATGCCTGTGGATGTCTTAGTTCTAATCTAATTCCACAGAGCTTATACATACCTTGTAATGGTTGGGAGCTAGGTTGTGTCGGATAGACCTTTATCTCAAAGAGAGATGAAAAAGAAGCAGTAATAACAAACAATAACAACAATCAGATAATAAGATAAATGAAACAAAACCAACAATCAGTGTAATGCCCCACAAAATCCTCTTCAAGTCTAAGCCTTAAAGTGTATTTGGTAAAGAAAAAATCTGAGTCAAAATATTTCAGAAATATTCTCCCAAGTATGAAATAATTTGAATCGTGTGGAAATATATTTGATCATGAATTAAGATCATAGAGGTCCCCTAATTTATGGTCGAGTTTAAATCTTTCCTATCGTTCAAGTTTTAGTGACCGTAAAAATTTGGGTCAAATTCAATAGACCATAACTGGTTGTATATGAATAACTGGGTGGATTTCTATATATAAAATAAAATATGTTTGAATTAGCTTTCCAATGGTATCAATTTTTCCTATATCCGATATTGGATCAAAGAGTTATGCCCATTTTACCCTAGCATGTCAAGCTAGAAAATGTGTGACGACATTTCTGATGGCCCATCACATTTCTGATGATATTTCTGATGGACTGCCACATTTCTGATGGCGTTGTTAGGATTAGGTAAAAATTCACAAAATGCACCCTTTTGTGATGACATTTTGTGATGGCCTGTCACAGGTTTGACGGCCTATCACAAATGTCATCAGACATTTTTTTCAGCAATATAGAGACATTTTTGCAAGGGTATTTTGATCATTTCCCACCTTTTGTGAGCCTCTTTAAATATGAGAACCCTCATTCAAAGCCTAATTTCTCTATTTCTCTTCCAATTCTCTAAAGAGAGAATATCTAGGGTTTCACTCAAGAACCCTAATCTTCCAAAATTCATCCTTAAATTCTTTAAGGTTTTTTCAAGAATCAAGTTCCTCATATTGTGGGCTTCAAGAATTTATTTATTTTAAGTGTGGATAAAGTTTCAACCACTAAAGTTCATCCAATTTCAAAGGTTAAGGTATGTAGATGTTGATTATTGGGTCCCTTTCTTCCAAGAAGCTCAAGAATCCTTGTTAAAACTAAAAGATTTTGATGTTTATGAGTTGTTAATGATTTATATGAGTTGAGATTGATGTTTAATATGTTGTTGAGTTTTGATTTATGTTTTCCTACAAAATTTATAAGCTTTGACCCTAATATGTGGAATTCATTTGATTTTTGTGATAGATCCTCTTAAAGTTGTTTTTCCATGTGATGTGTTTATGATTTTTGGGTGTAGAAATGGTTGAATAAGTGAAGAACGTTCCCCATTGGTTTGATAAAGAGATTAGGTGAAGCATAAGGGACACTATAGTATGTTGAATAGGAAACCCCAAATTGTGAGCTTGTCCATGCATGCCTAGTGGTTGATTAAATCCCTTAGTGAGTGAAATGTGCCCAGATAGCATGAAATTCCCAAGTAGGTGTAAAATCGGTCATGTCTAGTTATTGTTGAAAGACCCTAGTGAACAAGTCGAGGTATGATGGTTGTAAATTCCCCCAATTATGTGCTCTTGATATATGTTAAGCTTTTAATACATTCCAAGTGGTTAGCAAGTAAGTTACGACGTGATTGTATGAAGTATCCCCAAGCCATGGGATATCCAAACACATGTCAAGATCGATATAGGTATGAAATAGCTGAGGTAAAACCTTGTTGAAGGGAGTACAATCTAGTAGCATGTTTCCCCTATGTTATTATATGATTATAATTCTGAGATACTTAAAGTGACTCCTTGGCGACTGTGATGATGAATAGACGTTTGAGATCATTAAATGCTTGAGGTGATGTTTAATGACTGTGGAAATGAACATATGACATGATTCCTGAATTACTTGTGAAAATGCTTGAATGATTGAGAATGATTCCTGAATTACTTGTGCAATCTTTATACTCTGAAACTACGTAGCCAGCATAAGTTAAGACATCATACCTACTATTTGAGGGTATAGTAGAGACATCATACCTATTAGATGGGGGAATATGAGGTGGATTGACCTGTTAGATGATGACTCCACCATTCTCATTTGAGCACCTGATAGATGAGGGTCACATAAAGATAATGCACATAAAAATAATGTGTTTACCCGTGGCACGGTATTGGAACCCTCCCAATCGAGGGTATAGGTTGGACACCACCTCTTGTAGGTTGGGGCATGTCAGTTAAGTAACTATTTACCATAGTTTTAGTTTTAGATTTAGAATTAATGTTCACAAATCAGGACTGTCAGATACAGTCATCTATCTTTATGAGGAACTTAGATAGTTCCGGTGATTCATGGACCATCCCGACAGATAGGCTTGGTCACATATACAGTTGATTGATATCATATTTAGAGATATGCCGCCAGATAGGCTTGATCATAGTATCAGATTTCTATTAAATATTCTTGTTGCCAGATTTAGATATAATCATACTTCTTATCATTGATAATCGCTTCCAAAATAATCTATTAGCAAAGTTGATATCTATTTCTGTCAGTCGAAAGCAGTAAGCTCAGAGTACAGACCTTGATGTAAGCACATCCAGGTTCTCAGTTATTAGTATTAGAGAAGTCAGTGATTCAGTATCGCAGTGTCAATAGTGAGTTCAGTCTGCAATAAAGTGGTATGCGAGTTTCAGTATATAGAGTTGCGATAATTGTGTTCATGTTTTGTGCATTCATGTATATGTTCTCACGCGGCATCTTTCATGATTATTCATTTTAGATATTATGCATGCATGAGCCCTTGCATTAGCCTACCTCATCTACATGCTAGGTACATTCCTATACTAACACATTTGCGCTATGGTGTTTTATTTGACACCATAGGTTCAGAGTCACAGGATCCAGATTATCCTCACCAGTTCAGTCCCCATCAGCAGCAGTAGCAGTGAGTCCTCTTATTTTGAGTACGAATCTCAGTTTACTATTATTATTTCCATATTTTTTTATTTTAAGTTGATGGAGATAGTTGAGGACCTATCCCATCAACTCTATAGTTCAGACAGTTTAGAGGATTTTTAGATGGATGTATTAGTATTCAGTTTTCAGCTTTGAGTATGTATAGATATGTTGAACCTTATGGAAAGTTTCTGTATTTATTTCAGATATTATGCAGTGTACAGGTACAGATATCAGAAAAGGGTTAGCTTGTGGTCCTTCAGGTCCATAATCACCATATGACATCTCAGGATGGGATCTCAGGGCATTGCAATCAGATAGCACTAATGATCTTTTGGGAGAATTTGATGGCCCACCCCTACCTTTTAGTGGGCCAACCAAGTGCGGGAGATTGGTCAGGCGAGGAGGTTTCATGTAAAAAATGCCTAAAACAAAAGGAAAAAACAAATACTTGTAGTGATAGAGGTAATGATTTTTCAAATGACTTGGAAAGAACCATCAATACATAACAAAACTTTTAAATGCATCTAATATCTTATATATATATATATATATACGAGATGTAATGCCTTGTCTAATTTGATTCCCATATGCAATAATTAGCATCTATAAAAAACACTACCTTTTCGATCTATGTTGACAACATAAAACCACTGGACATAGTGCCATTCCAAGTTATGCCAAGTGTCAAATTTTCTAGACATCCACTTGTCCAATCCCGACAAAATTTCCCTGTACATTGGCATGTTAGCAAGTATTATTTTGCCAACATCATTTCCTTATGATAATATCTCCTCTGTGGCCTTCAAACTCATATGTTGCATCCACTTATTATGTTACCCATTTACCTTGGGAATTTGAATACTAGCACTACCGAGTTGGAATATATCTTTACTACTCATCATTCTAGATGATACCTCCATAACATTCTTGAGGATTTTCTCCCACAAATGTTTGGTTCCCTCAGAGTAATCTTCTAATTCTTCCACTTGGTTGTCCCCTTCAAACTTAGCAGCAAATTCCTATACTAAATCCACAGTTATTTCAGATGCTAATAGTGCAGCTTGCTCTCTTAAAAACAATTGTAAAGATGAACTCCACATTATTTAATTTGTAGTAGCAATTAGCATTACATAAAAAATTTCCATTCTAACTATACAAAGATACCTATTTTCATAATCTTGTGCTGGGCCCTATGAGTTTTAGCATGTTGAAGCCACTATTTATATCTCTCAAAAGCATACTTACTGGAGAGACCCTGAAGAAAGGAAACTAAATATATTCTTGTAAATTACCAGCATGAGGAGCTAATTATTTGAATGCATCAAGTTAAATTATAGATCTTACACAAAGAATGAATTATGTCAACCTACACATATAACTTGATCGACTTCAAGCTATTTGATGCATTTAATCCACTTCAACTTTTAGACAAACAAGTGTTGCATGAAGCATTAGGAGACGTGTTACACATATCCCAAAGCTTAATAGTTAATAACTATCTCTATGACTACTATTATAGAACATTATCTTGAAGTGAGGATCATGGATTAATTTAGTCCAAAATTTTGAAGCACATTTGAAACAGAGAGACCAGACAGTATCATTCTAAGGACTCCATCATTGTTTCAACATAAAAGTGAAATCCCATGACCTAGATAGGACAAGTAGAGCACTTTAGTAGTTCATTTGTTGACGATGTTAAATCTTTCAGGAACACACACATATATACATGGAGTATACAAAAAGAAACAACAAATATTAATAAGGAAAGATGAAACAATCAGAGTTAAGAACAAAATTTCAAGCACAACTTATACAACTTACCTTTAAGTAAAAGTGTTATTCCAAATAAATAATACCTGTGGTATTTCAAAAGTAACGTATTAGCGTTAATCTAATAATTTTGTAATATAAGTAGTACTATAATAAAGTCCTTGTAAAAACCAAATCAGATTGCTAAAGGTCATACTTCTCTAGTCCTCTTACTGGAAGGAAGTCATGTTTATTGTTATATTTTCAAAAGGAAAAATATTTCCTTGATATTCTTTAGAAACTCATATGCAATTATTCATTCTGTTAAAATGTATAAAATTTTAAGTTACATAGCTCATCCCAGGAAATTGTAAAAATCATCCAATCCCTTCCACTAAAGATAAAAGTTATAGTCATTATCCCAATAAAAGAGAGATTCCAAATTAAAAGACTGCAACAAAAAGCAGCAAGTGGGAGTGAATCCTCAATTCATTATTTTTTATCCATCCCTTGGAGCTCCCACCTTTTTTTATCCCTTGGTGATTTGAACCATCTAAGGAACACAATCTTATATGAACCTGGAACTAAGTCTGACCAATAACAACTGATCATAATTCTAAGTAAGTAACACCACCCTAAGATGAGAACATATGTGAAGAGTACTTCAATTGAATGTTAGATTGTAGTTACTTATTGATCAGGATATGATTAATGCCTCTGTTACTTTCTAACTCATTCCAATCACAAAAGAAAATTAAGAAAATATCCTATCATGAACTAATTAAAACCCAATGAAAAAGTATCAAGTTTAACTGATAAAATCCATTTGGTCTGTACTAAGCTTTCTATTGGAATCTCTACATTTATAACAATAATATACCATGTTTGTTTAGAAGGAGTCACTAGAAATGAATCTAAAACATGACAAGAAATGAATGAAGCGGCTAGCACAAGTTTGAATAAAAAATATTAAGCAACTCCCTTGAAAAGAAAAACATGAATTCTTATCCTCTTTCCATTTCATTTATTGTCCTCTTCAAGTTCGGTACCTTAACAGGCTCGGCAACAATAGAAAATAGTTACTGTTGATTAAGTATAAATTCCATGAGCAAAAATTTCATAATCAAGTGATTGAATTTCATCATCATGAATAAAATCCAACTTGACAACCTAGTTCGCCGGTATAAACTCTAAGGCAATACCTAATATGGTCAAAAGTCAGCAATTTATTGAGCGTGACTTTTGAATTATGACTAAATTACATTTTCTAGACTCATGAAATACAAATACATCATATATCTAAAAGGTATATGATTAATTTAGAACCTATGTGGGTTTTTCCTTTAGAAAGAGGATTAAGACAAGGTGACCCTCTCTCCCCTTTCCTTTTAAATATAGCCTCTGAGGGTCTAAATAGCATAATAAGGTAAGCTACCAACAGTAATTGGATTAGGGCTACATTTTCTTGCTAATGAGTGTATTCCTAATGAAGCAACTCTAAACCATTGATATTTCAACTGATAAGCACTTTTTTTTTCAACTTCTGCTTGATATATTTATTACTCCAGATAAAGAATTTTTGAAACTTTCCAAGTTTGTAGTGTAGAATTATTGATGTATTTGTTCTTTTCCTTATAACCGAGGGATAACTGAGTGTAGAATTGTATTATATAGACTAAAAAATACTGGATACAAGAAAATTATTAAGCATCTCAGTTTAAGCCACCACTTAGAAACTACCCTGCCCCGGATAGTAGTAAACACGCCCTAGTTTGCACCCGCCCCAGTTCGCACCATCCCCATCCCATTGAAATTCATAGTAGTATGTACACAGCTTATGACTTTACCCCTACTTTGAGAAGGTAGAGAGACGAAAAGTTACAATCTACAAATTGATATATTTCATAGTAAATTACCCATTGATTGTACAAATTAGGAAAGAAATGATAGATGATGAATAGAGAGAACAGGGGCGGATCTAATGGGGGTTCAGGGTTGGCATGGCAACCGCAAACTTCGATCGAAAAATTGTATGTATATATATATTTTGAAGAAAACTGGTATATTATTTTAAGTGTCACCCAGTGCAGCAATTGAGGAAGTAGTGTCAGTGGCAAATGCGCTAAAATTTCACGTAGTATACCAGAGTTCAAAACCAGACTCTAGAATTATTTTGTTACTTTTTGATCGCTATTCTATTTTCTGCAGGCTTTTTTTCTCTTGACTTGATCTTTGTTTAACTCTTTTTTTTGGGTAATCTTTGTTTAAAATTTTTTAACTTAAATGTAGAACATAGTTGAAGATTTCTTCTTCTATCAATTTTATAGTTAACCTCTCCTCGTAAATCATAATAATGATGCTTGGCTTGATGTTATAATTTCTTGACAATAGAATTGGAAATATCCATTGAATGTTGACAACTATTTTGTACTTTCACGTTGACTGATAAGTTGAATTTAACTCTTGTTTTCACAATTTATAGTAACAACAACAACAACAACAAATTCAGTGTATTCCCATATAGTGAGGTCTGGGAAGGGTAAAATATATGCAGTCCATACACTATCTCCGAAAATGTAGAAAGGTTGTTTTTGATAGTTTTTATAATAATAGTCATATTTTTATTATTTGATCTATTTTTCTATAGAAATTAAAAAGACAAATAAGCAAATCTAAACCCAAATTCTATAAAATTGACAAAATATTTGTCTTATTTGGGGCTATGTAAATAACAAAACTAAAGCAAAAAATTAACTGATTTTCAACTGAATTCGTAAAAATTAGGTTCTTCGATAATGTTTCAATGAAATTTTCCTTCAAAAATACTTACTAACAAGCCAAATTCTAGTGGGACGCTCATAAAAATTATCCTTTTTGAGTAGTATCTTTAACGTTAAAAATGACATGGCACCCGCAACCTCGAAATCCTAGATCCACCTTTGAGAGAGAATAGAGAATAGGTAGAACAAGCTTAACACTACAATAAAGTAACAACGAATTTACAACAATTTTTGAAGAAAAAAAGAAATGAAATGGAATAGATAACATACCTTGAATTTTCATTTGAGAGAGATGAATAGCGAATAGGGAAAATTTCCAATCCCCCAAGGATAAAGAAGCCACAATATATATATAGCTGCGAATGGAAATTGGCAAATTCTGCTCCACCAATCATTGTTGTACATCAGTTTGAATTGATATTGGCGTGAATATTATTTCTAGGGTAAATTAATTTTGACCTGTTGCCGGTTGTGTTTTGAGGGAAATAGGAGCTTTAATTTCTTACATAATGATTTAGTTTTAATGCATGTATATATTTAGTGAAATAGAAAAAATTATTAAAATTTTAATATTTTATTTTAGTGGTACTTTCTCTCGTTCAAGGATCTAATTACAATTTAGGACCAGTTAAAAAAATTTTTAGGGACCAGATTTGGTACCTTAACAATAAATTACTTTATTAAGGACCGGTATATAATCTAGTCCTAATACTTGTACTTTAAGGGATGAGATTATTAATTCATCCTTAAATGTTGGTCACAAATAAAGGAATTTCTTGTAGTGTTAGTTACTGTGATTGCGGGTACAGTCAATCAAGTTAGTCAACCGATGGCGATCGCGATCCATCCTTCATGAGTGCAGTAGGTACGATCGTGATCAAGCCTCTATAATGGCGGAAGAGCAGAAAATAATCCAAGGGAAAAAAATGTCATTTGGCTAGCTGACCCCAAAATCCATTTAAGGCTCAAAACCCTTTTATTCAAGGGAGATCATCATTATTCTACAACCCTACCTGCCATTCATAGATTAGGGTTATTGTAAATTCATGGAGCTTGGAGAAGAACTTGTATTAATCTTGAGCTAAGAAGACATTAGAGTTACTTTTAATTGTATATTGGGCATCTCTCAATGAAGATTCATTGGATTTTAAAGTGTGGTTTGCCCTCTATTTATTTTCTTATGGATAACTTTGATGAAAATATTGGCTTACTTATTATTATTATTATTATCATTATGATTTGGTAGATCTATCTCTTAGGATTATGCTAGAATAGGATGCAATTGTGTGTGGGTTGTGATATATTGGTGTATACTTTAGTTTGTTTATGATAGGTTCTATTATTTCTTGATTAAATTGGTTGGGATTTATAGGTGAAAGCCCCAAATTCCCAAATAGTTTTGATGGATGAAAATCTCAAGCTCTTGAAAGCTCGAACCAACCGTGAAAAGGGAGTTTTCGGTGAACTTTAGGAACCTGCCTCATCCTCGAAAGAGGGATATGGGAACCAAAGCAATAGTAGATAATTTATGGGTATCTCTTGCCAATTTTTCACTATCTTGTACATAAGGGTAATTAGGAGGTTTACTATACCATTCGTATTAACATAGAAATAGGTATACCCAATTTAGGTATTAAGTGGATTTAATTGACACACTTGTAATGTACTCAAAAGGTTCAGCTAGTGACATCTTTTAGGTTTTGTTGAAAAGCGGCCTTAAACCTAGCCTACCACATCATCAACAATCCAAATTTGTACCGAACCATCATGATCCCATGCATAATTTTCCCCTAAGAAAACACAGTTTCAAGAACCATATTAATTGATTATACTATAATTAATTTTAGTCTTGAATTAGTCCTTTAGATGTCCAAGAATTACTTTAACATTTGAAAAGATTGAGAACCTCTCAAACTATTTTGTACCATAGGTTTGAACTTAGCAAACAACTTTTATTTTGAGTTTACTCAATTGTCACTCACATTGTTCCTCGTGGATTTGACCCTGACTCTTAGTTGGGTAAAATATATTAACAATTATTGCCTTGCACTTAAATTGACCTGTAAGTTGAGCGTTATCAAAAATAGCGTCGTTGTTGAGGAACAATTTAGCTTACTTGCTTTGGTTCAAACTTGTAAATATTTATTTGCTATTTTTGTTTTATTTCCTGTGTTTGGTCGATTTTCTTTATTTTAGTTTATATCTTACTATGAAATCTTCGAATGAAATTGAGTTTGGTGGTTGGAAATCAAATCTTCACAATCCATGTCCATATTGTGGTGGGCCTCACTTTTGGAAAGACTGTAATATTCTCCCTAGAGCTATATGTGTGCACCATCTTAATCTTATAGGGAGTATGGTTGTTATCTATGTTGTCGTCAAGATGGACATTGGTGTGATTGCCCAAATGCCCCCTACCCCAATTATCCAAACTCAATAGCTAGTTCTTCTTATGAGTTTGATAGTTCTTGTGGTTAAGAAAAGAAAGAACAAAGCACCGAATAGAGTGGTGTTAAAGTAATACTTCAACTTATTATGGACCGGGTGGAATCAACGGGGGATAATATACATCTCATGCATCAATCCATGGGGGCACATAATAAGGAAATCTCAAGGATAAACGAAGTGGGTATGGAGGCTAATATTTAGATACGATGAGTGGGCCCACTCTTCAAAATGAGCTCAATATTGATGAATACTCGGTGATTTCCCAACCAACCAAACCAAACTCAAGAGAAGATGCCAGAGTCAAGGAAATAGTACTAGAGTCAAAAGAAGAAATCAAGCAAACCTCTTATGACGACTCTAGTCTATTTCGGGGCGAAGATGCTAATGAGGAGTCAACTCTGAAACTAAAACTCATTCCAACCATTTGTAAACATTGTACTTAGAGGATGTGATGATAGTTCATCTACCTAAGCAAATAGAGGATCATGGGGAGAAGGATAACTACCCCTACAATTTGTAGTTTGATATTCTAAAAGAGAATATGGGAGCCCCACACTTGAAAGCAAAGGAGAACAACTTCCAATGTTAAACCAGTGGCCTATTGATGTTCCCACCATTACACAATGAGCTAAACAAAAAATTTGATTTGAAATTGGCTAAAGAATTTAAGTTTTCAAAGTGGCGCGATCGAACATGCATCATTGCACCCCTAC
>JAPEIP010000006.1:177288549-177336872 GCA_026120095.1 Capsicum chinense
GTCAAAAGAAGAAATCAAGCAAACCTCTTATGACGACTCTAGTCTATTTCGGGGCGAAGATGCTAATGAGGAGTCAACTCTGAAACTAAAACTCATTCCAACCATTTGTAAACATTGTACTTAGAGGATGTGATGATAGTTCATCTACCTAAGCAAATAGAGGATCATGGGGAGAAGGATAACTACCCCTACAATTTGTAGTTTGATATTCTAAAAGAGAATATGGGAGCCCCACACTTGAAAGCAAAGGAGAACAACTTCCAATGTTAAACCAGTGGCCTATTGATGTTCCCACCATTACACAATGAGCTAAACAAAAAATTTGATTTGAAATTGGCTAAAGAATTTAAGTTTTCAAAGTGGCGCGATCGAACATGCATCATTGCACCCCTACTTTTGCCTAAGGAGACTTAAAGATGGAATGATCAAAAGTTGGGAAAAATATTTAAATCCTCTAAGTAGAGACATAAATGAGGTTAAAAGATGAATCGTACCATAGTGTTTAATCCAGCGCTTGATGGAAGGAAACCCATCATTTTACGTTTTCTCTATATGTTTCTGAATAAGTCACATAATTTTGATGTTTTATAGGTGATTTGGAAATATTGGAAGCCAAAAATAGGTGGAACCATGTTTGAGATGATTGGAAGCCCTTCAAAAAACATAGAAAAAATGGGAGCAAAATACCTCATGTACCACGATAGCAGCCTGGAGACCGCGATCGCGTCAACTATGCCGTGATCGTAATAGCTTATCCATCCCACACCTTAATTATCACTGCAATTTTAGAGATCCCTTTAAACCTTCTTATTCTTTTGTGTTATGTAGTGAGGTCACTACAAGTCTTACAGTTGTGAAGCCAAAATATAACACAAAGACTTAGGTTATTACCATGGTTAGCAAATTGTGCATGGTGCAAAAGCAAAGCGAACACCTCCTCCATATAAAATTTTTCAAAAATCAAAGGTATGGACGTGAGCGACATTGTAACAAATATTTTTTCTCTTTTTGTGACTCCAAACTTTTGACTTGTGAAAATTGGTCGACACTTTATTTTTGTCTCTTGCGAGAGGGGTAATTGGGCCTCCTTGGTGATTTTGCATTCCATATTTGGTGAGCTTATTATTCTAAATCTCATGTGTACTTGTACAATCTAGAACCTGCCCCATTAGTCTCTCAAGGCTAATTTTGATTGTATTTGGTTAGGGGGATGATCTTAGGCCATCTTTGCGACATTGGAAGTCCACTTTAGCTTAAAAAGTCTACCTATATATAGATGTTACCCCTATTCACCCACTTTGATCCATTGAACCTATCTTTGGCAAACACATTGCAAGTCGTGGGCCTTTAAATTCTTATTTCTATTTTGAACCCTATCCTCCTTGGACTTAAAAATGCAAATTGAGGCTAAAATCCTAATTTGAGGGTGGTTAAGATTGAACGATGTAACATCTGGCCACCAGAATGTATGTAAGTGACTAGGAGCTTATTTTTTCAAAAAATGAAAAGGAAAAAAGGGACCCAAGGAAGGAAAGAAAAGCATGAAATGCACAAGGAAAACAGGCGAAAAGAAGATGCATTCCAAAATATAGGTGAATAAAGATAGTAAAAGTCGGCATATGCTTCAAGAGTGAAAACAAAAGAAGTGTATAAAGATAGTAAAAGCCGGCATATGCTTCAAGAGTGAAAACAAAAGAAGTGTCCCATGGTCAGAAGTTTAATTAAAATAAAGTATAATGTAGATGTTCAAGGAGGGTATAGTAACTTTGTTCCCAAATAATATCCTACCATACCTTGAACCTACATTACACGCTCAAAAAGCCATCTGAGATCTCTAACGAAGTACATTTATTTTAGTGGTGATTGAAAATAGCGGCAAGCCTATGGCATGGTACTTGTTAACATCGAGAGTTCTTCAGAGAGAGAGAGAGAGTTTCATACTTAAATTCCTTGTTGCATATTTGATAATTTGGTGTATGGAATTTTCTTTATTGTTAGGAGGCATGTAAAAAAATTATGGTGGGTGATTTTTTAATCTCCCGATAAGTGAGGAAAAAGAGGTATAATGTAGTTGAGGTCAAAGAGGAGTCATTTCTTGAGTATTAGTGATTGTTGCATGATTACTCTTTGAATTCTTTTGCATCCTTGAAAATTACGAGTTATGTTTATGGGTATTATGAAAATTGTCTTGCCCATGTTTGAAGAGATATGTGGTACTTATCAAGTTTAAGTCATCATGATCATTTGGGTTATCTAATTTTGGCATAAAAGTGCATTGTCTCATGGTAAAACATAGTGTTGCTTGAGGACAAAAAAACCTTTAAGTTGGGTGTGTTGATGAGTGGTGAATTTACGACTCATTTGCACTCAACATTCATGCACACTACAATGATTTAAATGTCTAAGTGAGACATATTTGAGGTTAAATACACTAATTCCCATATATTACAGGCATAAAAATACTGAGAAAAAAGAAAGCAACCTTGAGTGAAAAAAAATTGAAAAGGGAATAGAAGTTAAAGAGCTGGACAAGCTGAAACAGGAACAGGATCTGGGCCTCAGTTACCACGATCGCGGGCTGAGGGTTGCGATTACGTTAGTCATGTTAGTGAACCAACGATGATTGCGATCCATCCTCCATGACCATATTAGGTGTGATCGCGATCAAGCCTCCACGATTAAGTGAGAGCTGAAAAGTACCCAGGGGCAAAAATATCATTTGGAAAGCCTACCCTATATTCCCTTTAAGGATCAAAACCCTTTCATTCAAGAGAGATCATCAACATTCGACAAGCTTACCTCCCATCCTTAATTTAGGGTTTTGGTAATATCTTGGTGCTTGGAGCAGAACTTTTACTAATCTAGAGCTAAGAAGATATTAGAGTGACTTCTAAGTATAGATTTGGCATCACTCATTGAAGATTCATTGGATTCTAAAGTGTGGTTTCCCTCTCTTTATTTTCCTATGGATAACTTTGATTGAAATTTTTGTTTATTATCATTATGATTTGCTAGATCTACCTCTTGGGATTATGCTAGAATAGGATGCAATTTTGTGTGGGTTGTGATATATTTGTGTATATTTTAGTTTGTTGATGATGGGTTCTATTATAGCATGATTAAATTGGTTGGGATTTGTAGGTCAAAGTGCCAAATGCCCAAATGGGTTTGATGTATGAAAATATCAAGCCCTAGAAAGCTCAAACCATTCTTGAAAAAGGGGTTTTGGGTGAACTTTAGGAACCCACATAATCCTTGAAAGAGGGATGTGGGAACCAAATCAATAGTTGGGAATTTATGGGTATGTCTTACCAATTTTTCACTATCTTAGACATAATGGTAATTAGGAGGTTGATTATACCATAGGTGTTAACCTAGAAATAGGGATACCCAATTGAGGTATTGAGTAGCTTTAATTTACATAGTCGTTAGGTACTCGAAAAGTTCAATGAGTGACATCTTTGACGTTTTGTTGTAACACTAGCCTCAAAGACCTTAAACCTATCCTACCAAATCATCAACAATACAAATTTGCACAGAATAATCATGATCCCTTGCATAATATGCCCCTAGGAAAGCATAGTCCCAAGATCCATTGTAATTGATTATACTTTAATTATTCTTTGTCTCGAATTAGTCCTTTAGTAGCCCAAGAATTACTTTCACATTTGAAAAGATTGAGACCCCCCCCCCCCCAAGCCATTTTTACCATAGGTTTGAACTTAGCGAGCAACTTTTACTTTGAATTAATTCAATCGTCACTCACATGATTCTTCATGGATTCGATACCGTCTCTTAGTTGGCTAAATATATTGACAATGATTGCCTTGCACTTAAATTAACGTGTAAATTGGGAATTATCAAACCATACTATGCAATAGTTCCATTAAAAGTCCAATAATATAGTAAAATCACTATCATAGGTATTTTATCAAACATGTTGGGGGAACAATTTTTCGGAAGCCTATTCTAATTATCGTTTTATCGTTCCCTTGCAACAAATTCTATAAACTACTATTTAAGCATGTAAAAAGATAATTAAAACATCAGAAGACCATAATCAAGCATTTAATACCAGAACCCCAACATATATTTGAAAACCCTAAAACCATACGATAATTATGCCATGTAAACCTTGTATAAAACATGCCTTACGATCTTACGACTCCTCCATACCAGTCGTACACTCCTATATGAGTGGTACCTACAGCTCGTAACTTAGGCCTCCCCCTTGGACCCAACACTATCCAACATACAACTTACCCAAACTAAGTTATACCCAAACCATACAATTAGTACCTCTACATGATATCCATGGTAGAATAGAATCAAAGAAAGTTTGAACAATGTCTACCATATGAGTCATTGGTATGACTCATACCCTAACTTACTACTCATGGTGATCTACTCCACCCAGATCCAAGTTAAGTTACTAACTCTCAGATTAAGTGAAGGAAAAATATAAACCATACGGCTCATACCTACCAAGTCATACCTATTCCAGAGACCAATCCAACACACCAACCAGGAATGATTAGCATACGACCAACTGTACCCCACTACACCAGTGATACCTATAAGTCATATGATGTTCAGAAACCAGAAATCCTAGAAATTTTCGAAGGGTCAAAACCTAAGGTGTTTCAGTCTTCTGCACTAGGATCATTCATCCCTGAATGATGGATAAGGTAGGTCAAACACAAGCAGGATTCATTTGCATTATCAAACATTAATCAAACCTTTAACCAAGTTAGAAAAGACAGATATGATAAAAAACACATACTTTTCTTACGAATAAATGAAGAAGAAAAAAAATGCTGATATTTGGACTTCATGTCTGCTTTTTCTTCACATATAGCCTCTTCTACCTTGTGGTTCCTCCATAGAAACTTAACTGATGCCACACATTGGTCTGTAACTGACGAACCTATCGATCCAATTTCTTAATAGGGACCTCTTCATAAGATAGATAATCTGAGATAACTAATCCTTCCTAGGAAACTACCAAAGAAGAATCACCAAGACACTTTCTCAACATAGAGACATGAAATACCAGATGAATAGAGCTCAAAATAGAAGGCAACTCCAATTTATGTGCCATGTTACCAACCTTCCATAAAACAACATACGGACAAACATACCGGGGACTGAGCTTTTCTTTTTTATAAACCGCATCACTCCCTTTATGGGATATACCCTTAGGAATATCTAGTCCCCAACCTTAAAACTCTAAGTATCTATGCCTTACATCCATATAGGACTTTAGGTGACTTTAGGTAAACTTTAGCCTATCTCGAATAACCGTTACCTTCTTTATAGCCTGATAAACAAAGTCTGGACCAAAATATTCTCCTTACTAAGCTCAAACTACCCAATAAAATATCTACACCTCCTACCATTAAATACCTCAAAGGGGGCCATCCCTATGCTAGAATGATATCAATTTTTGTAAGCAAACTCTAGCAAAGGTAAGATGCTCAACCCAATTTCCATCATAATCAATCACACATGCACAAAGCATATCTTCCAATATATGAATAGTCCTCTCTTCTTGACCATCTGTCTATCGATGAAAATGAATACTCAGACTAACCGTAGTCCCTAACCCTTTCTAGAAAGACCACCAGAAATGAGATAAAAATTGTGTACACAATCAAAGATAATCGAAATAGGTATCCCATGAAACTTATAATCTCATGAAGCTACAACTGTGCATAGTCCTTATCTAAGAAGTTAGTACTTACTAGCAAGAAGTGAGCAGACTTTGTCATCCTATCCATAATGACCCAATCCATATCAAATTGGTTTCAAGACCGAGGAAGACCGGTAATAAAATCCATATTAATTAACTCTCATTTCTCTTTAAGCAACTCAATTCCCTGATACAACTCTCCAGACCTCATGTGCTCAACTTTAACTTGTTGGAAAACCATACACTTTGACATAAAATCAACAACATCCCTCATCATACTATTCTATCTATATATCTCCTTGAGATCATAATATATTTTTGTCAAACTGGGATGAACAACATAGCATGATTTATACACCATAGCCAAAATCTTTTGTCGTAAACCATCGATATCAGGAACACATAACCTCCCTATGTACCTTAAGGTACCATCACCGCTTATCTCAAACACCTTCACCCTTTGTTCACCAACATTACTCTTTATTTTGATCAAGTTGGGATCTAGCATTTGTTTTTTGTTGATCTCTGCAACAAGAGATGACCGAACCACTTCCTATACCACTACAGACGAACTCCAAGATTAGTCAAGCGATGAATATCCTTCACCAATTACTATATCCCCATGGATAACCTGCTTAAAGCATCAATAACTATATTAACTTTACCTAGGTGGTATTGAAGACTCATGTCATAGTCTTTAAGAAGCTCCAACTATCTCTTCTGCCTGAGATTAAGCTCCTTCTGAGTGAACACATACTATAGACTCTTACGATTAGAAAAAATGTCCACGTTCACACAATATAAATATTGCCACATGATTTTCGAAGCAAAAACTACCACTAATATCTCAAAATCATGAGTAGGATAATTCCTCTCATGCACTTTCAACTTCCTGGAAGCATAGACAATCATCTTCCTATGTTGTATCAAAACACAACCAAATAACACCGAGATGAATCACAATAAACCACAAACCCCTCATTACCTTCCAGTATAGTCAAAATAGGAGTCAAAGTTAGCTTATTCTTCATCTTCTTAAAACTCCCCTCACAAGCATCCGACCAAGAAACCTTTAGCCTCTCCAGAGTCAACTTAGTCAATGGGGCAGCTATCATCAAGAAAATTTCCACGAACTTCCTATAATACCCAGCGAAACCCAAAAAACTGTAATTGTCAGTTGGAGTCGTGGGTCTTTGCCACCACTTAACTATAACCACCTTTTGTGAATACACCATGATCCCCTCACTAGAAATAATATGACCAAGAAAAGTTATAGAATTCAACCAGAATTCACACATAGAGAATTTGGAATACAACTGCTACTTCATTAAGGTCTACAACACAATACGGAGGCGATTAGTAGGATCCACCTCACTCTTAGAATAAACTAGAATGTCATCAATGAACACAATGACAAAAAAATTCAAAAACTTCCTGAAAACCTTGTTCATTGAATTAATAAATGTCATTGGGGCATTATTTAAATTAAATGACATAACCAAGAACTCAAAGTGCCCAAACCGAGTACGAAAAACTACCTTAGGGATATCTACCTTCCTAATCTTAAGCTAATGATACCCAGATCAATAATCTATCTTAGAAAAGAATGTGGCAACTTGCAATTGATCAAACAAGTTATCTATTCTTGGAAGAGAATACTTGTTCTTAATAGCCACCTTATTCTACCAGCAATATTCAATGCATAACCGAAGGGAACCATCCTTCTAACACACGAATAATACTGGTGCACCCTATAGAGATACACTAGAACAGATGAAACCCTTATCCAAAGGATTCTTAAGTTACTCCTTAAGTTCCCTCAACTCAGTTGGAGCAATTCTATAAGGAGAAATAGATATTGGACTAGTGTCCACAACCAAATCAATACCCAACTCAATAGCGCTATCAAGGGGAACACCAGGAAGATCATTCAAAAAGACATCAAGAAACTCATTTACCACTAGAGATGAATGCAAAGAAGAACATTCAAAGTTAGAATCTTTAACCCAAACCAGATGATAGAGAAGCCCTTTGGAGATTAATCTTTGATTTCTAAGATAAGAAATAAACCTCCCTCTACAAGCTAGGGAACCACTTTTCCACTTAATAATTGGTTCAGTTAGGAACCTAAAGACAATTGTATGATTCCGAAAATATAAGGAAACATAACAAGAGTGTAAACAATACATCCTTAGAATAAAATCAAAATCCACTATATCAAGTTTAAACAGATCTACCAAATCTGCCTACTAACCAACAGATACTATACACCCCTATAGACCCTTATAGCAACCATAGAATCACCTATCAGACAGAAATAAAAAAAAAAGATCTAAAATAACCTCAGGATAAAAACCAAAATACATAGTAAAAAATATGGTCATATAAGAGAGAGTGGACCCTAGATCAAGTAAACAGACATGTCATATGAAAAAAGTCGTAACTTATAAGTAACGACATCAGGTGGTGCCTTAGATTCCTTCTAAGTAGCAAGAGCATAAAAACTATTCTAATAAGCAATGGTACTAAAATAAAAAATAGATGTAAAAGCATCAACCTTTGGTGTGAGAGTAGAAGATGAAGCAACCGGATCATTACTCGCTCTTGAAGCACCCTTACCAACCAGATAATTTTAGAGTATATGGTTTTAATGACCATATTTGAAACACCTATCCCTTCTCTCATCACACAAACCCTTATGCATCCTACTATAGAACTAGCAAAGAAGACACAATGGGGCCGACTGATCCTCACTTTCCTGAGATTAAGCACCCTATTCCCTAAAATTATCACCACCCTATTGATGCCTATCATCTGACTATTATGGGTCAAGAGCAATAGTTGTAGAGAAGGGACCAGAACTCCCCCACTACTTCTTTGGTCACTTACCGCCATCTCAACCACCTTTCTATTGAGCTCCCCCTTGTTCAAATGACCTAAACTTCTTACTCTGCCTTTTTCAAAACACAACCTGCTTCCTCTTTTCCTCCCCCACCTATTGCATATGAACCACTTACCTAGAAATATCTATATCCTTGATTATTAATACAACCTTGCTTTCAAGGATTAAATATCGAGATAGTTAAAAAGTGAACTTCCTCATCTTGGACTTTATATTAGACACTAATTCCAGAGCATACCTTGATAGCTGATGAAATTTTAAGGAATATTCCTTGACAGACATCTTCCCTTATCTCAATTTGACAAATTTCTCTGCCTTTACTTCCCTCAACCCCTATGAAAAGAAGTGATGCATAAAATTATTAGAAAAAGTTTCCCATAATATTGATTAATTGACATTACCTCTCTCCCTATCCTACTCCTCGTAGCATTAGTATGCCATATCCTTAAGCTGATAAGCAATAAAATTCACCCTTTCCATATTTGTGTCCTGCATTACGCTGAATATTTTTTCCATATCATCTAAAAAACCCTGAGGATCCTCCTCCATCTTTACACCAGTAAAAGTAGGAATATTTATCATGATAAACTGGACAACCCTTGTAGCCTCAACAGATGAAATACCAAATGTATCACTTTCAGCCTGAGCATCCACCAACTGAACAATAATATAATTTAATTGACAAAATTTTTCATTAGTAACCTCAGCCCGAGTAGGACTAGTAAAAACTGGTAGACTCTAGAAATATCAGGGACTAGACCCTTAGATCGAGTATGGGTCCCCTAAGTAGTACGTGTCACTTTAATATTATCCTCAATTAGGACAAAAGAGTTTTCTTGCATCTCAAATCGTTGAGACATGATCTACAATATAAACAAACCCAGATTAGAGAAGATTCCAGGACTTTGACTCCAAGATTAAAAATAGAATACCAAAAAAGTGAAATATTCCTAAATGTCTTGTAGCCTCTCCCTTATAAGTGTGGCGCTACACATCCTTAAAAGAGTATTTAGGGGTTGTATGGTGTTTGTGGGTATATCGGAGACTTTGGTGAATCTATTTCAACTAGACATAGTGGATTTTAATATAATATTGGGCATGGATTGGTTGAACTCATGCTATAAATCTTTAGACTGTCAAACCCATAAGGTCATCTTTAAATTAACTAATGAGCCAGTTAATAAATGGGAGGGTGGTTCTCTATCTTCTAAGGAGAGGTCTATATCATATCTTAATGCTTGGAGATTGATTTCCAAGGGGTGTATATAACATCTAGTCTAGGTTAAAGGTTCTAATTTGAAGGGTCCTATGTTACATTTTATCATAGTGGTGAATGAATTTATTAAGGTCTTCCCTGATGACCATCTTGGTGTTCCTCTTGATAAGGAGATTGATTTTAGGATAGATCTTATTACAAACACTCATGCTATTTTTATTCCCCGTATAAAATGGCTCTAGTTGAGTTGAAGGAGCTTAATAAGCAATTAACGGTTTCATCTGTCCAAGTGTGTCCCCATAAGGTGCACCAATTTTATTTGTGTGTAAAAAAAATGGCTCCCATCGGATGTGTATTACTTACCAGCATTTGAATAATGTGATGGTAAAGAATAAGTACCCTTTTTTAATGATAGATGATCTATTTGATCAATTTCAGGGTGCTAAGTTTTTCTCAAAAATTGATCTTCTATCTGGGTATTATGAGCTAAAGATGATCTTTTGGGTTGACTAATGCCCCTGCGACATTCATGGACTTGATGAATAGTTTCTTCCATTAGTTTCTAGATTTGTTCGTCATTATGTTCATAAATGATATTTTGATGTACTCTAAGAGTAAGGTGGATCATGCTAATCGTTTCTGCATTGTGTTGTATACCGTGAAATATTAATAGTTGTATGCCATATTTTTGAAATGTGAATTCTGGTTGAACGTTGTCACTTTTATAGGTCATTTCATTTCTGGTGAAGGGATCATGGTGGATTCATAGAAAGTCGTTATGGTTAAGAAGTAACCTAGACCCATAACCCTAACTAATATTTGGAACTTCTTGGATTTAGCCAGTTATTATAGGAGATTTGTGGAAAGTTTCTCTTCTTTAGCTTCCCTATTGACTAAGTTGACTCAAAATAATGTGAAGTTCTTGTGGTTTAATGCTTTTAAGGGTAGTTTTATGAAGCTGAAGCATAAGCTAACTTCAGCTCCAGTTTTAGCCTTGCCTAAAGGCACTAATGATTTTTCTTATTATTGTGATGCATCCTATGTAGGGGGCTTAAGTGTGATTTAATACAATATGGCAAGGTGATAGCTTATGCATCTATTTTATTGAAGATGCATGAGAAGAATTATCTGACACATGATTTAGAATTATTGGTTATGGTATTTGCATTAATAATATAGTTTCACTATTTTTATAGAGTATATGTGGATATCTTTTCAAATCATAAGATCCTGCAATATGTGCTTACTCAAAAAGAGCTAAACCACGGGCAAAAGTGATTGATTAAGCTGCTCAAGGATTACAACATGAGTCTTTTCTACCATCCAGGTAAAGCTAATATAGTTTTTGATGCTCTTAGTAGGTTATCCATAGGAAGTATGCCTTAACTGGATGAAGGGAATTGGAGGTTGGTGAAAGACATTCACCATTTGGCTAACCTTGGATTTCATCTCTTTGACTCAGAGATGGTAGTGTGTTAGTGCAGAAGGTGGAACAGTTATCACTTAGTGCTGAAGAAAAGGAAAAACAAGAACTGGATCCTATCTTGATGAGGATTAAGGGTGGTAAAGGTAGGCATAAGGTGATGGCCTTTGAGATTAGGGGAGATGCTACCCTATGCTACCAAGAGAGGTTATGTGTTCCTTATATTGATAGATTGTGAGATAGGATCTTAGCTGAAGTGCCTGAGTCGCACTGTGCTAATCTTCCTGGTATTATTAAAATGTATCAAGACCTTAAGGAAATGTATTGGTGGAATAATATAAAGTGAGATGCGGCTATTTTTGTGGTTAAGTTCACGGCGGTGTTCCAACAAGTGAAAGTTGAGCAAATAAGGCTTGAAAGATTGTATCAATAAATTATGTTGCCTATTTGGAAATGGGAGGTGATAAATATGGATTTCGTTATCTATCTTCCTTGGTCTCTGAATCAATTTAATTCGGTTTCGGTCATCATGGAGAGGATGACAAAGCCTGCTCACTTCTTGGCAGTGTAGATAAATTTTTTGGCATAGAATTATGGATGGTTGTACCTCCATGAGATTGTGAAGTTGTATAGGATTTCTATTTCTATCATCTTAGACCATAGCACACAGTTTCCATCAAATATTTTCCAGTCATTTCATAAAGGTTTGGGGACTAAAGTGAGTCTTAGTATGGCTTTCCACCACTGTTGGATAGGCAAGCAGAAAGGACTATTAAGACGTTTAAAGATGTTCTTCATGCTTACGTGATTGACTATGGTGGTAGTTGGGTTGAGAATTCACCTCTTATAGAGTTTGTGTATCATAATAGCTACCACTCTAGTATTCGAATGGGTTCGTTTAAGGCCTTTTATGGTATTTGGTATAGATCTCCCATTGGGTATTCAAGGTTGGTGAGGGAGAGATGTTTGGCACAAAATTAGATAACTAAGCCATAGACAAGGTGAAGGTGATTTGGGATAGGCTTAATGTCATCCAAAGTCGCCAATAGTCCAATATAGATGTAAGGTATAAGAAGTTAGAGTTTGAGGTTGGGGATAGGGTATTCTTTAAGGTTTCTCCCATGAAGAGAGTGATGTATTTTATGAAGAAGGGTAGGCTTAGTCCCTAATATGTTGGTCTGTACTTGGTTTTGAGAACGGTTGGCAATGCTGCATATGAATTGGAGCTTCCTTCTAGTGTAAGTTCCATTCGTTCGATGTTCCACATATCTATATTAAGGAAGGGTGTGGGTTATTCGTCGCACATTATACCTATCAAGTATATTAGTATTTTAAATTCTATATGTTATGAGGAGGTCCCTGTTAAAATCTTAGATCGACAGGTTCGTCGGTTGCAGACCAAGGACGTAGCTTTGGTGAAGATTTTATAGACGAACCATAAGGTTAAAGAGGATACTTGAGAACCTGAAGAGGACATAAAAGTTAATATACTTGGCCTATTTGTTTACTAACTTGGTTAAAGGTAAGATTAGAGATATTTGGGGGTTTAATGGTACTATTTAATTCCTTATTCCATTATTTGGGGATGAATGGTCGAAGTAGGAGAGAATTGGAAAACCTTGGGTTTAGGCCCTTGGAAATTTTCTAACCATTGTGGTCGTTGTCTTTGTAACAACTCACTATACGAGTCGTATGGTATGGTTACAGGTCAAGTGCCCCTATTTATAGGGATTCAAATGGATGGTGGTTAGGATTCTGGTATGACTATTATTTGCATGGTGCGAGTCATTAGGGGTAGTGACAATTCATTTGGTCGATCCTTAGACAAATCAGTAACTTAGTAACTTGACTTGGCTCTGAGTATGAGTGGCTCGCTAAGAGCCGTGAGAATAGGTTATGGATGGTAATGGTGAGTCATATGTTTTCCAGTGTCCAATCCCTTTAGGTTCTGTCTGTGATACAACTAGTTGGGAAATGTCAATTAGAAATTGTATCTGTGTGGTAGTTTGACTATTCTTAGAAACCATGCATTGCATAAATGGTTAACAAAATATGAATTGGTTTTGGATGGTTTCACATGATTTTAGAAAGGCCTTGGTGTCCATGATTTTTTCTTAAATTGGAAATGGTGGAGTCAGATTGGATTAATGATTTATATGGCATAAGGTAATAGACTTGCAAGCTCAAATTTTTGTAGGACGATACCAACGGTTAAAGCCTAATTAGAGACTCTTTGTTAAATAGGTTGGTTATGTCTAAAAGTTTTAATTGTTCTTAATGGGGGTTGATTAGCAAATTCATGGAAGGTAGAGGTCCCGGGGGGGGGGGGACCGACATTGGAAACTCATGTTGGCCAATGGTGAGGGTAGATATGTTGGCCATGTGCAATGATGTCATACTTTATATATTTAGGGATGTACTAGTCATCATAGTTTTTCCTCCAATCGTGAGGCTAAGACACACTAGGCCCTTTTTGAAGAGGGAGATGAACCTATATAGCCTGTGGGTGCTTTTAGGATGGCAGAGCTACACTACCCAGGTTAAGGTTTTAAATGCATGCTAAACCTTGTTTCCAACCCCGAAATGGTATACATTTATGTATGTGATTTCATATGGTTATTTGTTTTGGTTTGAATTATGGAATTATTTTATATGTATCTCTAAGTTACATGCTAGAGTGTACCCTACTAACCGTCTTCAGAAGTTGTATAACTACATGATGCATAAATCGGTCATACTACCATTCCTCCTGCTTAGTGACTTGGATTCGGGGATAGCTTTGAGTAAAATTGAAATGGCGAGCTTCCATACTCCGTAAGACTCTATTTCATTTTATTGACTTCTTTTTATTTTTAAATTTTATTTGACTTGGTATTGGCTATGGTCGGGTGCATGTCCTGACCGAATGTTTCTTGATACTAGTTAGAGACTATCTCGAACTACTATGGGCATGGCGAGTGTTGGTATAAGTGTTAGCCTTATTATTGGTATTGGAATTGGGATTGGAAATGGGTTGTTAATTGGTTTTGATTTCAACTTTTGTTTTAAACTTACTGTCATGTCTTTGATTTTATATTTCCTTATCTTGTTATATCTTCGGAATTCATCCAACATGGGGTGTAGGGTGGTTAATGATGAGGTATTAGTGGTGATATCTGGTCTGGGTTTGACTTGGGACACCCAACACGACTAGGCCCCGGTTTAGGTAATGTCAGTTAAGGATAATGAAAACTCTCAATCCTAATCTATGATATAAAAATTGATGAAATATCTAAGTCTTCTAGATAACGGTAGCTCAACACTTCACCACAATGAACCAATGAACCGAGTCGATCCACCTAACTCTGTATAGTAAAGGAATCTCCTGTGACTGCATCACGTGGGGCTCAACATTCAGAGATTATTAGTGGGTTGAGCACTTACATGTAACTCAAGAATAAGGATAGCATAATGTCGCGTCAACAGTTCAAAATCATTCATATCCAATGCACATAATCATATCCATATACATATATATATATATATACACATATATCACATGCAGGGATAGGGAACAAGGATTAACATGCACTTTGAAACTTTAGCCTGGATTTTGTAGCTCAACTGTCACAACATAAGAAGTCACCACGAGTTATATGGGCCAAACTCTCCCCTAGCTGAAAGGGCCCCAGTGCGTATGGCCGCACGAACCAGAGGGCATACATATACACTATGGGGAACTGGAACCTCCCAACATATCAAGGTGAATCAAGCACCAAATCATGTAATATTATATGGGGGACTCAAATACCCAATTATATCATAATAATAAGTGGGTCTAGAACCACCTAGTTATTTAGACCCTGCATCGGCAGCCATGGTTTCCAGTATTGGTCCATTAGGACCTCCACTTTCATGACTCATCTACACAACCCTCTATTAAGCTCCATTAAAAACATTTATCACAAATTCCCATTCATTGAACCATGATACACATTTTTGCATACATCGTTGGTATCGTCATACCAGCTACACTTGCAAGATAACATTAACATGCCAAAACAATTTCATTATTTGGGGAATTCATAGCCCCTTTTGGTTCGATTATACATTAGGTTGGGGAATTACACCATCCATAAGGTTCAATTAAAAATCATTATGCTTCATTAACCTTTCATATTATGCAATATTTCTAGAGTAATTCAATATGCATACTTTTTATATTTAAAACCAAATTTGTATTATGGGGTTGGTGTCATTACCACTTCAAAAGTCATAAGTTGGAGAAAATCACAATCCCATCGTTTATACATCATACCAATGCATCCCACAAGTTCAGAACCATAATTAAAGCATGAGTAGTCATAGGTAAACCATAGGAAACTTTGTTCAAAAATAAACATTCACAAAACCTTAACCTATGTTTCAAAACCATCATTAATTTCATATGAACAACACTTTAAAACATATCCTCTTAACAAATTAGCAACAATGGAAGAATAACATGCCTGAAATACCCAAGATTATGGAGAGAACCCAAACCTTAATCCCTTGGATGACCTTCTTCTTGGAAACCCTAAGTATGGATATTCGAGAGACTTGACAGAGAAGAAAGAATGTTTTGAGTGGGTTATCAATGAAACTAGGGCTCCAAGTATAGGTCATGGTGTATTATTGGGATAAGCGGAAAATATCTAAAATACCCCCGTTTAAATATCTGGAAAAATAAATTGTCAATCGTTATGGTTCTCATAACGACTCTTCTCCAGGAGTTGTTGTCAAGATAGTATCACAAGGAGCACCCACTATTGACCTTACAACTCGTATACCACGACTCATAATGGGACTCTACGACTCATGGGGTCCAGTCATAGTCAACACCAAAACCCTATTGGGTAAAACTGGACATCCTGTGATTTGAACAAAGTGACTAATAATGAGTCCTCACGACTCGTAGTGAGCCACTCCTACTAATAATAGGAATTAGCCATGCAGACACTATTTAGGGTATGATTTATGTCTAATGACTCGTCATGGGTCTTTATGGCTCATGTCCCTAAGTCGTAATCAAGGCAGAAACTCAAGCATCATTCACTGGACACCATACAACTAGGTTTATATGACTCGTTAAGACACCGTACGACTCATAGGGTGAGTCGTATTCAGGATAGTGAGTATAAAATTTTAGAAATTTTCAAGGACCAACACCTAGGATGCATCATTACCTCGCTCCCCCAGGATCATTCATCTTTAAATGACGTGTTAAGGCATTTATTAGCACAATTTGACCCCAAACACAACCATACTTCCTATAACAAAGACATAAAACAAAGACATCAAGGAATTCATAATTTTCTTTAACACAGTCAAAACATAAAGATGCTAAGATCACACATACCTTAAGCACTATATTTTGAAATAAGGAATATAAATGGATACTCAGACTTCATGTCCTCCTCAGTCTCCCAAGTAGCTTCCTCAAACTTTTGGTTCCTCCAAAGAACCTTTACTGAAGCCACGTCCTTCGTCCATAACCGACGTACTTTCCTTACACAACCAGAACAAGGGCCTAATCGTTTCAGGTATCTCAAGTCTAACTAGGATCGGAGAGCACCCCCAATACCCAACTGTTAACCACCCTACACCCTTGTTAGGTAAATTTTGAACATATAACAAGATAAGAAAATATTAAATCAAAGACATAACATTAAGTCTAAAATCATAATTGAAAGCCACAAACAATTAACCATCCATTACTAATCCCAATGCCAGTACCAATACAAATGCTAACACTGATATCGCCAGCGTTCATGCCCATAGTAGTAGTTCAACAAAGCCTCTAATTAGAATCAAAGGATATCCAGTCGGGAAATGCCCCTAACAAAAGCAAAAACCAAGACCAATGAAATAAAAATGATAGAAGAAAGTCCATAGCATAAAGTGGGGTCTTTTGGAGTATGGAAGCTCACCACTTCAGTCTGACTCAAAAGCTGTCCCCTAATCACCAAGTCACTGAGAAGGAGGAGTAAAACTATGACTAGTTCCTACATCACATGGGGATACAACGCCCTAAGAAGATTAGTGGTGTGGTCGATAGCATGTAACTCAAGATAAAGATAAACCAATACCATTAATTCAAAACCAAAAAAAATAACCATATGAAGTAACAGACATACATGTATATATATAATCATGCCGGGATAGGGAACAAGGTTTAGCATGTATTTAAAACCTTAACCTGGATTGTATAGATTTACCTACATAATTCCACCCATGGGCTATATAGGTCCAGTGTTACCCCCTGAATGGGCAACAGTGCTTTTAGCCGCACGAACCGAAAATATCATAGATGGTTAGGGATTCCCGTGTACCCTTCACTTGCCTGATACATATATACAAGTATACACTTGGGTGATTCCCGTGTACCCCACAAGAATATGGTCACTAAGACCAACCCTCATGTTTGAAAACATGATTTTCCAGTGTCCGTATTTCAGACTCACACCTTCACGGCTAGATATCACAAGACCCATTATCGCACAATTAGAACATTTAGAACATAACCAAACCACCAATTCCAGGAGTCATTTATTAAAGCATTATTAAGTGATTATCATCATACCGGCTATAACTTGAAAGCAATGTCTTTAGCCAACACCTAGGGGATTCCCATGTACCCCGCAGACTCTATTATTAAAGTCACTTGGGGGAGTCCCGTATACCCCGCAAAGGTTTTCATTGTAAATTAACTTGGGGGATTTTATTGCACCCCAAAAGCTTTTCAAATTCCCAGCTTCCTCATAACTATAAACCAATTTTACAATATAGGGTTGGGGTCCTAACCAATTCAAGAAAAACAAGTTTAGAGAAGATTACCATCTCAAGTTCAACCACTATACCATGCACCCACATGTTCAAAACCATATTTAAAATATAGAAAACCAAAATTAAACCATGGGGAAACACATATCAATAATAAGCATTCAAAACACCCAACCTTTATTTCAGAAAAATAAAAATACCATACAAGTCATAGTTTAAAACATATGCTTTTAGTAAAATAACAATGATGATGGAGTAACTTGCATGAAATACCTAGAAATTTTGAAGAGTTTGCACACCTGGAACCCTAGATGACCATTCTCTTTGAAACCCTAGCCTTTGTTTGAATAGACATTTTGAGTGAGAATTTTAGGAGTGTTTTATTGGGAATTGTGTGTTAATTAAGGCTCAATAGAGGTTTTAAGTCATGGTATCATAGGGACTTAAGGGGCAAAATATCAAGAATGCCCTCAACTTAAATGTTATAAAAAGTCATCCTTAGTTATGAGTCGACCGATCTGTTTGTCACCACATCATACGACTTGTAGCCTTGAGTCGTATCTTAGACAGTGAGATGGACACCCATACACTGTCCACCTTATGAATCCATGTTCCCACTCGTAACCTAACCCTACTCATAGGGTCTCATCATAACCAACACAGTACATAAATAGGTCAGACACTGGATAGTCTACGACTTCACCTTATGACTCATAATCTATCCTCACGGCTCCTAGTGAGCCACTCGTACTCTGTGCCAAGTCAATCCACTAAGTTACTAATTTGGTTAAGGATTGTCCTAATCATTCATCACTACCCTTAGTGAATCATTACCACCAAGCCGTAACCAAGATAGAAAACTTAACCAACATCAATTAGACATGCTGCGACTAGGGTCACCTGACCCATCAAGACACCATACAACTCATACGGTCAAGTCATAATCAAGGTAGTGAGATCAAAGCTCAAGAAATTTGTGAGGGCTAAAAATCTGGGGTGTTCTAACTCTTCCCCACTTGGATCAATTTTTGTTGAATGTTAGGACAAAGAAGTGGCTAGCACGATTAAAACCCTAACATCTCTATTCTTACCTTTAAGATAGAAAACAGATTACCAAGGAATTCACAATATTTTTTTAAGGAAGACAACAAATAAAGATGTTAAGAACAACACATACCTTAAGTAAAATTTTTTAGAGTAGGTAACAGGAATGGATAATTTGACTTCATGTCCTCTTCGGCTTCCCAAGTAGCCTCCTTAACCATGTGGTTCCTCCATAGAACCTTTACCAAAGCTATGCCATTGGTTCACAACCAATGAAATTGCCGATCTAAGATTTCAACCAAGTCTTCCTCATAAGACAAGGAATCTGAAATACCAATATCCTTGGTAGGCATAAGTTGTGATGGATCACCCACACGTTTCTTCAACATAGTTACGTGGAACACCGTGTTAATGTATCTAAAACTAAAGGGAAAATCCAATTCATATTCAACATTACCAACCCTCTTCAAAACTAATTAAGGACCGATATACTGAAGACTGAGCTTCCCCTTCTTACAAAACTTTATCACTTCTTTCATGGGAGAAACATTTAAGAACATCCTATCCTTAACATCAAACTCTAACTTCCTATGCCTCATATCTGCATCAAACTTTTGGTGACATTGGGCAGCTTTGATCCTATCCCAAATCACCTTCTCATTCTCAATAGCTTGGTGAACTAAGTCCGAGACAAAAATCTCTGCCTCACCATCCTCGAAACACCCATTAGGAGACCTACACCTTCTACCATACAAGGACTTAAATAGATCCATCCCAATGCTAGAGTGGTAGCTATTATTATACGTAAACTCTATAAGAGGAAAATGTTCAACCACACTACCACCATAGTTAATCAAGAAAGCTTAAAGCATATCTTCTAATGTCCAAATAGTTCTTTCCGCTAGCCCATCCAGCTGCGGGTGGAAAGCCATACTTAGACACATTTTAATCCCTAAACGGTTCTGAAATGACCATAAAAAGTGTGATGAGAAATGAGTACCATGGTCGGAATAATAGAAACGGGTGCCCCATGCAACTTCACGATTTCCTCAATAAACAATTTGGCATAATCCTTCGCTAAGAAATTTGTCCTTAGTAACAAGAAGTGAGCAGAGTTTGTCATTCTATCCATGATGTCCTAAATAGAATCAAACTTATTTCGACACTCGGGAAGACTGGTAATAAAAGACATATCTATCACTTCCCATTTCCATACATGCAACTTAATTTCTTGATACAATCCTTTAGACCTCAAATTCTTGGTGAATTTCATTTATATCAACATACTACAAACATACCCAAGTCTGCAGTCTTCCATAATGCCTCTATACAAAATCTAAAGTATAAATATATATGTCTTAACATTCCCCCGACAATAGAAAAAATCAAACCTAAGATAAGTCTATAAGATAAACAACGACTGTGAAATGAATGGCTTCTGGAGTATGGAAGCTCACCATTTCAATGTCAATCACATGATCCGCTGGGACGCCTATCACTGAGTAGGAAGAGAAGAAGATGATATGGCCCCTATGTCGCATGGGGACATAGCATCCGAATATGGTTAGCGGTTGGAGTGCTAGCATATAAATCAAGGATAAGGATAAAATAGCATTATTATTTAAATCCAATTTATTATAACATTTTCAACATTATTTGCATACGTAATCATACACGTAGATATATATATATATATATAAAATGCTCGTAACGTGCCATAAGGAAATAAGACTTATCCAACATTCTCATTGTACTCATTCACATGTCATAAGTTAGAGGACTCCGGCCTAGCACACATATATATTCAAGTGTTTCATATTTAGCAAGGAACTTTAACCATACATACACATTCATTAGGAAAAGGGCTCTAACCTCAAGCCACTTTCACTGGGCATGGGACTCTAACCTCAAGAGACTTTCATTGTGCAAGGGACTCTAACCTCAAGCTACTTTCATTAGAAAAGGGACACTAACCTCAAGTCACCTTCATTCGACAGGGTACTTTAACCACAAGCCACTTTAGATGGGAGACTCTTACCCCAAGCCGTCATATTTGAGCAAGGGACTCTAACCTCTTGAGTTTTTGTTAGGTAAGGGACTCTAACCACTTGTATTTTCATTAGGAAAGGGAATCTAACCACTTGTCCATACACCCACACATATTCCACTCAAAACTTAGGGACTCCAACGTATTTAGTAAATTCAACTCCATATATAACCACAAGGTCTCATTGAATTATTTATCAATCAATCAATCGAGTAGGCATATGTCTTGGCCTATTTCATAATTCAATTCTATTTATGGTTATCTAGACCTTTACAAACCAATCATTCCTTATTAGCAATCTTACACCATATTTTATCTCATACATAGACAATTTAGTTTCATATTTAAGGGCTTTAACCCCTTTTTACCCAACAAACCAATGAGGTCATAAGTTAATATATTACATGGTTAACAATATCTTTAAAATTCCATTTACCAACCATTCATACTCATTGGGCCATTTCGTTATTTCAAAACATCGTAAACCTATGACGAGACATTTTACTTTGATATTTTCACAAATACCTTATGTACATACCTTTATCAAGGACAAATTCATGGTAGAATTTATCCATATTAGGGTTACTGAAGACCCATTTGTTAAACCTAAAAACTCAAGCAACCACATATGCAAATCACAACCAACAACATGTATAATCATGAGTCTAAGCAAGAACTAGCATTATTTATCATTAGGCAACAAACCCTTATTATTTGATTTCATAATCGCCATTCACAATTATTAATCCATGCTTATAATAAATGGTTTTTGAGTTATATAACAAGGGAAAGAGTTACATGACTTAGAGAAGATGATCTACCAAGAAATTTGAGTCCTCTTTGCCTCTACATGACCACCCTTGAAACCCTAGCCTCTAAATCTTCAACAATATATTTGAGAGAGTATTTAGGATGTTTGAGCCACTAAAAATCTATTTTAGGAGGCCACAGACACTTATATAGTGAGGGGACTTAAGGATTTTTGGGTGGGAAATGACCATAGAGCCCTTAATTTATAACCTGGAAAATGACCCCAAGTTATTGTACGGCTCTCTTAATTGACCATACCCTAGGGTACCCTAACTTGTACCCTATAATTTACCTAGGAATTATGCACTATCCAAGGTATGACCATGTACCCTAGACACGTATCCAAAGGGTATGACTTGTGCCCTAAACTGTACCCTCAAGTCATACCACAAACTGTCTGCACAAGTTCAAGACAACACTCTATATGACTAGGTTAGGTATGACTCGTACCCTGATGTATGATTAAAGGGAGGGTAACTATACCTATGATAGTGAGTAACCCCCACTACACTGCCTAGGGTATGAGAGAGGGTCACCAAGTCATATCCAAGGGGTACGACTGGTACCTTAATTAATACCTAGTCTAGAGACTTTAAATGAGGAAATATTCTAATAGTTCAAAGCCTAGGTTTTTAGACCACTTCTACCATCCCTGTCACTCTGTTGTTGGATACCGCTCTGCTTAGAAAATCTTAACTTCTTGCTTTACCTCTCACCTATCTCTGCATACTTCTTCTTCTCTTTCTCAACCTATTATATGTATACAACCAACCTAGAGATGTCTATGTCCTTATTCAGCAAAGAGGCTTTACTCTCCCAAATAAAGTCTTAGGATAACCCCGAAAGCAAACTTTCTCATTTTATCCATCATGATACAAACCAACTCCGATGCCTACAAGGATAACTGGTGAAACTTCAAGGCATACTCCTTAGTAAAATCTTTCACCTTTGTATCCCTCAGTTCTTGAGGAAAGAAGTGATCAAGACAAGCTATAGAAAAGTCCTCCCACAAGGTAGACTCAACATTCACACCTCTGAGTTTCTCCTACTCTTCATACTGCTGATGAACTACATCCTTAAACTGGTAGGTTTCAAACTCCACACCATCAACCTCAGTAACATGCATCACCTAAAAAATCTTTTCTATTTCATCTATAAAACCCATAGCATCCTCCCTAACTTTCTTACCGGTAAATAGAAAAGGATTCAATCTCATAAATGGGCCAACTCTAGAGGCCTCAGAGGATGGAGTAATAAAATCAACATGCTCCATTTAAAAGGTGACCAACTGAGTGAGAAAATAGATCGACTAGCAAAACTCAGCATTAGACACGTTATCTTGATGTGTCTAAAGAGATATAAGAGGAACCACTGGAGCCTCATTAGGGCCATCATAGACAATGAGCCTAGACCTACTCTGAACTCCCTTTTCATTGTACTCGGTTAGAATAGAAGGATTCCCACAGATATAAGAACTTATTAGAGGCATGATCTTAATGGAAAACAGATAGAAATTAGAGAGATCCAATACCTTAGACTATATAGAATAAAAATAGAACTCAAGAAAGAAAAATATTCCCCAATGCCTCTTATCACTACTTTATGACTGTGGAGCTCTATATAACTTTAAAAGAGACTTTACTCGGCACAGCTTTGTGGACACCCAATTGACCATGAATGTAGGGCTCTAATATAAATCTGACACAACCCAAACTAGGTCATAGTTGTGTTGGGTATCTAAAGTCCAACTAGGACCAGAGACCACCTCAATACCCAACCACTAATCTCCCTATACCCTATGTCGGGTAAAATACAAACATATAACAAAATCAGATAATATTAAATTAAAGACATGACATTAACTCTAAAATCAAAAACAAAAGCCACAACAATTAACCATCAATTACCAATTCTAATGGCAATAACAATACTAATGCTAAAACTAATACCCACACTGCCCTTTCCCATAGTAGTAGTCTATAGCCTTTTATCAAAATTAAAGGACATCCTATCGGGACATACCACCAACCATCGAAAAAGACAAAACCAAGGAAATAAGGATGATATAAACAAACCTATAGCATAAAATAGGGTATTCCAGAATATGGAAAATTACACCTTCAATCTAACTCAAAAGCTACCCCCAAATCACCAAGTCTCTGAGAAGTAGGAGTGAAAGTATCGCCGGTTCCTGTATCACGTGGGGATATAATGCCCAAAGAAGGTTCTCAATGTGAATACTAGAATTTACTCAGGGATAAAGATAAAGTAATGTCATTAATTCTAAACCCAATTAAATAACCATATGCAATGACATACATACATATATATATCATGTTGGGATAGGAAATAAGGTTTAGCATACATTTAAAACCTTAACCTAGATTGCATATCTTTACCATCATAAATGAACCTATAGGCTATATGGGTCCTATGTTGTAACGCCCCGAGTCTGGTACCCCGAACGCTACACGATGCTCAAAATCCCAAAGTACCACAAGATAACCCATGACTGGTACCTGCTGTAACAGCTATATAATAACACTTAAATATGCGGAATAATGGGCTAACGTGCCTTAAGGTTCAAACTAAACAATACTGGATAAAAAAATATCTGACTAAGGTATAACAGTACCTAAAGCTGAAATAACTATCTGAACATGCTACAGTCTGAAAAACCTCTAAACTGTCTAAATACGGAGTTGATGGGACATTTCCCTAACTAACTCTAACTACTGAAATAAACTAAGTACTAATGTACAGAAATTATGAAATAATGGAATAATTATATCCTTAAACTATGAGGATCCACCACTGACTTTGACTACTAAAACCTAAACTGCTAAGTGCGATCAGGAACCTGAGCATCCAAACCTATAGTATAAAATACCATAGCATAAGAGAAAAGTATACGTCAGTACATGAAAATATACTGGTATACAAAGTGAGGTAGGTTGAGTGAAAGGGTCGTATACATGATCTATAATTGACTGAACAACATGAATATGACAGTGTGAGAATACATGCATTAATACACAATCGTAACTAGAATCATGAGGATTCTGAATACTAAGTTTACTGACAACATAGATTTCTGATAACTAATATGTTGTCTACCAAGCAATTGTGTCTGACAGTCCTAATTCTAATGAAACTAGCTGACTTTCATACTAAGATGAGAGACTAGATCTGATAGTCCTAAAATCAGTAGAACTATTTGAGTTCTTTACTGACGACTAAGAATGAGACCGTAGAAGGTTGTCATCTAATCGATATGCCCCAAATAAGAAAATATAGTTGAGTCAGGGTCCAATCTATAACCCCAATAGGAAGGGTGTCAATACCGCACCACTGGTAAGGATAAGCTATGAGTGACCCTTATCTATCAGGTACTCTACCGAGAATAGAGAGACCCTCATCTACTAGGTTAATCTACCTCATTAACCCTTATCTAGAAGATTTCATATCTCAACCTATGCTGGCTACGTAGTTCTAAAATGCAAGGATTGCTTCAAAGAGTCATACCCTTTGCTAGCAGGTGAGTTCCCATCCTTGGGTTCACTCGGTGCTGAATCCTACTCCCATCCAAATAGATACTGGACTAATTATACTGAGCTAAACTCGATTGAGTTCGCTAAGTTTTGTTGACTGAAGAAATATTATTAAATTCTGATAACTGACTGAGTTTATTGAGGATTTAAATGAATACAGAAAAGGACTGGACTGACACAGATATTACTAAGTTTTCCTTAGTTCTGTAACTGACGAAACTATACTAATCATGATTTGGCTGAGAGTATCTTAAAAACTGACACTGTCTCTAGGCATACAACTAAATTTTTTGGTATTAAATACCCCCAGGACTCGATAACATTAAAGTAATAACACATGACCATTCTTGAACAGGTGACCATAGTCATCAATTCACAATACAATCATTGAGGGATTTCACAAGAACTTGAAGGTCATAAACTTATAAATGGATAGGAAAAGCATGCAATATATCATAAATTCACAATTTCAATATCATGAACATTTCCTCAAGTCCTTGTAAGACATAGATTTAGCATGGAACTTATTTTGAACATATGGGTACATCATGAGTTCATCACTTAAATCACAAATGGGTCATAATATACAATTCTTATTAACTTAGGCATTTTGACAAACACATGGAATACATAACCTTTTCTAGGGCCTGAATCAATAACTAATACATCATGGCTATACCACATACTTCAAATTTAAGGATTTCAATCCAACTACAACCATAAAGTAATGAAAATTCAATAAAGATTCAATCTTCAAATTCATAACACAACATTTACGTGTGTACAATAAAACCCATAACATGGAGTTCAAAACACATATTTAGAAAAGGGTTTCTTGAGCTACAAGGGTGAAAGAGACCCTTGGATGAACACTTTACAAACCTTTGTTGAAAAGTTCTGGGAAGTTAACGGAGAAATCTTGAGTTCTTAATTGGAAATTAATCACCTAGGGTTTTCTTGTTCTTGAGAAATTATGAAATAATAAGAATCTTTAGCCAAAAGAAGGCTAAATTATGTGTTATGAAAGCAGAAGGTTGGGGTAAAATACCTAATTACCCTTAAAGACGTGGGTTTAAAAGACTAAAAATACGCCCAGCGATGCTGTATCTGACGCAGCGCGTCAAGGATACCAACGCGATAACCGACCCAATGCACTAACATATCATCGATTCATTGGAAATTCTTTAATCTGAGAAATATTTTATCTGTTGACGAGATTGGCAATGTAGTGCACCAACATCGTACTGACTCACAATTTTGGAATTTCAAAAAGGTCTAAACGAGGTCCATAAAATCAAAAACTCATCCCGGAACCCCTATAGACATTTTTTATTATGAGTTAACATAAATATCAACCTTTAACGAATGTAAAGGTCACGAAATGAGATTGCCAACCTTCAAAGACTAAAATAAAACTAAGTTTGGATAATTAGCCAAAATATTCTAAGTCTGGGACCCCTTGACATGTATTAATGGACTAAATTAAGCTTAGAGTTTTATGGGGTCTTACTACATCTCCCCTTTGAGAATATTCATCCTCGAATGAGACTAACTAAGAGGGAAAACTGAAAACTGAAAGTGAATACTGGACATGGATATCTGAAGCATGGTTTCATGGCTGAACCTTCTGATATACTAAATTTTTCATACTGGAAATGTATAACTGATGCATGAATAACTGACTTATGAATGCATGACTAGGGTTATTGATATGGTGAGTTTTCTCATGATAAGAATGCATATCTGATACATAAATACATGACTGATCTGACGTATGAACATATGACAGAACATGAAATGGTATTTGATGCCAAGTTTGTAACTAAAATTTGTACATAAAATTGAATAAGCTTAAGGAAAGCTACTACCTTGGGCTAAATCTGAGTTTGCAGAGAAGAGATGAGGGTACTTGGTCCGCATATATGGTTTTTCTTCCCAAGTAGCTCCCTCAACAGACTGATTCTGCCAAAGAACTTTGACTAGAGAGACTTCTTTGTTCCTTATTTTGCATATTTGATAGTTAAGGATTTGGACTCGAATCTCTTTAAAAGAGAGGCTGCTCAGAACGTATATGCCCTCTATAGGGACTACAACTGCTGGGTCACCAATGCATTTCTTTAGCGACGATACATGGAATAATGGATGGACTGAAGATAGATCTAAAGGTAATTTGAGCTCATAAACTACCTTGCCGAAGCAACTGAGAATTTTGAAGGGAACGACATATCAGGGACTAAGCTTTCTCTTCTTTCCAAACTTCTTCAATCCCTTCATAAGAGAGATTTTAAAGTACAAATAGTCACCAATCTCAAACTCAAGTTTATTTCTTCATACATCTGTGTATGATTTTTGCCGGTTGTAAGCTGTGTTAAGCCTTTCTCTAATTAATTGAACTTTTTCTAAGGACTTGACTACCAAGTCAGGCCCTATAATTGCAACCTTACCGACTTCGAACTAACCAATTGGAGATCTACATCTCTTATAGTAGAGATCTTTAAGTAGAACCATCTGAATACTAGAATGATAGCTGTTGTTGTATGTAAACTTGATCAAAGAAAAGTGGTCATCCCAACTACCCTTGAAATCAATTGCACACGCCCTTAGTATATCTTCTAAAGTCTTGTTAAGAGCCATACAATATGAAGGAACAGAGATGGGTTGAGTATCAGGAAGAAGATCAATACCAAATTTTGTTTCTCTATGTAGAGGTACCCTTGGAAGATCTTTAGGGAAAACCTCTGGAAACTCATTTACTACCTAGACTGATTGAACTGTCGGACTTCAGACTTAGTATCTTTAAATCGAACTAAATAGTAAATACACCCTTTTGATATTAACTTTTTAGCCTTAATATAAGAGATGAAATAACCTTTGGGAGATGCAAAATGACCCTCCCATTCAAAAATTGCCTTACAAAGAAACTGAAACTTCACTTTGCAGGTGCGATAATGTATTGATGCATAGGATGAATGGAAACAATCTATGCCCAGACTAATATCAAAATCTACCATCTCTAACTCAATTAGGTTTGCTAGTATGATCTTATGGAGGATGGTAATAGGATACTTCCTATAGACTCATATAGCAAAAACTGATTCACCCACTGGGGTAGAAACTAAGAAGGGCTTAGAGATATTTTTAGGACCTACTCCAAAATTTACACCAATCAATAGAGTAACATAAGAAAGATTCAATCATGGGTCTAATAACACATATACATCAAGGTAAAAGACACAAAACATACTAGTGACAACATCTAGATAACTCTTCTACCCCTAATAGGATAGTAAACTACAAAACTAATTCTAGCACTGACCGCCACCGATACTGGATGATGCGCCCTATGGGGGAACTGGGTGACCTAGTTTGGCTGCTGGATTAGTATCCTAAGTTTGAGTATGAGCATCTATACTTTCTTTCTTAGAATATGAAAACTCCTTTATTTGGTGGCTGACTTTACCACAACCATAGAAAATCCCCTTACCTATCACACACTGATCAGGATGGGTCCTGCCAAACTTTACACATGTCAGGTAACTAGGCCTCCCAACCATACTGTTCTGAGACCTAGAATTTGAAGTCCTACCCCACTGCTCTTGCCTCATCCTTGGTGTATAGGCACTATCTAAAGATGGCGCAGGTGCTGGTGAATGGCCCTAAAACTTTAAATGGTTTACCCCTCCTGACCTTTGGTAACTATACTCATACTGTCCAGTCCTAACTCTCTTGTTTCTCATCTTTTTTTACTTTAATATTTCTATGTCAATATGTTGATCATGAGTCATCAACCGAGCAATATCCATATCCCCAATTAGCATGCAGTCCTACACTTCTTGACTACTATATCAGATACCTTTGTAAAAAATTTACTCATAGGAGCTCTACAGTTACATAAATCTGGGCATACTTAGCTAACTGAGTGAACGTTAGGAAGTACCCCTTCACTATCATAGATCCCTACCTCAGGTTTATAAACTCCTCCACTTTATCCTTCCTTATCTACGAGGAAAGAACCTATCCAAAAAAGCATTTTGAAAACCTAGCCAACTAATAGGAGATGTATTCTTACCCTTACCATTCTTCCACATAGTGACCAAATCATACACAACATCCTTCAGCCTATAGTATGCAAGCTCTACACTCTCCTCTTCAGTAACATGCATGATCTGAGTAATCTTTCTCACCTTAACAATATGGAATTGAGGATCCTCATCCAACTTTAACCCATGGAACTCGAGTGGATTCATCCTCATAAAGTACAGAATTCAGGCTGCAACTAGGTTACCATTTTGCTAAAGTGGGACTACTGCCTATTAATTTCCCTAAACATTGGTATTCACAGATTGTCCAACGCATGAAAGGTATCCCTAAATTCAACATTGGCATTTTTCTGAAATGGGACTGCTGAATATTAGTTTTCGTGAACATTGGCATTCAGAGATTGGCATTCATCTATTATAGCCTGGACTTAATGTTATCAACTTTCTTCTCAAGGGTGACTAATCTTTCTAGAACATCATTTTAAAACTCTTGAGACTCAACATATGTCTCACTAAGTATCGTAAAACAAAAAGTACCAATATCCATTGGTGCACCCAATTGGAATGCACTTTGAAGAAGTAATGCACCATTTTTGCCTTTAAAATTAGTATTGCTTGATCTTAAATCAACCCCAAATTCTTCATCGATGAACCACAATAAAATTATCCATCTTAGTAAAAATAAGGTTCCTGTCCTAAGAAAAAATCTTTGTCACATAACATGGAAAGGGAATACTAGTGTCTGAACTCGTTGCGCTATTCCAAATCTCATGGACGATGATTTTTGCAAAGTCTATTTTCATACCCTTTCACATTATCAGCTATCAAAACTGCTCTATCGAGAGTTGACGTATTATCATCATCAATTGACCCTATCTTACTGAAAATGAATGTACACTAAGATTTTGCTGCAAAGTTTAAGTCGCCTATTGTAATTTGTGATAAAGTAACCATTGCCCAGGAACATCTTTCTTCATCAGTGGCAATAATATTCACAATCAATCCCAAGTGAACCAATTTGTCCTCAATGATAATTTTTTTCATTTATCCTTTTTTATTTCCTTAATATAATGATCAATCTTGGACATATCAATTGAGGGCAAAAAATTAGTACTATGCAAGAAGCATAAGATGGTCTCCGTAGATACACTCATATATACCCCTTGATTTAGCAATGTCTGTAAAGGTCACTCACTTTACATGAAAGTCCATGTAGATGCAGATTCTTGAAACCCATTTGATAAGATACATAACATTCCCAAAATAGAACTAAGTTGTATCTACAAAATTTTTTCATTATCAACTCAAATCTTTATTTCTTGCATAAGCTCTCAAATGCAGACATCTTAAGTATTCTCTCTTAGGCTGGCCAATGCTTGGTACCGCTTCATTATCCCTCTCATACAGTTCTTGAATGCCTTGGTACCCCCATTAATTCAATAATAGAACTGTAATATCCTTAATCTAGAGACCATCCTAGACTACTGGGTGAAGTAGAATAACATGTGGGGGACTGACAATAATGTTCTTATTTTTGTTATCAGATGATTCTTATAAGTTAGACCCCAAAATTGATTTTATTTATTTTCTGCTAGATGCAGCCTCATCTTCGCTTTTGTAGACTTTCTCATCTCCCCCTTGTTCATCATCGAATTTAGAGTCTTCTCCCTCTTTAGACTAGAGGAGTAGGCGAATATGGTAGTAAGGCTTGGGCATTGTTTATTCTAGGCCTTAGGCAACTACCCCGAGGCAATTTTGTGTTTGGCTGGACTATCCCTTTGATAGGGTTCTCCAGAAATAAGCCACTTGACTCATAATCATCCTCAGTAGGTTCATCACTTAGTTGGTGAGTGAACCGAGATTTTTCTTAGGTGTCGGCTTTCCCCCTTATATCCTTAATTTGTGGTGTCAATCTTTTGTGTAATAGTACCTATATGGGAATACATGTTAGTCAAATAACTCAAGAAACAAAAAGGGAAGTTAATAATAAATAAAATTAAGTTTATACCTATATTTTGAGTCCCTATGATTCAAGTAGTGACTCATTGTCTCAGTCTACGATACGTAGGCTAACTCATAGGGTCAAGTAGTAAAATTTTAACTCAAACTATTTCTTTGACGACTAACCCTATGAGTCATTGGGTCACACTATGACTCATTGTGTGAGTCGTTCTGTTAACTCCTACTGTGTGCAAGGCAGACAAACTAGTGAGCTTATGAGTCATCGGCTGCCTCGTAGAGAAAATAATAACTTTTTCTTAGGGACTTCAAATTTTTCATTCAAAGATCCATTCACAACGGCTCAAGTGATGACTCGTAGCCCTAGGGAATGAGTCATTACAGGAGTCGTAGGGATTTCAAATTGGTAGTCCCCATAATTTTCATCAACACAAATTTTCTAAATTCTTCATTAAGCATCGAAATAATTCAACAATTATTGGAGTAACACTGAGAACACTCCTCCCATGTATATCCGAACACAATATATATTGGGGCTACTGAGACTTTACCTTGAATAACAATGGAAACGCAACTAATCACACAATCACATATCCCACATTTTAACCATTCCTTTTTAATAAAAAAAACAAGGTATTTTATGCTTAATTCACCAACCAATCTCAATTTTCAAGCTTTTAAATATAGTATTTTGGGAAAATTATGTGATTCCTTACATAAACTAGAAGGAAAAAAAATTGCAATCCAAATACTTTCTTTGATCTAAGTAGTGATAATTGAAGTGAGTTAGAAAGTTGAAATCCCAAAAACATTTCTTCTTTGAAGTTAAGAAATTTTCAGGAGTAGATCGGTGTTGTGAAATTTACGGACGATTAATGATCAATTGGTATATGATTTAATAAAGAAGAAACGACTATGGTATATGGAGAGAATTATGTACATTTGAAAAGGAAGTTGATGGCAAATCAAATCAGATCCTATATTTAATTCCACATTGGGTTTGGTAGGATGATAAAATTTTAAACCTTCGATCAACTTTTTATTTATTGATGATGGTCGCGCCCTTATGACTCATAGCCTCTAGCTATGAATCGTCCCCTTCCTTGTGAATAAAAATTAGAAAACCTACCTTGACTCAAGGAGACGAGTCTTAGTGTATACTACAACCCATTCTGAGAGTTATTGGGAATCTAGTGACTTTTTCTCAATTTCTCCAAAAGACTATGACTCACCCTATGAATCGTGGTATTTCTTATAATTAATAAAATGACCTATTTGGCTTGGGCACCAGAATTTTTCTGGTTTATTTCATCTCTGTAATTCCCTATAAATTTCAACATATGTTACCCTAAAAAATAAAATAAAAACAGGTGCAAAATCCTTGGGTTTCCTTCCAAACAATGCTTGATTTAATGTCATCGCACGACATGGCTAGTTTTGGTACTCAGACTTCCCCAATCTAATCCCCATGATGTGCCTCCCATGCAGTGGTTGATTTAAAATTTCTATATGACTAAGGTGAACTTTGTTACTCAGACTTCACCAAGAACAATTTTGCTTATCATCATTATCTCATTAGTATTCTCGAGATACTGCTTAAACCTTTGCCCATTCACTTTAAACTTAAGGCCCTTATTATTGTTGTCCTTAATAAGACCATATGGAAGCCTTGTCACCATTATATAAGGTCCCTTCCATCTTGACCTCAGCTTTCTAGAAAACCACTTGACCTTAAATTCAAAATAGCACCATCTCACCAGTTGTGAACTCTCACTTCTTTATCTTCTGGTCATGGTATGATTTTATCTTCTCCTTGTATAAGGATGGACTATCATAATCCCTAAGATGGAACTCATCTATCTCCTTCAACTGCTCCAGTTTAAATTTTACTGCATCACTGTATTCTAGATTGAGCTTTTCAATAGCCTATAATTCCTTATGCTCAATTTCAACAGGTAAATAACAAGCTTTTCCAAACACGAGATGACATAGATATACATGAATGGGGTCTTAAATGTCATCTGGTAGTCCCAGAATGCATCATATAACTTTCTTTCCAAGACCATTCTATTAGCATTCACAGCTTCTACCAGAATAAACTTTATCTTCCAATTAGAGACCTCAACTTACCTACTTGACTCTGGATGGTAAGGGATTTCCCTCTTATGTATAACGCCATAATTCTCAAATAACTCTTAGAATAAATGATTGCAAAAATGTGAACCCCCATTAGTAATTATTGCCCATGGAGTACCAAACCTAGAAACTAAGTTCTTTTTTAAAAATGCAGTCACACTCTTCCCTTTGTTTTTGGGATCTGAAACTGCCCCCACCAATTTACAAATATAGTCAACCGTGACTAGAATATACTACATACCATATGACCTCACCAAAAGGCCAATGAAATTAATTCCCCATACATTTATCAGCTCATGCTCAAGCATTAAGTTCATTAAAAGCTTTTCTATTGCAAGATGTCTCCTTGTGTTTTGGATTGATCATTTACCCTTGCATAATCATGTGCATCCTTATGAATGGTAGGCTATTCAATAGTATTAGCATTTAAATATCTTATGCACAATACGCACACAACTATGGTGACCGCCAACTAGTGATGAGTGACATGCTTCTAAAATACTCATTATCTCAATCTCTGCAACATATATTTGAATCATTCCATCCACATAAACTCAAACAAGCAACACTCATCCCAAAAGAACTTCCTCACATCATGCATGAACTTCTTCCATTGCTGAAATAGTTGGTATTTAGTAATCCCATCACCTTAATAATCTAGAAAAGTATCATCAATCTCAATCACATCCTTAAGTTTTAGAACTGCCTCTTCTTCAGGACGTCATAAGTGGTCAACCACTTGATTCTTAGCCCTCTTTCAATCCTTGACCTCAAAGTCAAATTCTTGCAACAAAAGTACCAAACCTTAATAAATCAACCAAGATTTTGCATCATTGTTTTTCAAAAGGTACCGAATAGTTGCATGGTCAATATGCAAAATTACTTTAGCATTAAGAAAGACCAGAATTTCTAATATGCAAACACCATAGCAAGCAACACTTGTTTAGTCCACGTAATTTTTTTGAGTTGAGTTAAATATTTTTCTAGCATAGTACAAATGATGAAAGATCTTCTCTTACCTTTGTCTTAGGACTGAACCTAGAGCTACAACACTAGTATCACACTAACATCAAATGGCATGGATCAATTGTGTGACACAACAATAGACTCTGAAATCAACTTCAATTTTAGGCAACCAAATGCCTTATAAAAACAATCTTTACCTATTTCTCCAACAACTACCATAATGGATTTACAATTTTATAAAAGTCCTTGATAAATCTTTGATAAAATCTTGCATGTCCCAAAAAAGCTATGAATAACCTTCATGAATTGGTGGAGGCAATTTTTCAATCATCGTAATCTTTGCCTTATTAACTTTAATCTCTTTTTTCGAAATCTTGTGACCAAGCATTATTTCTTCTTTGACCATAAAATAGAATTTCTCCTAGACTAGATTACAATCCTCACATCTCCTTAAAACATTAGAGAGATGTGCCAAGAAATCCATAAATGAATCACCTACAATTGATGAATCATCTATAAATAGATCTATCATATCTTTAAGCATGTCAAAAAAGATGGGCATCATGAAACGCTAAAAAGTTGTTGGTGTATTACACAGACTAAAAATCAGTATGTTGAAAGTGAAATTCCCATATTGATAAGTGAAAGTTGTTTTTTCATGATCTATAAGAGCAATAGAAACCTGGTTGTAACCTGAATAACCATCAAAAAAATAATACCATCCTTTTCTAACAAGATGATCTAACATCTGATCTATGAAAGGCAATGGAAAGTGATGCTTATCAATCCATGCATTAATCTTTATATATTCTATGCAAACACTCCAATCAGTGATCGTCCTTGTAGAATAATCTCATTTTTCTCATTTGTAACCATAGTGATTCCATCCTTCTTCGGCATATATCGGAATGAGCTTACCCATTTGTTGTCTACAATAAGCTAATCCACACCCCTATCCAACTACTTGATAATTTTGTTTTTCACTACCTATGCCCTATTGCATAGTTGAATTCAATCTTCTTTGGAGATCAATACTCGGCATACAGTCTGGCTTAACTTGGATTTTGTATGTGTAAATTCCAGGTAAAATCCAAATGATATCAGAAATGGACCATCCAATGGCCCTCTTAAAATTCTTCAAAATAGAAAGTAATGCCTCGACTTGGCAATCTAACATATCATACATGATATTCACTGGAAAAGTATATCTGGCTCCTAAGAATATAGAGCTAAGTAAGGATAGAAGAGCCTTGAGCTCTAAGATTGAAGGCTCATTAATAGAAGGCGTAACTGGCGGGTCATTCTATTTTTCAAGTTAAGATCTAACTTCTTTGGTGCAGTATTATAAGAATCCCTACCATCAAGTGCTCTCACTATCTCATCATAATTATGAGTATCATCGCCCTTCAAATTTGTAACTATATTTGCAAGTGCATCGACTCATAGACATTCCTCAATAGGCACTACTAAAAATTCCTCATCGATGGTATCAAATATAAAAATCACGCACATATCCTTTTGATGCTTCATGGATTGGCGTACATTGAATGTAACTTGATCACTATTCAATCAAAATATCATCTTCTCAGTATCCATATCAATCAATACACGCCAAGTCGCTAGGTGATTCCCCCAAAATAATTGAAACCATAAAGTGAACCTCACAATCAAGGATGACAAAATTATATGAAAACATAAAGGATGCAACCTTCACCAAAACATCACATATGATTCCCACAGGCTTCTTCACCACGCGATCAGGCACTAGAAATCTTATTAAAATCAATTTGGGTGACCACAACCCCAATTGTTTATAAACTATAGGCTTAATGTACCTCCCAAGTTACACAAAGATTTTGAAATATTGAAAGACCTAATATTACATGGGATCATGAATGATCCTATCACGACCAGATTTCTCAAGTCATGGCGCCTACTTTACCCCATTAGTAGGAAAGCCAAGCCATATCCCAAAATAATAGGTAATGGGCTAATGGCAGAAACCAGAAAAGACACCATATAATAATAACAGTAGTAAAAATAAGGAATAAACAAATAGGAAACATATAAAGTATATCCAAACAAGAGAAGGATAAAGACCAAAATATACAAATGAATCTTTCCCAAGATCTAATAAAGTTGGTACTCGAGCCACTACTAAAAGATACCCATATTACCCAACATAATCTAATATATACACAATATATACAATCCATCTTGAGTAAAAAGAATAAACTAAAATAGATAGAGGAGGAGGAGCCTCGGATGACAGCAAGCTCACCATGCTCCTTATAAGTATTGCAAAGTAGGAATTACATCAATGCCTACTAGTAGTACTCATATCTATATTATGGTAAAGATGCATAAGTGTAGTATAAGTACCAAAGCAATGGGTACTCAAAAGGCATCATCGGACAATTGAGCTCAATATAGGAAAATTATAGCTAAAATGCAAAAGGTGTGATCTAAGTTAACATTAAATAGGGATAAAAACATAAATAATTGTTCATCTATACAAATGAAATAAAGGAATAAGTATCAGTGATATATATAGATTAATACCATTGTAATTAAAAAAATCAAACACAACCTAACAGACACCCATAAGCCCGCTAGGCACACTAAAAAAGACAATTAATCCAACTGTGCCCCATCAGCTGGTACGACACCCAAAAAATAATTAATAAAGTTTAACATAAATAATCTATAATTGAACTCATCCCACAAAATCATAGTAGTCTTCAGAACATGCACCAGGCTTGAACCGACACTAATGGGTAATAAAAAAAAGCCAGATGCCAGGCTTGAACCAGTAGTAGTGAATAATAACAAGAGGCCACATATCGTATTCGAATAAAAAATAGTGGATAGTAATGAGAGGCCACATATATGATATACAATAGATATCAAAATCAGAACTAAGCCTCAATTTGGAACTTATAGAAACCACAACTCTAAGATCAACAGTAATCAATACTAGAACTCCTAATCATTATAAACAGATACCAAACTCGAATTGAAACTCATAGTAACCACACCAAACTATAAAATTAAAACACAAATCATACCATAACCAATGCCAAAGTGGTATAAAAATTAACAATCAATGATAAAATAAAGTATATGTTGAACCTAAATTGAAACTACAATACATTTAAATAACCATTCAGATATCTCAATTAAAATGGAATGAATCGAAGGTTTCATATCTAAATTCCACGTCCTAAAGTAATAGATGCTATATCATACTAAAAATGGAGTCCTAACTAGACAAATAAGGCATTATATATATATATACATACATATTAAATGATGTGCAAACTATAAGACTTGTTCTAAACTAGAATAATAACACATAATTATAATAAATAAGCTCAATCTAAAGATAGAATAAGCCTAGCCTACTTGGATGCCAAGCTAAAAAACCTCTATGAGAAACCTTCGAATAGTGTTCAATTAAAACCCGAATTTGAATAACTTGATACGGATAACTATTTTTTTTAGGGGGGGGGGGGGCAAATATAATATCAAAGTATAACTTTTTGAAAGGATAACGACTGAAAACTTTTGAAATTTTCCAGATTATGAACTAAAAAGGGATACTTGTACTTAATATTAGTTTTTGTAGGTAATGTTTAGTACTTTATATATATAATGGCCAAGTGGCCAAATGTAAATCCATAATCATTTTAGTCACTATATTGTAGGTAATGTTTAGTACTTTGTATATATAAACCCCTAGTGGCCAAATGTAAAGCCATAATCATTGAAATCATCTATATGTATATATGTGTATGTGTGTACGTGTGTGTCTGTGCACGTGTGCGTGTGTGTTGTCCACCCACTTCAACTCCATATGGAGGTGAGGTGGCAACACCAGAATTCTTTATTATGACATTACATATATATTCAGGTATTGCATAGGTTTGTAATAAAATAAATATAATATTTTTAATATACCACATTTAATATAAAATTATTTCTAATAAAATCGCTATTATATAATAATAATAATAATAATATTTTAATATATCAAGATTCACTATCTCTGATTAAAATATTAATAGACCATAAAAGCTATTATAAAGTAATATAAATATATCATAAATAAAGAATTTTATCAATATCAAAAATATTTTAGAAGGAAAATAAATTATATTTCTACCAAATGCTAATTTAGATTAAATAGTCCACAATATTTTTAGTATTACCAAAATTCTCAAACAAACTGCCCAAAAATCGAACTATCAGTCCCAGCAAGTCATAAATAACTTGGGGCACTTATAGAAAAACTCTAAATACCAAAAATGAATGAAAATAAGGAAAATGACTGTGAAGGTCATTACAACATCTACTACTAATAGGACTTTAGTCCGGAAAATTAAAAGATAAGGAAATACCTAAAAGCTTAAATAGGTAGGGACACTAGGCCCGCATATCATGCTCGGTCTCCCAAGTATCATCCTTCACTGGACGATGACACCACTCGTATGATTACCAGTGAATACTTTCCTAGGTTTTGTCTAGCTTACGAGTCTCAATTCGTAGTTGTACCCTACCATATGAGTTATATGATCCAATCGTATAGACTGGCCACAAATTCTATAATGATTAGTTGAAGGGGCTTTTTGGTCCTTTTCCCTCTTATAACTTGTACCCACGACTTATAACCATCAAAGAAACTTATTTTCACTACAATACCAAACACTTAACATATTACTTTCTCTTCCATACTTAAGAACAACAATTAGGGTTTCTTAGAAGTAAGAAAAATTTTAAGGATTCTTCCCTAAAGCTTTGATTACTGGTATGTAGGGTATTCATCAATGGGTTTTTTCTATCCATTGAGCCCAAAAACCCTATTTTAGTTTAAAAGTGTGAATCTTATCCTATTTTATGAAATTATTCATGAAACTTAAGAATTTAATCTAAAAACTTCTTAGTGAATCAAATTCAAGCTATGTTAACATTTATTTCCATGTTAATTAAGTTGTTTCTTGTTTGAATTACAATTTCTCTCATCTTAGTTGACTTGATTTCATGATAAATCCTCTAGTTATGAATTAAACCAGGCAAATATGATGTTTTCTCATGTTTAATACATCCCAAAATTTAAATTCATGTATCTATCTCATTTATTGAATTATCGCTTGCTTAAGGTCATTGAATTAGGACCTCATGTCACTATTTTAAGTAATGTATTATATTTTGTGATCATTCAATACTGACAGGTTATGAACACCCAATACATATATGTTTTTACATAGTCTTGTTTTAATTAACAATTCAGTCAGACCAAGGTTTTATTATCATATTCAGAATATCATGTTCATTCTGAGCGTTTATAAATATAGTACTATGTCACGTTAAAGGACTAAGAATACCAATTTCATTCAGTTGGGAAAAACGCTTAGCACTCAGTTAATGCAGGGATGATAAATCCCCTATCAGGTAGGCATGAGTCATTAGTAACAGTCTTTAAGTTCTAGACCTACAACGCCATATAGATTATGAGCGGTCACCCATTAGTAGAGGCATGACACCTTCGTCCTTGGGACATTAGCCTTGTGGATCCCTATTGTTAGTCATGTGTTAGTACCTCTGGCAAGGTATCAAAATCCATCTAACTAGGGTTACAAGTTAGACCCCAATAGCTCAGATGCATGTCAGTTATAGCTAGCTCCCACAGTCTTAATGTAGTTCTTAGAATAGATCAGTTCAAGTTTGCATAACCAAGTGTACAGACTTCAGGTGTTTAGTTATGATGATTTTAGTAATTCAGATTCTAGATTATTTCAGTATATACGTTTATGCTTGGTCTTGTATTCTTAAATTTACATGTCATGCATTTGTGTTTAGTTACCTTATTCATTTTAGTTAGTCCTTATCTCACATACTAGTACATTTAAATAACTATTTGCATACTTCTTCTTTGTGCTATGTTGCCTTATAACATAGGTTTGGATGCTCAAATTTCTTGACCATACTTAGACGATCCAGCATTATCCAGCAGCAATAGTGATGAGTCATCTTCTATTGAGGACATGACTTTTTTATCATTCTTTTAGAGTCTATTTATGTTCAGTCAATCAGAGTTATTTAGGGGTCTATCCTATCAATACCTTAGAATTTCTAGAGGATTCCAGATAGTAAGACAGTCAGTCAGTTTTCAATATTATCAATTGTTTCAGATAGATCAACATTTATTTACTTTTTGTCTATTCGATTATTTCAGATATGTTGGATTACATTTAAATGTTTTAATTATAGCATCTTATTAGTTTATCTTCTGCACAAGTGGTTCTATTATTATATTACTTAGTGCTAAAAATAGGTACCAGCTCATGGGTTAACTTGTGGTCACTTGTGGTCGTAAACACCATTATGGCATCTAGGGGTAACCTCGGGTCAGGACTGAACTTGGTATTAGATCCTGAGGTTTTGAACTATCCCAGGGTGTGTGAAAGTTGCGTTAAGTAGAGTTTTTTGATTGGGTGTAAAGCTCACCATATTTATGGGCAAGAGGCTACAAGATATTTTCAAGAAAGTTTTCCTTCTTCCAGTATTTATGTCGTGTGAAAGAACACTAGCTCTATTGAATTTTTTTATTTTTCACAACTTTTCCTTCATTTTTTTTTACATATAATACCTTATAAATGGAACAACAGAAGAAGAAATGGGGATCAAACCCCACCAATGCCTGTTCAGAAAGATACCCTGAATGATCATGTCTCTCAAGCTGAGTCCAAGGCCGCTTTCACAACTTTATCCCATTTATAGCTGCTCAGAACAAATAGTAGGTTGTTTCCCCAGCTAATCCAGTGTCAAGTACAGTTGCATCTAGGATTAAAGATTTTTTAAATAAATCCCCCTTTATTTTTTAGGTCCATGTCTGGGAATGATCCACAAGAGTTTATGGATATGGCATAAAAGGTGATAGATATCATGGGTATTACTTTGAGTAAGAGTGCAAAATTAGCTGCTTATCAATAATAGGGTGTGGCACAAATATGGTTTAAGTAGTGAAAGAAAGACAGGGGTGTAGAAGCAAAACCTATAGAGTGGGAGGAGTTTGCCATGGCTTGCTTAGATAGGTTCTTCCTTATAGAGTCGAGGGAAGCTAGGTTTCATGAGTTCATAAACATGAAGCATGGTAATATTAGCGTGAATGATTTCATTCACCAGTGCACATATTTGGCGAGGTATGCTCCTACTATAGTGGTTGATAATAGGTCAAGGATGAGTAAGTTTATATCTGGTGTATTTGATAGTATGGTTAAGGAGTGTAGGACAACCATGTTGATTAAGAAGATGGACCTATCTATACTTATGGTGCATGCTCAATAAATTAGGGTTGAGACACATAAAGAGAAAAAGGGAGAGAGAATAATAGGGTCAAAATAGGTAGTTTAATTTTTCTCAGCCAAGGTTGAAAGTGGTATTCGATCCCAATTTTGCCAAAAAAACTCTGCACCAACTCCATCTTTAGTCAGTAAACCAGTGCCTAAGTTTAGTTAGGATAGTAGGGACAGAGTGCCAGGCTCTAGGTTCCAGCGTAGTGTGAACAGTGGTAGAACCAATCCACTCTGTTGAAATTATGGTAAAAATCATCAGGGTGAGTATTGATCTGGAAGTGATGTGTGTTTTGGATGTGGAAAAATAGGCCACAAGATAAGGAATTATCCCGTAGGTATGTACAATGGCAATAATGATCGTCCAAAGGGTTAAACAAACTCTTCAGCAACACCAGTTGGCCACTCGATTCAATAGGGTGTCATTTCTAGTGCCACCAGTGGGTAGTACCAAAATAAATTGTATGACTTTTAGACTTGCCAGGATCAGGAAAGTTCTCCTAATATAGTTATGGGTACGTTGCAAATTTTCCATCTACATATTTATGTTTTGGTAGACCTAAGAGCTTCACTTTCTTTTGAGACTCCTTATATAGCTGTCGATTTTGGTACCAGTCTCAAAATTTTAGTAGAGCAATTCTTATTGTCTACACCAGTAGGTAAGTTTATTGTAGCGATGGGTATACAAAATTGTCCGATCAAAGTAACTCAGAAAGTTATTTTAGTTGAACTTGAGTAGTTAGAGATAACTTATTTCAATGTTACTGTCGACATGGATTGGTTTTAATCATTTTATGCCTCAGTCTACTATAGAAAAATAATTGTTCATTACTAATTTCCTAATGAATCGATTATTGAATGGAGAAGAGAGGGTAGTACCTTAGTGCTTAAGGGTTAGCTTATTTCATATCTTAGGGAAGAAAGATGATATCTAAAGGGAGTATTTACCATATCGTTCGAGTCAAGTACTCAAATTTTGAAACTCCAAATCTTGATTCAGTTTCGATTGTAAATGAATTTCAAATGTGTTTCCTGAAGATCTTCCCAAAGTTTCTCTTAAAAGGGAAATCAAATTCAGAATAGTTCTCCTTCCAGACAACCATCTTATCTCTATTCCATTTTACAGAATTGATCCATCTGAGTAAATAATTGAAAGAATAGTTGAAGGATCTCTTAGATAAGGGTTTCATTAGGATTAGTATTTACCTATGGGGTGCTTCAGTTTTATTCGTGTGCAAGAAAAATAGTTCTCTCAAAATGTGCATCAATTACCGTCAGTTGAACAAAGTCAAAATCAAGAATAAGTATCCTTTAGCTAGAATTAATGACTCTTTCGTCCTGCTTCATGGTGCAAGTTATTTCTCTAAGATAGACATCAGTTCCTGCTACCATTAGCTTAGAGTCAGAGAATGTGAAATCCCGAAGACAGCTGTCAGAACTTAGTATGGTCACTTTGAATTCCTAGTTAAGTCTTTCGGACTAACAAATGCACCTAAAGCTTTCATGGACTTGAGGAACAGGGTGTTCAATCAGTACTTGTACATGTTTGTAATAGTCTTCATTGATGACATCCTTGTTATTTTCGTAGTGAGAATGATCATGCAGACAATTTGAGAGTTATGTTGCAAACCCTTAGAGATCATTAGTTATTTTCTAAATTTAGTAACTATAAATTTTGGTTAGGATCAGTAGCTTTACTTGGTCATACAATTTCTGGTAATGACATCCGAGTTGACCCTCAAAAGACCGAAGCAATGACAAATAGGCCTAGACCTAACTTTCTATCAGACATCAAGAGTTTGGCTAGCTATTACAAATGTTTTGTTGAAAGGTTCTCTTCCATTACTTATCTGATGTCTTGATTGAATTGAAAGAAAGTAAAATTCCAGCGGTCAGATTCCTGCGAGAAGAGTTTTTAGGAGTTGAAGACTTGACTTACTTCCGCCCTCGTCTAAAATTTTCTAGATTGTTTGGATGAATTCATTATGTATTGTGATGCTTATAGAGATGGTCTTGGTTGTATATTAATGCAAAGAGGTAAGGACAAAGACTGTGCCTCTAGAGCTTAAACCTCATGAGAAGAATTATCCAACCCATGATCTTGATTTGGCAGCTATGGTTTTTGCCTTATATAGTTGGAGGCATTATCTTTATAGGGTTCATGTTCATGTGTTCACGAATCACAAGATTTTACAGTATGTGTTCAAGTAGAAAGATCTAAAGCTTTATCAGGAAAGGTGGATCATATTATTAAAGAATTATGATATAAGTGTGTTATATCATCCTTGCAAGGTTATTGTAGTGGCGGATGCCCTTAGTAGATTGTATATTTCTAGTGTTGCTCCTATCAAGAAAGATAAGAAAAAATTATTCGATGAGGTTCATTGGATTGCTAGATTAGGGGTTCGGTTGGTTGATTCAGCTGAAGGTAGCATATGGGTTTAGAATGTTTTGGAATATTCATTGGTTTCCAAAGTAAAATAAAAGAAATACAAGGATCCTAGTTTGGTCAAGTTGAAGTAGGCGGTTAGATATCTTAAGTTAGAGGTTTTCTCCCAAGGGAGAGATGGTGTGCTTCATTGTCAAGGAAAACTTTGTGTTCCCTATGTTGGTAGTCTAAGATATTGAATATTAGTTGAGGCTCACTGTGCACGATACTCTATCCACCCAGGAGCCACTAAAATATACCATGAATTATGGGAGATCTATTGGTGGAGTGGTGTGAAGAAAGATATTGCAGTGATTATGGATAAGTGTTTGAACTGTCAGTAGGTTAAGGTTGAGCACCAAAGGCCTAGTGGTACACTTTACGAGTTTATCATCCCCACTTGGATGTGGGAGGTGGTGAACATTGATTTTGTGATAGGTTTACCTTTCACACATCAACATGATTTAATATTGGTTATCGTAGAAAGGATAACCAAGTCAGCCCATTTCTTGCAAGTTCATACTTTGAATTCAACTGAGGATTATGCTAGACTCTATCTCAAGGAATGTGTTAGGTTGCATAGGTTCCGTTTTTTATCATTTCAAATAGGGGTACTCCTTTTAATTCTCACTTTTGGAAAGCTTGTTAGAACGGTATTGGTACCCAGGTTTATCTCAATAGGCCTTTTTTTCCTCAGACTGATGGTCATTCAGACCTTAGAAGACATGTGGAGAGCCTGTATTGTTGACTTTAAGGGTAGTTGGGATGACCACTTACCTTTGATTGAGTTTTCCTATAATGATAGTTGTCACTCTAGTATTCAGATTGCTCCGTTTGAGGCTCTCTTTGGGAGGGGATGTATATCTCCTATTAGTTGGTTTGAAGTAGCTTTTTTGGTAGGGCCAAATTTAGTGTTTGAGGTGATGGAGAAAGTTTAGTCAATCTAAGAGAGACTAAAAATAGCTCCGAGTCATCAGAAATCTTATGCCGATGTGAGGAGAAGAGATCTTGAGTTTGATATTAGTGACGTTGTATATTTGGAAATTTCACCCATGAAAGGGGTGACGAGGTTTGGTAAGAAGGGGAAGCTCCGTACCTATTATTTTGTACCATAAAGAATTGTGAACTGCTTTGGGGAGATAGCTTATGAGCTAGATTTGCCTACAGAATTGGCGTCAGTACATCCAGTATTTTTTGATTCCTTGTTAATAAAGTGTATTGGCGATTCTGCTTCAGTGGTTCCTTTAGACTGTGTGGATATGACAGATAGTTTCTCTGATGAAGAGATTCCAATTGAGATCCTTGACTACCAGATTTGTAGGTTGAGGAACAAAGAGGATCCCTTTGTGAAAGTTCTATGATGAAATTAGTCTGTTGAGGGAGCTACTTGGGAGGCAGAAACAGATATGAGAGCCAAGTAACCTCGTGTTTTCTCCACAAATTCAGACTCAAATTGAGGTAATGATTTTTCTTAAATCGACTCCTTCCCAATCTCTGTTTCAGCTATGTAACCATTCTCATAGCGTTGCATGCATTCACTAGACTAATTTAGTCCATGTATCATGTCTCAGACTCAGTTGTTAAATCACATTTTATTTTATGAACATTCAGTTTACGACCTTAGTTCCCTTAGTATCTTAGCATAACTAATCTCATTCAAGAAGGAATGTTCCTTAGGGGAAGATATTTTCCTGTAAACTCCTCATAATTTCTAGAGGTTTTCAGACATTAAGACAGTCAGTCAGTTTTCTATCTTTTCAGTTGTTTCAGACAGATCGACATTCATTCAGTATGAGTTTATTCGGTTATTTTAGATATGTTGGATTATATTTCAGTGTTTTGATTACATTATCTTATAAGTTTATCTTCCAAACAAGTGGTCCTAGTATTATATTACTTAGTGCTCACAGTAGATACTAGATCATGGGTTAGCTTGTGGTCACTTCTGGCCATAAGCACCGTTGTTGCGACTAGGGGGTAACCTCGGGTCGTGACAACTGCCCCTCCGTCTAGGGAGAAATACGGTGCTAAGATCAACCTGGGTGCGGACAACCCATTAGTTTAGGGGTGAAATGACGTGCTAAGATCAACCTGGGTGTCCAACTTCACCTGATATGTCCTCCAAATGCTAGAAGTGAACTAAATGCCTCGTCCTAAAATAATAGACATAGGTACACCATGTAGGACAACCACCTACTGAATGTAAATAGGGCCAACCACTCGGCATTGTAGGAAACTCGAATAAAGATAAAATGTGCAGACTTGGTCAATCGATCCACGATGACCTAAATGCTATCAAAACCACAAGAAGTGTGAGGCAACGCACCTACGAAATCCACTTCCAATTGGTAATGGGTAGCTTCTAAAGAAATTCACCAGGTCTTTGATACTCGACCTTTACCTATGGACAACAAAGGAATTAAACCACAAACCCTACAATATCTCTCTGCATACGACTTTACTAGTAATACTACCTCAAATACCTATACATCTTGCTATCCCAGGGTGAATAAACATTTGGAGCTATGAGCCTCACGAAGAATCAGCTGAATCAAATCTCCGATCCTTGGAACACAAAAATGACCATCAAATCTCAGGACACCATCAAAATCTATGGTATCCCTCAGAGACTCAGCTCTCAACACCTACCCTCGAATGCTATAAAGACTGTTATCCTAAAATTGACGACCCTGACTCTGCCCGAACAAGGTTGATCTAGACTGAGCACTAGAAATGATCCTATGAGGGTCTGAAATATCCAAATGAACCATCAAGTTATCTAAGGACTAAATTTCCAAAGCTAATGGCCACTGAGATACTAAAATGAAAGCTAAGATACCTATACTCAGTAACTTCTTGCTCAAGGCGTCCTCTACCACATTTGCCTTTCTAGAATGGTAGAGAATAGAGGTATTATCATCCTTCAATAACTCAATCAATCTACATTGCCTTGAATTAAGAACCTTCTAGGTCATAATATACTGAAAACTACAATGGTTGGTAAAGAACTCACAACGAAACCCATATAAATAATACCTCGATATCCTTATTACAATTACTATCATTGCTAACTTTAAGTCGTGAGTAAGGTAGTTGTGCTCATTCACATTCAACTGCCTTGATGCATATGCAATAATGCAGCCCTACTGCATCATAACATACCCCAAATTAACACTGGATAGTTAGACCCTCGCCCTCAATAGGAAGAGTCAGAATAGGCACTGATGTAAGCAAATCCTTGGGCTTCAGAAAGCTCGCTTCACAACTTGCATACCATTGAAATGGAATTTCCTTCCTAGTCAGTAGTCATAGGGGTTGTAATAGAAGAAAAACCCTCAACAAACTGCCTATAATAATCTTTCAACCTAATAAAATTATCAATCTCAGTAGGTGGCGTAGGCCAAGCCCAATTACGAAGAGCCTTAATCTTCAATGGGTCTACTAAAACATCATTCTTGGATACTACATGCCCCAACAAAGCTATAGACTCAATCCAGAACTCGCACTTTGAGAATTTGGCATAATGCCGATGATCTCTCAAAGTGTGGAGCATAGTCCACGAATATTGCTCGTGCTCCTTCCTACTCCTCAAATATACCAAAATGTTATCAATGAATACTATCATGAAGAAGTCTAAATATAGCCTAAACATTTGGTTCATCAAATCCATAAAAGTTCTTGGGCCATTGGTCAACCCAAAAGACATCACTAGACACTCATAATGAGCATAATAAGTCCTGATAGTTGTCTTAAGGATGTCCATCGCCCTAACTCTCAAGTGATGTAAACAAACATCAAACATATCTTAGAAAACACGATTGCACCCTGAAGTTGTTCGAACAAATCAACGATACAAGACATAGAATACTTATTCTTCACGGTCACCTCATTTAACTATTTGTAGTCGATACACATAAGCTTAGATCCATCTTTCTTCTTCACAAACAAAATTGGAG
>JAPEIP010000006.1:177336972-177351079 GCA_026120095.1 Capsicum chinense
CATAATAAGTCCTGATAGTTGTCTTAAGGATGTCCATCGCCCTAACTCTCAAGTGATGTAAACAAACATCAAACATATCTTAGAAAACACGATTGCACCCTGAAGTTGTTCGAACAAATCAACGATACAAGACATAGAATACTTATTCTTCACGGTCACCTCATTTAACTATTTGTAGTCGATACACATAAGCTTAGATCCATCTTTCTTCTTCACAAACAAAATTGGAGTAACCCATAGAGATATACCCAGTCTGATAAAACCCTTACCCAAAAGATCAAAAAGCTGACTACTCAGCTACTTTAGCTCAGCAGGAGCCATATGATATAGATCCATAAAAAAAGGTCGGGTATCTGGTTCAAGGTCGTTAATAAACTCTATATCACACTTACAAGGAAGGCTAGGTAGGTCGATAAAAAATGCATAGTACACTTGCAAACCACAGGGACAGAGTCAAGCAATGGACTCTCAGCATCAAAATCTCGAACATACAAAAGAAATGACTCATAACCACTCGATATTAGTCTCCTAGCCCAAACATAAAAAATAATCCTCGTCAGCATATGGCTAACAGAACCTTACCACACAATTTGGCATATACTAGGCAAGGCTAAGGTAACAGTATAAGTAAAATAATCCAAGATATCATGGTAGGGAGATAGCTAATCCATGCCTAGAATCACCTCAAAATCTACCATATCTAGGAAGATTAGATCAATGTTTGTATCAAACTCCCGAATAGTCACCAAACAAGATCTACATACTTGATCCACTACTAAAGAATCACCCATTGGGGTAGCTACATGTAATGGTATGGATAAGGACTCCGAACATAAACCTAGCCACAATCCAAAATAAGTGGAAGCATATGGTAATACAGAGTTGAGATAAAATAAAGCAGAAGTTCGCTGATGGCAAATGGAAATCATAATTGTTATCACAGCATTTGAAGACTCAGCCTCTGGTCTACCTGGTACATCATACAAATAACCTTGTCAGTACTGAACTGGGTGACTATCTGACAATCTATCCTACCTCCCTACGGACCTCATCTACAACCCTTGGGACCACTACTCTAACCTTGTGCACCAGCCCTGGTTGGAGAAGGCATTGATCTGAGTGGTTCTATAGTTTAAACTGAAGGCTCAATCATTCTGTGCTAGGGATACTCATGAGCAAAGTGACTAAAAATCACGATGTCATAATATGCCTTGAGAACCCTACTATTCTTAGAAGGTACAGTAGGTTTTGAATTACCACCTCGACCCAATAATCCTGATTGAACACCCCTCTACGGCTGAATACTTGACATGACTCGAACCAGGGCTTTGTCATAATGGACAATCCCAAGCCCAATCACGACTGGGAATCGCCTCCGTTACCCAACCCAACCACTAAATACATACCATGAGTCGGCTGAAGTCCAAACATATGAAAAGATAGTGTATCCAACCATGTGGTGACTCTGGGATAAGTCTATATCTAAGACAAACCCAACCAAGTCCAATCACCCAATGACAAACTAAACTAATGCCAAAAACCCATAAACCAAAACCAATTATAATAGTCTAATGCATATATATATATATATAAAACATAACCAATCCATACCATACCTAAGTCCACAACCATCTATACAAAGCCTTTAGACCAACTAATGAGTACCTAGTCAGGACATGCCCCCGACCATAGCTAAAAACTAAAGTATATAAAAGACAAGAGGTATACCATGACATGAAATAGATGCTTTCTGAAATAAGCAAGCTCACCACTTCAATCCAACATCGATTGCCCCCAAATCCTATTACTAAGCAGGAGAACAGAATGGTCAATCCTTACATAGCATGAGTATAAAGGTGCCAAAGATGGGTTACTGGGTGAGCACAAGCATGCACTTAGAATAAGGATAAAATAATGACATTTGAAAATCCAAGTAAAACAAACCATATTACATACAACCATACATATATATATAACCATACCGGGAAAGGGAACCGGATTTTGGATGTTTTTAAAACCTTTACTAGGGTTGTGTATCTTTGTCGTGCTAAACTACCCAGGGGCTATATGGGTTCTGCTCTCCATGCTGAAAGCGCCCCAGTGAAAGTAGCCACATGAACAGGCGAGAAAAATCTAGGATGACTAGTACATCCCCCAAATATAAAGTGTGACATCATACGCACGGTCACCAAAACCAACCTTACATCGGCAAATATGAGTTTCCAATTCCCCTTCCCCCCTAGGACCTCTAACTTTTATGGCTTTGCTACATATTCCGCCATTATTGCCTAATTAAAACATTACCAAGAAATCAACCAATCTAAGAAACATTTATTAACCAAGGCCATAAATATTGGTATCTTCATACCAATAATTACTTGCAAGTTTTGTCCATAGCCAACGATACATAGGTTTAAGGGATTCTATGTACCCTTTATGATTTTCAATTAACAAAAATCATGGCCGCCAAGGCCTTTCCAATCCATTCAAGACTGTTTAAACCATTCATACCATTTAGGTTTCCATTACCAAGTTTAAACCACGCATAAGTTCCATTGAAAAACCAATATTATAATGAAAAATTCTTAAAGGTATTTTATCAAACACATTGGGAGCATAGTATTTCAAAACCCAAAGCCCATTACCAAAGAAACATTCCCATGCAAATAATTATCCAAAACCATCATTAATACACATAAAAGCATAATTAAAACATGGGAAAACCATTACCAAGCATTTATAAGCAAAATCCCCAAATCATTTTTATAAACCCAAAATAATACAACGTTCAAATCATAAAAACATTGTATAAAACTATGCCTTTGATTGGACCTAACAATGAAGAAAGATAATATGTCTTATATAAGAAGATTCCAAAGAGACACATGACTCTTGAACCCTTTGAAAAAAACATAAAGAAACCTTAGCCTACAATCTTCAAGAGTAAGTTTGAGAGAGTATTTAGAGTGTTTCCATCATTTAATAAGTGTTTTGAGAGGCCACCAATGGTTATATAACATGAGAACATAAGGAATTTGAAGTAGGAAATGTCCAGACTACACTTGATTTAAAATTAAAACAAGCCACAATCTACGGTATGACTCACCCTTGATATCCGTATCCTAGGGTATGAGTGGTACCCCAACTCGTACCCAAGACCATTCCAAGACCCTACACACTAGTTACTACCTGACTCAAACCTCCCAAACTCATACCTAAGGGTACGAGTGGTACACTCAATCATACCCACCAACCGTACAATAGGCTAACTTGCCAAGGAAAATCAATCACCATACGACTTGCCTTGCACTACTCGTATCTTTAGTTACGACTAGTACCTTGATGAGTCATATCTTGGGCAGTTACCAAGCCAAGCACACTGCCTAAAATACTATTGAACCCTGAAGCTATCCCAGCAGTCATATACAAGGGTAAGATTGGTACCCTTGAGTCGTACCAACTCTAGTAAGTCCAAAACCAAGGAAATTTTGCAAGGATCCTATTCCTAGGGTGTTTCAGTCTCCCCCGCTAGGTTTATTTATTCTTAAATAATTAGTAAGGGTAAGGGACAAGCATGAGATAACACCTTAACACCTAAAAACTTCTTCTCTACCAAAATAGAAAGCAAAGACACACAACCAAGGAGAGAAGATCACTATATAACCCAAACACAATTTACACCCCAATACCCCTATTCTGACCTCTAACTAAGTTAGAAAACAAAGACTAAAGAGAAACCATTCCTCACCTTTAACCAAGTTAGAAAAAAAAGACGTGTTGTAGAACACATACTTTACGTACGAACTTTTAGAACAAAGAACCAATGAGGATACTTGAACTCCATGTCCACTTTCGCATCCCAAATGGATTTCTCAAACTTTTGGATACATCATGGTACCATTACTGAAGCCACAACCTTTGTTCGCAATCAGCGAACTTTACAATCCAAGATCCTGATAGGGACCTCCCTAAAAAAGGAATCCGAGATACCGATACCACCCAAAGGAACCAACCAACCAAGGATCATCCATACCTTACCCCAATGCAAACTTATAGAATACCAGCTGAATGGACTCATGCATGGGCAAGTCAAATTCAACTTAGAATTTACCGAGGCACATCACTATAAGAGCTTGAGTCTAAGTATATACCACCCCTTCCCTATTCAAGCCTAACTAAAGCTAAAAGGAGTTAACTTAGGCCACCTTGCTCTACTCCTTACATCTATCCTGAAACACCACTCTACTTTCATCATATTATGATATGGAAACCATGAGTAAGGGACATGGACAAACCATATCCAAACACTATAACCAAAACCCTAAAACTATAATTGAATATCTAAAACCATACACTACTATCCCATGAAAAAAATTCAAAAATCTATGCCCTATATCATATCTCAGTACTCAACAAAACTATTGGTATATAAACCAATCACAACATTCAAGCCTATGATTTATATACCCGTGGTATGATCTATCTATCAAAAGAGCTAGCACCTTTTACAACCTTTGCAATTTTTTCACTACCCATTCCTTTCCTAACCATTTCCCATGACAACAACCTTACCTTACCTTCCAAAACCATAACTCTAGTAGTCACACTAGACTCTCCCCCACCCAGAGGCTTCTACATTCCCCATTTCAACACATTACCATACTTTCCAAACCACTACAATCTTAACATAAAAAGAGTCATTTAAGAAACAGAACTATAAAACATAACCATGCCTCTCAAGGCAAGATCCCAAAGACAAGACACGGCACTATAGGCATAAATTACATCAGAATAACCACCTAGACCATAATAAAGAAACATCCTGACCAAACCATACCATAAGAGGATTCCTTATGACTTGACACTAAAAGAAACACAACTACACATACCATGAGTAACTTAGCACAAGGTCAAGGCTTATATCCAGGGAACAAGCCAAATGAAAAATGAGAACTTTAGTCATAAGTTCTATAAGAATGTACGCAATACTAGTAGAGTAATCTTATAACAAAGAGAGAAGGGTATCACTAGAATATGCACCCCGACCTTCCCTTGAAGTCCACCACTAGAAGAAAATTTATGATTTACCACCAACCGTCATGCTATTACTCCTACGAACACAGTTCTCTATTCTAATAGGTATCACCAAAGAAGTACACCTGGGATGCTTGGTTCTCCTATACTCAAAACCTTATTCAACCAAATGCTACCTGGAGCCCAGGATAGACATGCAAAAACCATGAAACTAAATTAACTCCAAGGCTTCAAATTAAACCAAAACCATTTAAAATCAAAACATGGAAACCAAGGCCTTTTCAAAATCATTTGAATCCAACCAGAACCAATTCATGTTTTATTAACCATGTATGCAATGTAAAGGTTTAAGAATAGTCAAAGCATATGAAAAATTTATATTCAACAGAATTTCCACAAATAGTTTAAGGAAATATAATTTCCAAGACCAAAACCATGTAATTAGGGAATCCATAGTACCCCAAAATTCATTTAACATTCCCATGCAAACCATAATATTCATAAACATAAATAAGCATAAATAATGCACCAGAATCCATGAAAAATAAATTAAATAAGTAATCATTTCAAACCCTCAATTGTGGCAAAACTTATATTTTAAAATCATGAATTTAATAATCAATTGCATACCAACAATAAAATTCAACTGTAAGGACAAAGATAACTGCAAGCTCCATGATCTAACCTTTACAATGACTAGACCCCTGACCTATAAAAGTACCACCCACAATTCAGGCATTGCTACTCCCGAGCTAACATACTCGCTTTACCAAGATCAAGCATCTAGGTTCAAACTTAAGATATACCAACCATCATTCAATACTATCAAAATACACTATATAGAATGAATATATATATAAGGTGCACCCCATAAGGAGAATGCTTCCAATTCCTTAGTCACCCATTGATAACCTATCCATTTTTAGGGAAAGTATTTCTCTTATGCAAGCAAGAACAAAACATCCTATGGATATACACTAAGACAAAAACCAGAGATCCTTAAATTGCACTGTTAAGCTCCTTTAACCCCTCTAGAATCATTTTATAAAGAATGAATAGAAATTGGACAAGTTTCCAAAACAAGATCAATCCCAAACAAACCTTCCAATTAGAAAGACACGATAAAGGTCGTCAGGAAGACCTCGAGAAATTTATCCACTATCAAAACCAAATACCAAAGACGGTCCTTTAAATTTAGGATATTTAACCCAGATTGAAAAATAAGGATATCCCTTTGGAGACCAAACTCTAAGTTCTAAGATATAACATTTCCCTTTAAAACTAGGGACCCAAATTAAACCATTCTCCCTTTCCATAATCAAAATACTAGGGAGCCCAAAGGTAACTTTCTTTTATGAATCCAATAATCTAATAAAGAATAGCATGAGTGCAACAAATCTATTTCCCTTAATGACATTAAAATCCACCATATTCGAGTCACACACAAATCCACCAAGACCCCTTTACTACTAATAGATACCACACACATCCCACAAACTCTTTTAGTAATAGTCAAGCCACCTACCGAGGTAGAAATAGAAGAATAATAGAGTCTAAATAACCTTGACACCAAAATACACAATCACATATAAGGTCACAAAAGAGTGGGGACCCCAAACAATGTAAACCATACATACCATAAGGAAAGAAGTTTTTAATAAACTAGCATCAACATCAAAAAATGCCTCAAACTCCCAAGGAATAATAAGAACATTGATACAATCTTAACCACTACTGGAGCCAGAGGTAGCAGCCAATAATCTATTTGCCCAAGAAGTAACCCTTATGGCATATCCCCATCACACGCGACCCAACTGACCATAACAAAAATACCAATTCCTTTCTTCCTCGCAACAACCACGGTGCGACCAACCACAAAATTTATAAAGAGAATGGGATAATATCTAATGGGCCCCATTGGCTTGAGATGGGCACCTTGTGCCCTAAAATAATTTACCAATCTGAAAGCACCTTCTTCCTAATTGAATTTGAGCAGGGAACATAAGATATATAATAGGATTTAGGACTCATCCAACTCTTTCTTCTATGGACCATTTACTGCTATACCGTTGGCCTCTATTTTTTTAGAAAACCAAAACCACCTTACCTTACCCATTTACAAACCTTACCTCATTTCTCACCGTACCAATAGGATAAGATTGGCGTGACAGAGTTTTCACTATTTGGGTTAATAGATTATTAGGATGACAAAACTCAGCATTGGTAACCTCTCTTTGAGGTAACCAAGTATGAGTATCACCTTCTAAGAGAGGGTCAGTGGAGACCGGTGAGGCTCCATGAGGAATACCAGAAGTTGTGGCCCTAGGTTGGGTCTGTGTCCCATGAGTTGGACTAGATCCATCCATGTTGTCCTCAAGTGTGACAGACAAATTTCCACAAACTTTAGATCTTTGAAAAGACATAATTCGAAGAGTGAACCAAGGAAGATTTAGAGAAAATTTCAAAACATTAAACTTCATAGATCAAAAGTAGAATAACAAAGAAAGTGGAACATTCTTAGATACATCATAGACTCCTGATTATTAGTATGGTGCACGACATACCCATTAGCAAGACTCTAGTCGACATAGCTTTATAGATGCCCCATGACACCGGAACCTAACTCTAATACCAACTTGACATGACCCAAACTAGGGATTTGTCATAACAGGCAATCCAAAGCCCAACTAAGACTGGGAACTGCCCCCATTACTCAACCCAATCACCAAACACATACCTTGAGTTAACTAATGTCTTAATGTATAACAAGATGGAGTGTATAACCATATGGTGAATCTGGGATAAGTCAATGTCCGAGACCAACCTAACCAAGTCCAACCACCCAATAACAAACTAAACCAGTGCCAAAAACCTATAAATCAAAACTAATCATATTAATCTGATACATGTATACATATATATATATATGAAAACATAAATAATCCATACCATACCAAAGTTCACAGTCATTCGTACAAAGAATCTAGACCAACCAAAGAGTACCTAATCAGGGCATGACCTGACCATAGCCAAAAACCAAATACTATGAAAAACAAAAAATAATCTAGGGTATGACTCACCCTTACCATTCATATCCTACGGTACGAGTGGTACCCAACTCGTACTTAAGACCATGCTAAAACCCTCCACACTGGTTCCTACACACCTCACACCTTTCTAACTAGTACATAAGGGTATGTATGGTATAATCACTTGTACCTACAAACCATACCATGGGCAGAATCCACAAGATAACTCAATCAAGTACCATATGACTTGCCTTGCACCACTCGTATATTTGGATATGACTCCTACCTTGACGAGTGATATCTTGGGCAGTAACTAAACAAAGCACACAGCCTAACATATGATTGAACCCTCAAGCCATCTCACAAGTTATATTCAAGGGTATAATTTGTACCCTTGAGTCGTACCAAGTCCAGTAAGGGCAAAACCAAGGAAATTTTGAAAGGGTCCTATTCCTATGGTGTTTAACTGCTACTCTGGCCACTAGAACCACTATAATTGAGCTAATCCTTGTTTGCTAGCTGAAATAATGCCTGAATTGGCTACTAGACTGACCTAATAGTGATAAGGTTATTGATTAGGGTACCTACCATAAAATCCACAACCTATGAACTATGAACCATTGCAGCTAATATTATTACTGTAGTGGTATTGAGGTCTCTTATTACTGACCTCTTGGGAATCACAATGCATCTTCTCTACAGAATAAACATGCTTAGCAATATCAAAAAAATAATTCTCGAAAGCCATCAAACTCTGTACAGTGCTATGAAATGATAATCTCAACCCCCTGACACAATATCAAATCTGCTCATAATCTATAGGTAGAATCATTGTCAAGTGTCTGGCTAACTCGTGAAATTTCACCTTATACTCAGCCACAGACATAGAACCCGATCTTAAAGAAGAAAAATCATCCTACAGATGCTCGCACATACTGTAAGGCATATATTTCTCTAAGAAAGCCTCAAAGAGCTAAGTTTAAGTCACTGGTGGAGATCTAACCGGCCTGGAATAAAGATAACATCTCCACCACCTTCTTTTTATTGTGCTTAGATGATATACAATAAGTTCTATTTCACGTGACTCAACCAACCCCAAATTTTATAATCTCTTCACACGACTGGATAAGAACTCATAAGCATCCCCTCCTTGGGTCCCAACAAACCATGGTAGAGTTAATATAAAAAATATGCCCAATATTTTCTTGTATTTTGAATACATAACTAGTTGGGCTATTATCGATTGTCAAACTATAGTGCTGGAAGACCAAGAGATGACTTATCCACCTCTTGACAAATCACATCACTATCTTAGGAATCCAAGAGATGGACTCTTATATTAGCCAAATGGTGAATATCCTTCACCAAATCCAACTTCTCCTCGTCTATATGAGATAAGCTTTCCAAGTAAAACTTTCTAAGAGTATCAACAACTGTATTAGTTTTATCTAGGTTATAGTGGACACTCATGTGATAGTCCTTTAGCAACTCAAGCCACCTCATTTACTTAAGATTTAGCTCTTTCTTAGTGAACATGTATTCCAGGCTCTTATGATCAGAATAAATGTCTGCATAGACCCTATACAAATAAATTCGCAGGATTTTTAATACAAATACCACAACTAACTATTGTAAATCATGATTCAGATAATTTTTCTCATAAACTTTCAAATTCCTAAAAGTATATACAACCACCTTGCCATGCTATATCAACACATAATTTTGCCTCACCCGGGATGTATCACAAAAGACAACAAAACCATCAGTACCCTCAGGTAATGTCAAGACTTGAGACAAATTTAAATTATCTTTCAACTTCTTGAAACTATCCTCACAAGCATCAGACCACAAGAACATCACCTTTGTGTGAGTCAACTTAGTTAATAAGGTAGCAATAGAAGAAGAACTTTTCACAAAACTTCTATAATAACCATCTAAATCGAAGAAACTTCTAATGTCGATTCGAGTTGTGGGTCTAGGGAACTTTTTAACCCCTACCTTTTTTTTGTGGATCCACTATGATCCCTTCTCCAAAAAAAGCATGACCCAGATAAGTCATAATATTTAATCAGAACTCATACTTTGAGAGCTTCGTATAAAACCACTGGTCTTTTAAGGTTTGCAATACAAGGTGAAGGTAATCGAAATGATCCATCTCACTCTTTGAATACACCTAAATATCATTAATAAAGACAATGAAAAACAAGTCTAGAAACTAATGGAAAACCCGATTCATAAGATCCATAAATGCCAGTGGGGCATTTGTCAAATCAAAGGACATTAGTAAAAACTTAAAATGTCCATACAGGGTTTGAAAAGCAGTCTTAGGGACATCTGCCTCCCTAATATTCAAATGATGGTTCCTAGACTGAAGATTAATCTTAGAAAAGTACTTAGCGCCTTGAAGATGATAAAAGAGATCATCAGTCCTCAGAAGTGGATACTTATTCTTCACATTCACCTTATTTAATTGGCGGTAATCTATACACAACTTAATAGAACTATCCTTCTTTCATATAAAGAGAACCAGAGCACCCTACAGAGACATACTAGGGCGGATAAAACCCTTCTCTAGAAGATCTTTCAACTACTCCTTGAGTTTCTTTAACTCAGGTTTACCTATTAAATAGGGAGGGATAGAAATATGATGAGTGTTTGGAAAAAGATCAATCCCAAAATTAATTTCCCTATCGGGAGGAATACCAGAAAGATCATCAGGGAACACCTCGAGAAATTCAAAGACCATAGGGATAGTATATAAAGAAGGACCTTCGGATCTAGAATTTTTCACATGCATTAAGTGGAAAAAGCACCCTTTAGAAACTAATTTTTAGGCTCTAAGATATGAAATAAACCTTTCCTTAGGTACTAGGGAACTACCTTCTCACTCAATGATCAGTTTGTATGGAAAATGGAAATTGACCCTTCAAGTCTAAAAATTAAGAGATGCATAGCACAAATGCAATAATCAATCCCTAAAATCATATCAAAGTCTAATATGTCCAACTCTTTCCGATCCACCAAGGTCTCTCTGCCATAGATCAACATCATACAACCCCTATAGACCCTTTTAGCTACAATAAAGTCACCCACCAGGGTGGACATAGAGAAGGGATTTGGGATATAATCAAGATCAAAACAAAAATAAATATCCATAAAAGGATTACACAAGAGAGGGTATACCCGAGATCAAGTAGACAATATACATCATAAGGGAAAAGTTTGAGCCTACCAATAAAAACATTAGGGGATGCCTTAGAATCCTAGAGGGTACCAAGACCATACAAAATAGTTCCATCCAGTGTCAGAGCCAAAAGTGGAAATAGCACCCTTTGGTGCAGGAGCTAATAAAGTAGCAACAAGAATCTTTTTGCCTAGAAGAAACCCTAGAAGGAAAATCCCTTTCCAAATAGCCAATCTAACCACATTTAAAGAATTTGTTCCTCCCCACTTCATAAATACCAAGATGCATCTGACCAAAAAATCTACAAGAAGGATAGGATGGAGCTGACTGAGCCCAAAGACTAAGGTTGAGCTCCTAGTGCTCTAATCCCACTATTATACTTAGTACAATTATCACCCGATGACTTTTGATAAAGAATACTAGCCGTAGAGTAATAACCAAAATTTCTCCACTTATTCTTAGACACTTTCCACCATCTCAATCACTCTGTTGCGGATCTCCACCATGATCTGAGTAGCAAAACTTCTTACTCGGCCCTTCACTCATCTCTGCTTGCTTCTTCTTTTCCTCTTCCATTTGTTGATACAAACTATAAGTCTACATATGTCTATATTCTTATTAAAAAAAAATCCTTACTCTCCAATATAAACTCACGGTTCAATCCAGAGGCAAATTTTCTCAATATAACCCTAATACTAAACACCAATTTTGGAGCATTACATAATAACTGATGAAACTTCAAGGCATACTCATTTACTGTCATCCTTCTTTGCTTCAAATTCATTAACTCCTCAGCCTTTTCCTCCCTCAACTCCTAAGGAAAGAAGCAATCATGAAAAACACTAGAGAAGTTGTCCCATAAAGCAGACTCCACTTTATTTCCCCTGGACTGATCCCACTCTTCACACCATTTGAATGTTACATCCTTCAACTAATAAGTAGCAAATTGTACACCCTCCATATCATTAGCATACATCACATAGAAGATCTTTTCCATCCTACAGTAAAACTTTAAGGATCTTATTCAACCTTAGAACCAGTGAAAGTCAGAGAACTCAACCTTATAAATTGGCTAACTCTAGTAACCTAAAGAAGTAGAGCAATAAAAGCAAGATATTAAGTAAGGGAGACCACCAACTGGGTTAGCAAATAAATCAACTAGTGAAACTTAAAATTAAACACATCATCTTGATATGTTTGAGTAGGGATAGGGGGACTGGTGGAACTCTGCTAAGGAAATTAGAAGTAGCAACCCTAGATCAGGTCTAAACTCCTGGAGTAGGATAAACTCTATCTATATTGTCCTCAAATAGGATAGAAGAGTTTCCATAAGCATCAGATCTTCTAGGAGGCTTGACCTAAAAAGAGAATATATGGGGATTAAAAGAGATTTAAGAGCTTAGACTCTATAGCTTGATATAGAACAACAAGAAAGGGAAATATTGCTAAATGTCACATAGCCTCTCCATTATAAGTGTGGTGCACTACACAACTAAAAAAGAGACTCTAGTTGACACGACTTTATAAATAACTAATGAAAAAAACCTAGGCTCTAATACCATCTTTATCACAACCTGAACCAGGGTATGCCATGATTGGTATCTCAAGTCCTACAAGGACCAAAGATGACCCCTACACCTAACCAAGTAAATATAACATCCCTAATATCGGATGAATTTTGAACATATAACAAGATAGCATAACAATAAGCGTAGTGATATTTAAATCATGTTTGTAACCGACAATTGATAATGGGCCAAACAACCTACCAATGACACATAAGTCCACAGTAATCCAACAAAACCTTCTAACAAAAGAATCAAAAACCAATCTTGGTTGGGATATGTCCCCAACTCTAACAATGACATTGATAATGTTAATGATAATGAAAATGATCAATTCTTATTTAGGATAAGAACTAAAGAAATTTCTAAGAATTTTGGGAAATAAAGGTTTACCACTCACCGTAATGAACCGATGAACCAAGCTGATCCACCTAACTTTATGCAGTAAAAGTAGAAGTATCTATAATACTTGTATTGTGTGGGGATACAATGTTAAGAGATGGTTAGTAGGGTGAACACTAGAGTGTAACTCAGGGGTAAGAATAACATAATGTTGTGATTAACAGTTTAAAATATTCAAAACCAATACATATAATTAAATGCATATACATATATATTGCATGTCGGGATAGGGGACAAGTCTTAACATGAAAATTAAAACATTAGTCTAGATTGTGTATCTCAACTATCATAACATAAGAAGGAACCCATGAGATATATTAGCCCAGCTCTCCCTCAGCAAGTAGGACCCTAGTATGTGAGGTTGCACGAACCAGGGGGTATACATATACACTATAAGGGACTCAAACCTCACAGCACATCAAGGTGAAACAAGCACCAAATTAGGTAACATAATGTGGGAACTTAAACCTCCCAATCATATGATGATAATAAAGAGGACTCAAACCACTCAATCGTATAGACCCCCGTATCGACAAATGCAATTTCCCGTGTTATCCCCTCGAAACCTCTACTTTCATATCTTAGCTACATAACCCTCATTAAAGCCTGATTAAAAAAATTACCATGCCTTCTCATTCATTGAACCATGATATATATTTAGGCATACATTATTGGTATCATCATACCAACTACACTTGCAAGGTAACATCAATATGCTAAAATAATTTTATTTTTATAAAAATTCATGCCTCTTTGTCTAATTATACATTAGCATGGGGAATTACACAACCCATAAGATTTAATTAATAATCATTATGCTTCAATAACCTTTCACATCATGTAATAATTCAAGAGTATTTCAATATGTATATGTTTCATACTCAACCAGTTTC
>JAPEIP010000006.1:177351179-177361277 GCA_026120095.1 Capsicum chinense
ACATCAAGGTGAAACAAGCACCAAATTAGGTAACATAATGTGGGAACTTAAACCTCCCAATCATATGATGATAATAAAGAGGACTCAAACCACTCAATCGTATAGACCCCCGTATCGACAAATGCAATTTCCCGTGTTATCCCCTCGAAACCTCTACTTTCATATCTTAGCTACATAACCCTCATTAAAGCCTGATTAAAAAAATTACCATGCCTTCTCATTCATTGAACCATGATATATATTTAGGCATACATTATTGGTATCATCATACCAACTACACTTGCAAGGTAACATCAATATGCTAAAATAATTTTATTTTTATAAAAATTCATGCCTCTTTGTCTAATTATACATTAGCATGGGGAATTACACAACCCATAAGATTTAATTAATAATCATTATGCTTCAATAACCTTTCACATCATGTAATAATTCAAGAGTATTTCAATATGTATATGTTTCATACTCAACCAGTTTCACAATATGAGGTTAACGTCATAACTAGTTCAAAAGTCAAAAATTAGGGGAAATCATAATCCCTTAGTTTATGAACCTTATTCATACATCCAATTGATTTTAAAACGACCATTTAAACAAAAACCCATGCTGGGAAAAATATGAAACTTCAAATAGATAATAGTTATTCAAAGCCCTCAACCCATGTTTCAAAACCGACATCAATATTATATGAAAAACACTTCAAAACTTAATTTTTAACAAATTAGAAATTAGGGCAGAGAACATGCTAAAAATACCAAGTTTCATGAAAAGAATTCAACCCTTAAGCCCTTGGATAACCTACTTCTTTAAAACCCTAAGTATATTGCTTGAAGAGATTTAGAGAGAATAAAAAAAGTCTTGATGCATTAAACTATGGAAAGAATACCCCAAAGGTGCTTTATAAATATGAGCCCAACGTGGTTGAAGTGGAAAATATCCAAAGTGCCCTCAACTTAAAAGTTGGAAAATATTGTCAGTGACTAAGTGTCACTCGTTGAATCATAACAATACGTTAAGACTTGTCACCACGAATCATAACCAAGACAGTGTTAGGGGATGCTCATATTGTTGACACTATGACTTACACTATATGAATCATATCAATACCATATGGCTCGTAGGTTCCAAGTCATATCCAAGATGGAACCACTTAGGCCTTACACTGGTTATCCTATGATTTGCAACAAATGACCTATAATGAGTCCTCACAACTCATAGTGAGCCACTCATACTTAGAGCAGAACATAGTCACACACACAATATTTAGGTTATGATCTGAGTCTAATGACTTATCTTGGGTTTACGTGGATCATATCCCTAAGTCATACTCAAGATAACAACTCCAGCATCATTCGTTGGACACCTTACAACTAGGTTCATAGGACTCGTCACAACACTCTATGATTCATAGGATGAGTTATAGTATGGACGTTAAGGATAAAATTTCAAAAATTTTCAAGGACCAAAAACTCAGGGTGTTACAGTAATCAACCCCGTGATTCAACAAACGAGATAATTAAGTAAAGAAATAAGATTATTTAGATAAGTAGGATTGTTTATAGTACCTTAACCCCGGGCTTCTCCCCATTATTGTTCAAATCCTTTACATTATATTATTGTTAAGTTTACTTTGAGTTTTTAACTTTCAAATACTCTTCATTACTTTAGCACTTGTTTAATCTTCATAATGAACTAGAATTGGATAGTTGTTGAGCATAAGTCCATGTGAGATCGATACATGGATTACCAAAGGCCATTTTATAACTTGGTGGATCACTTACACTTACGTGTGCGCTTGGCCGCAACAAGTTTTGGGCCCCGTTAACAAGGACTTATAAATTGGCAATTGTTTTAGTTATAGTTTTTCTTGTTGATTTATTAAGGGATAACTACTAGATCTTAGCTTCTGAATTTGCATATTTAGGTTTGAAAGTAAGTAATATGGTAATGGAAAAGGATTGGTTAACCCATATCCTAATATTGAACGACTCTTACACTATTTAAGAAAAGAAGTAATTCTTCTCTACCAGATACTTTAATTTCAGCAAAGGGAAGATAATCCTACACTGATGGCTGAAGATATACCAGCCTGCAAGATAGTATGCAAAGTGGAAATATCACTCACAACTAATGTTACCTTCACAATTCACAGACCAGTATCTGGTGTTAGATTTGAGTTTAAATAACACATGGTGTAATTTTGCATAGTAGTGTACAATTTATAGGCTTTTTACATGAGTTTTCAAATGCTCACTTATAGAATTTCGTACAGATAACTAACACATTCATTGCCACTAAAGTCCCCACAAATTATGTGATTCTAACACTCTTCTATTTCTCACTTTTGGGAGAAGCAAAGACGTGGTTGAATGCTTGGGTAGAAAGTTCCATCACTACATCAGACGATATAGCAAAGAAGTTCCTTAGTTGTTTCTTCCCATTTGGAAAGACTTCAAGTCTATATAGTAAAATATTAAATTTCAAGAGAAACCAAATAAGAATTTCTATCATGCTTGGGCGAGGTTTAAATCTCTATTTGGGACTTTCCATATCACCAATATTCTTATGAGGTTTTGGCTCATACTTTTGTTAGAGATCTTGACGATAATACAAAGATTTGGCTAGATTCAGCTACAACTGGTCAAGCATTAGAGAAAACCTATGATAAGATCTATACCTTGTTGAACCATGTTTCATAAGGTAATCCTTATTTCCATGGTGACATCTTTAGAGGTGCAATGAAAAACCCACCGGGCACAACTAAAGTTGATAGGCACAACCTTAGCCACCCAATTATAACCTCTTTAGAATTATATGATGACATAGTTTAGCAAATTGGGTATGAATCAATCTCAGGATTAGGTAAATATTTAGAAGCCCTGTCTTGGTATGAAATTTATGGAAATAGTGGTCACTCTATAGACTTATGTAGAGAAAATGTAAAGTCTGTGAATTTTGTGTCCAATACATAAAAAAAACTTGTGGTAGTGCCTACAACAAAAAATGAAAGAGTTAGACACAAGATTTATGAGGCAATAATTAGACTCTACCAATTTACCAGCAGCATAACACAAAGGCTAGTAATATTGAGGAAACAGTAAAAAAAATCCTATCCAATGAAGAGCAAATGGATGCTGAGATAAAGAATCAATAGCTTGCTTAAAAATTCCATGCTCTGAGTGATTTAGGGATGATAATAAACTTGATGCCTTTGTCATTGTTCAATACACTAGGTTTTAGAAAGTTAAGACTATGTTTTGTGGTGCTCTAAATAGAAAACAGAACCACATTTCAGCCCAAAGGAATCATTAAAGACGTTCTCATTAAGGTCGGTAAATTTATTATTCCTACTGACTTTATTATTCTTGATTATTATGAACAATGTTGGTTTACAATCATATTGGGACATCCATTCTTGGTAACGGGAGAAGAACTAATTCATGTTTGAGATGGCACTTTAAAATAAGATTAGTCGATGAAGAGGTGGTCTTTAAAGTCTAAAAATTACTCACTCCACCTTTCCATTATAAGGACTTATGCATGCTCACAGCCATGGAAATTATGCTAAAAATTATGATGTTGAAAGATGAGCCTGGAAAGGAAATGGTAGGAAAAATATAAAGACCTTAAGAGTACATACTCAAAACATCTAAAAATGAGTGAGAAAATAGCCTTTGAGTAGAAGAAAAAGCATTAAGGTAAACGATTGAGATGTAGTGATATAGGTCGTGCTGCGACACTAAATCAGGCACTGCTTGTGAGGCAACCGAACTTAAGGTAGGTATATTATTTTAGTGTTTTAGTTTTTACTTCACATACTTTTTATTTGTGTTGAGTAACAAGTTTAAGGGAATTTTTTGTACTAGAGACCCAAGTTAATAAGAATGTTAAAGATTAGGTGTGAGGTCCACCCAACCTCATTGATGTTTAAAGATACTACTAGCTCAGTCTAGACGCCTCAAGGAGTATTTTTATTGTTATGTTTAGTTATACTTCAGCGACAAATTATGTATTAAGTGAGGGGTGGGGAATCTTCCCGTGGTTTAGGGTGAAGTGATGCTATAGGGTTTTCTAATTTGTTTTCCTAGTTTTTGACTAAATTTGAAAACATTACAATAATATTTTCTCTTTGGTAGTCCTTAGTTTTATTTTTGTTGGTGTCATTCTAGCAGGTGCTCACTTCACCCACCCATTTATTATTCTTTTTGGTTCTTTCTATGGGGACACCATTTGAACCCAATATCCCTTTTTCATTTTTAGGATTAAATTTTAAAATTTTTTTGTTAGGAATATTAAGATGTTCTTTTTATGTGCTATGTATGATTACATGATGTAAGTGATTTTGTTTGTAAAAAGCGTGTTGATTATGTTGAATCGCTACTTCTGAGACACCTACGCTCAAGATTATGACTCTTATGCATTGTTAGCTTAGTATTACATTTATGTGATCGCTTTGTATAGAGTCTATAATGATCCTGCATGAGTTGAACATGTGGTAGGTGTGATGTGAGAATTTCTTGTGAATTCCTTGTTGCATGCTGATGTCTAAAACTTTCTTGGTGTGTGCAAAGAGAAATAAAGAATGCAGATTTAGGAGATGATATAAGTAGTTCTATGATATCCATCTTTCATACCCTTTTATATCTACCCTTATGCATAATCTTAGTTAACCCTGCTGATCATTTATACTATGTTCTTTGGTAGCCTTATATATAGCCTATTCAACTTTTCTGATTGTCCATAATTTTATGCAAAACTCCAAAGCTCTTACGAATTTTAGGTAGTTAAGAAATGTAAAAGTGGATAAGAAAAAAGGTAAAATTGAATCCCTAAAGTAGTATCTATTGATGTTTAAAAAGTGATGTTTTATGGCTGGGAGTTCTCTGATGAAAAAGAAAGAAAACGATTCAAAATTGAATCATGTGCTAATAGAGAATACTCCATATGTGAACTAGCTTGAAAGATGTGTGAAAAACAAAAGAGATGTGTAAAGGTAGATGTAGGGAAGTTGGTTATTAGAAAAGAGTCTAATGTCTAATGTGATATTTTAAAGTACTTAGGGAAAGTTGTCATAATTACTGGCCAGAATAGTTCCTAACTGTCCCTTAGCCTACATTACAAACCATAAAGTCCTATGTGATCTTGAGCCTTAAGATTATGATATTTGCAGAGTACTACACTAAGAGAAAGCTTGTGGTTCATCTTATGTGAGATGTGAATTCTTTGTGAGAGTGAGCGTAATTTGATTTTTATACCCATTCTTATATTTTTGTGATAAATTATATCTATGTGAGTGCACATGGGTGACTCTCTTGGGGTGAAGGAACATTTTTTATGATAGTAAGGTGACTCATATGATATCTTTGATTGAATAATATACGTGAGTTTGCCAACTTGATGGAATCAATTCTTGAGGATAGGATATTTTGAAGTAGTGTTCTTGAACTTTCAAATGTATGAGACATTCTTATTGTAAAACTTTCTAGTGTGTATTCATGGTAGTGCTAGCTAGAGTGTATTTTTGGTAGTAGTAATGTGAAATATTCCTTATATTATTATTGACGTGAAGAGTTATTCGAGTAAGAACACAACTTTAAGTGTGGGGTGATGATTTTTGGTGGATTTATGCACCTAAGTGTTGTTATCTTGCCTTATCCTAGTTTTCAGAACTTCTTGTAAGAGTAATGAGTTAATCTTTGAATAAATGAGAATATAATATTTAAGTTACTCATTTATTATTTTTAAAGTGCATTCAAATTAAATTTGGAATAAAAACATTCATTTAGAATTTAGACAAGAAGACTAGTACTCTCAGCTCGAGCTATGTGTTATTCTAGTTGTTCTTGTTGGATTCGATCATGTTGTGAACTCTAATTCGTGGTGTTTTATGTTATAGAAAGATTTTTGAGATGATAAAAGTGATAAATGGGTGATATACAAGATGTAATTTAAGAGAAAAAACTACCACAAAGTAAGGAATCAAAGGCCAAATGCATCAAGCAAAGCATGACAAAATCTGGAAATTGTGGGCTTAGAAGCATGCCACGCTCCCTATCCACCTCTTTAAGGGTGTGCCATTCCCTTAGTCTAAAATAAAAATGTGCAATTCCAGTGAGCATCCACGATAAGGGTGTGCCATGCCCTTATTGCGCCAAAGCCATAGCATGGCCTGCTAGTGTGTCAAAATCGGCCAACATGTTCCAACTATAATAGGACACTCCAACTCTTTCGTAAATATCTTGGAAGACCTTGGGGAATCGGAATACACTTTAGGAGGATCTAATTAAGTTTTTTATTCCTTTATTTTAGTTTACTTTTGGATTATTACATGAATTTCATCATGATGATTCTTTGTAAGTCCATGAGAGGCTAAACACCCTCATCTAGGGTTAAGACCAAGAACATGAGTACTTAAGCTTGTTAATTGAGTTAGTTTATGTCATTATCATTGTTGATTTTTCATATATTCTTGTTTTAACTATTCTATGGATTTATGAACCACAGGATAAATGCATATTTCTATCAAGAACCCATAAGGAGTAATGATAGAATATAACAAGGGATATATGGGATGGGATCATAATCTTTCAATGAATTAAAGATATGATATTTGTTTAGGATAGGAATATACTTAATTCTTCCTATTTGGTTCATAGATGAGAAAAAATACAAATCGGTTTAACTTATTACTTGCATCCCCGTTAATTAGAGGCTCGGAAGACCATAATCATATTATCAACCCCATGAATCAACAAGTAAAATAATTAACTAAACCAAGAAGATTATATAGCTAAGTAGGATAGTTCGTAGTGCATTAGCCCTAGGTTTCTCCCAATTATTTTTCAAGTCCTTTACATTACGGTGTTGTTTACTTTGAATATTTAATTTTCAAATACTCTTGGTTACTTTTGCACTTGTTTAATTATCATAGTAAATTAGAATTGGATAATTGTTGAGCACATGTCCCTTTGGAATCAATACTTCGGTTTCAAAAGGCCATTTTACTACTTGGTAGACCACGTACACTTATTTATGCACTTGGGTACAGTATTCAACCTACACGATCCATTCATTAATACTAACACCATCATCCCCTCATAGTCACTATCTTTATCTCATTTAGAAACCACAATTCAAACTTAGAATCTAACATTCATGATGCATAGCCACTCAACTTCTCATACATTATACCAACTTTCAACTACTAGATAGGAATTAAGAAAACACTAGTCCATCAACATTCATAACAAAGAATAGTTAATTTAAAGCAAATCTCTTATCTAACTTTGGTCTACACACATGTTCTTCTTTAATGGATTTACTAATCTCCCTTACAACCATAAAATATAGTATACCTATTCAGTCATATAATGATCTCTAAACCTTAAAATCCTATAAGAACTCTATAAATTCTACACTTCTAGACTCATATTTCTAACACTGGAGTCATTCTTCCATAAGATTCTGAGAAGAGGTCTGAGAACATATCTTACTTGGCTCAAATGCATGATTTACAAAGCTAGGAGTAAATTTGTTTGAATCATTGAACTTAGAAGTGTTGATGGGCTTCTCCTAAACCATTTTCTAGTCTCATAACTATCTGCAAATTGTATCTGGGAAAAATTTTCTAGTAGAGATTTAAGTGTGACTATATCTATTACCCAAAAAATGAGATGTAGTCAATGGGGATAGATGAGTGCTTGGATTTGCATTTATTTTGAAAAGAAAAGATCTAATGCGTGATCTAGAATATTAAATAGAGGAAAAATTTCCTAAATGCCATACACCCTATTGAAGAAAAGTACAAACATCTACATACTGTTCCATAAGATTCTAGTACACATGGCTTCATAGATATTCTAGGTCACTTGAACTTTGTGCTCTGATACCAAATTTATCATGAGTTGAGGCTACCCTTTAGTTGCAACATGGTTCTTAGAACCACAAGTGATCCCAAGATAACCTGTGGTACTGTATGATTCATATGCAACTAAACCAAAAAAATCATGTAAAACTAGAAATGCTAAGTCGAAGAAAATTATCATGAATTAAACTTCTCCAATAAGATACAATAATTAGGATTAACAAAAAGTGTTCTAAAGTTAATTGAAACTAAATACATTAATTCATGAATCATATACATGAAACCTATAAGTTCAAGATAAATTAAAACCATAAGGTCAAATTATGTCAATTTGATTTAATTTATGCAAAATCATAAAAGTTATATCATTTGTGTAGTTCATGCAAATTTTTATGGTAAAATTCCCAAGTCTCGTAACATATGCAAAAACATAAAATTTTTACGTAAACTAGGCTATCGTATAAATGCTTGAAATTTATACTGGTTCATGCTAAACCATTCTAATTTATGCTAAATCATATTAAGAACATGAAAATCCTTGAACATTCATATTCATCTCTAACACTTGCCTAAAATTTGGGTTATATTATGTGAAAGGAAAGAACTTGTTTTCAATTTATGCTTGATGTTTTCAATTTATGCTTGAAATCATGAATCTTCCTCAGGGTAGGGAATTTTTGCAAATTTCAAAGGTTCAATAACAATTCACAGGGATTTCATGAACATTCCATGAAATCTTAAATAAGGGTTTGAAAATATGTGAATAAGAGTGGAATTAAATCATGAGAGATTATGAATATTATCAAGTACGTAGGGAAACCCATAAATGGAAAATGGGAATTTGATTTAAAAGATTCAGGGTTAAACACTAACACAAGATTACACATTTATGGAATATGAGTGCACAAGCAAGAAAGAATTATCCTTGTTAAAGCTCCACATACCTGAACTTGATAATCTCTTATGGTGGAATCTTGAACAAGCCCCATGAAATTTGAATTTGAATTTAGGAAGAAAAACCTTTCCTGAGGGGTTTAGAAGTTATTGTCAGGACCTGATTTCTCAAATCATGACGACGCCTACTCTATCCCATTAGTAGAAAAGCCAAGACATAGCCTAAAATGAAGAGTAATGGGCTAACAAGAGAAAATCAAGGAAAGATAGGATTAAAATCAATAATAACAATAACATAAGAGGAAGAGAAGAAATATGCATATGAAATATATCGAACTGGGTACTAGAAAGCATCCAAAATATACATAATATGTACAAAGTAGTCTCAAAGGCAATAAGATATACTGGAACAAATGTAGGAGAATCGCCCTCAGACTCCAGAAAGCTCACCCTACTCCAGCTCAGTACTGATCCAGAGAAACACGTCAATGCTAATGAATCGTGCTTAGATTTACATCAGGAAAAAGATGCAGAGGTATAGTATAAGTACAGAATCAATAGGTACTAACCAGAATTGGCTGATTGAGCTAAATATAGTAAAAGCATAACTAAAATTCGAGAGTATAAGATAAGTCAATAGTGATAGGGGTAGAAAACTAAATAGCTGCTGGACTATGCTTGTGCAATAAAGGAAATAAATAAATGAAATGGACCAAAATAAACACCCTTAATGGTAAAAAAATTGAGCTAAATATAATCTATTTGGGGCCTTATAATCCTAGAAGTTTCACAAAATAAAACAATTAACCCTACCGAGCCCCTCATAAGCTGGTGGGTACACACCAGAAATAACTAAAGTAAAAACATAAGTAACCTATAACTGAGCTGATCTTATGTACCCACTTAATTCTAAAGCTATAAGAAGCTATCTAGTTGTGCACCAGGCTTGAATTAGCACCAATAGATAGTAATGAGAGTCCATATGTTAGGCTCTAATCAGTAATAATAGATAATAAAGAGAGGCCATACTCCAGGTTCGAATTAGAAATAGTAGGTAGCAATAAAAGGACACATAAATTATGTACAACAGAAATCAGTACCATTGTCTATACTCCTAGAACAACCCTAATCAACACTAGAACAACCCAATCATATCATAACTAGCTGTCGGACTCAAACCAAAACTCAAAATAACCGTAACAGAATCAGAATCTAATAAATTCACAACAAACCAAACACAACTGAACAACTAAACTCAGAGCACACCGTAACCGATGCCAAAGTTATGCCCGAAGTCACAATAAATAACAAAAATAAAGTATATATTGGTCCAAAATTGG
>JAPEIP010000006.1:177361377-177405661 GCA_026120095.1 Capsicum chinense
TTATATTATTATTGACGTGAAGAGTTATTCGAGTAAGAACACAACTTTAAGTGTGGGGTGATGATTTTTGGTGGATTTATGCACCTAAGTGTTGTTATCTTGCCTTATCCTAGTTTTCAGAACTTCTTGTAAGAGTAATGAGTTAATCTTTGAATAAATGAGAATATAATATTTAAGTTACTCATTTATTATTTTTAAAGTGCATTCAAATTAAATTTGGAATAAAAACATTCATTTAGAATTTAGACAAGAAGACTAGTACTCTCAGCTCGAGCTATGTGTTATTCTAGTTGTTCTTGTTGGATTCGATCATGTTGTGAACTCTAATTCGTGGTGTTTTATGTTATAGAAAGATTTTTGAGATGATAAAAGTGATAAATGGGTGATATACAAGATGTAATTTAAGAGAAAAAACTACCACAAAGTAAGGAATCAAAGGCCAAATGCATCAAGCAAAGCATGACAAAATCTGGAAATTGTGGGCTTAGAAGCATGCCACGCTCCCTATCCACCTCTTTAAGGGTGTGCCATTCCCTTAGTCTAAAATAAAAATGTGCAATTCCAGTGAGCATCCACGATAAGGGTGTGCCATGCCCTTATTGCGCCAAAGCCATAGCATGGCCTGCTAGTGTGTCAAAATCGGCCAACATGTTCCAACTATAATAGGACACTCCAACTCTTTCGTAAATATCTTGGAAGACCTTGGGGAATCGGAATACACTTTAGGAGGATCTAATTAAGTTTTTTATTCCTTTATTTTAGTTTACTTTTGGATTATTACATGAATTTCATCATGATGATTCTTTGTAAGTCCATGAGAGGCTAAACACCCTCATCTAGGGTTAAGACCAAGAACATGAGTACTTAAGCTTGTTAATTGAGTTAGTTTATGTCATTATCATTGTTGATTTTTCATATATTCTTGTTTTAACTATTCTATGGATTTATGAACCACAGGATAAATGCATATTTCTATCAAGAACCCATAAGGAGTAATGATAGAATATAACAAGGGATATATGGGATGGGATCATAATCTTTCAATGAATTAAAGATATGATATTTGTTTAGGATAGGAATATACTTAATTCTTCCTATTTGGTTCATAGATGAGAAAAAATACAAATCGGTTTAACTTATTACTTGCATCCCCGTTAATTAGAGGCTCGGAAGACCATAATCATATTATCAACCCCATGAATCAACAAGTAAAATAATTAACTAAACCAAGAAGATTATATAGCTAAGTAGGATAGTTCGTAGTGCATTAGCCCTAGGTTTCTCCCAATTATTTTTCAAGTCCTTTACATTACGGTGTTGTTTACTTTGAATATTTAATTTTCAAATACTCTTGGTTACTTTTGCACTTGTTTAATTATCATAGTAAATTAGAATTGGATAATTGTTGAGCACATGTCCCTTTGGAATCAATACTTCGGTTTCAAAAGGCCATTTTACTACTTGGTAGACCACGTACACTTATTTATGCACTTGGGTACAGTATTCAACCTACACGATCCATTCATTAATACTAACACCATCATCCCCTCATAGTCACTATCTTTATCTCATTTAGAAACCACAATTCAAACTTAGAATCTAACATTCATGATGCATAGCCACTCAACTTCTCATACATTATACCAACTTTCAACTACTAGATAGGAATTAAGAAAACACTAGTCCATCAACATTCATAACAAAGAATAGTTAATTTAAAGCAAATCTCTTATCTAACTTTGGTCTACACACATGTTCTTCTTTAATGGATTTACTAATCTCCCTTACAACCATAAAATATAGTATACCTATTCAGTCATATAATGATCTCTAAACCTTAAAATCCTATAAGAACTCTATAAATTCTACACTTCTAGACTCATATTTCTAACACTGGAGTCATTCTTCCATAAGATTCTGAGAAGAGGTCTGAGAACATATCTTACTTGGCTCAAATGCATGATTTACAAAGCTAGGAGTAAATTTGTTTGAATCATTGAACTTAGAAGTGTTGATGGGCTTCTCCTAAACCATTTTCTAGTCTCATAACTATCTGCAAATTGTATCTGGGAAAAATTTTCTAGTAGAGATTTAAGTGTGACTATATCTATTACCCAAAAAATGAGATGTAGTCAATGGGGATAGATGAGTGCTTGGATTTGCATTTATTTTGAAAAGAAAAGATCTAATGCGTGATCTAGAATATTAAATAGAGGAAAAATTTCCTAAATGCCATACACCCTATTGAAGAAAAGTACAAACATCTACATACTGTTCCATAAGATTCTAGTACACATGGCTTCATAGATATTCTAGGTCACTTGAACTTTGTGCTCTGATACCAAATTTATCATGAGTTGAGGCTACCCTTTAGTTGCAACATGGTTCTTAGAACCACAAGTGATCCCAAGATAACCTGTGGTACTGTATGATTCATATGCAACTAAACCAAAAAAATCATGTAAAACTAGAAATGCTAAGTCGAAGAAAATTATCATGAATTAAACTTCTCCAATAAGATACAATAATTAGGATTAACAAAAAGTGTTCTAAAGTTAATTGAAACTAAATACATTAATTCATGAATCATATACATGAAACCTATAAGTTCAAGATAAATTAAAACCATAAGGTCAAATTATGTCAATTTGATTTAATTTATGCAAAATCATAAAAGTTATATCATTTGTGTAGTTCATGCAAATTTTTATGGTAAAATTCCCAAGTCTCGTAACATATGCAAAAACATAAAATTTTTACGTAAACTAGGCTATCGTATAAATGCTTGAAATTTATACTGGTTCATGCTAAACCATTCTAATTTATGCTAAATCATATTAAGAACATGAAAATCCTTGAACATTCATATTCATCTCTAACACTTGCCTAAAATTTGGGTTATATTATGTGAAAGGAAAGAACTTGTTTTCAATTTATGCTTGATGTTTTCAATTTATGCTTGAAATCATGAATCTTCCTCAGGGTAGGGAATTTTTGCAAATTTCAAAGGTTCAATAACAATTCACAGGGATTTCATGAACATTCCATGAAATCTTAAATAAGGGTTTGAAAATATGTGAATAAGAGTGGAATTAAATCATGAGAGATTATGAATATTATCAAGTACGTAGGGAAACCCATAAATGGAAAATGGGAATTTGATTTAAAAGATTCAGGGTTAAACACTAACACAAGATTACACATTTATGGAATATGAGTGCACAAGCAAGAAAGAATTATCCTTGTTAAAGCTCCACATACCTGAACTTGATAATCTCTTATGGTGGAATCTTGAACAAGCCCCATGAAATTTGAATTTGAATTTAGGAAGAAAAACCTTTCCTGAGGGGTTTAGAAGTTATTGTCAGGACCTGATTTCTCAAATCATGACGACGCCTACTCTATCCCATTAGTAGAAAAGCCAAGACATAGCCTAAAATGAAGAGTAATGGGCTAACAAGAGAAAATCAAGGAAAGATAGGATTAAAATCAATAATAACAATAACATAAGAGGAAGAGAAGAAATATGCATATGAAATATATCGAACTGGGTACTAGAAAGCATCCAAAATATACATAATATGTACAAAGTAGTCTCAAAGGCAATAAGATATACTGGAACAAATGTAGGAGAATCGCCCTCAGACTCCAGAAAGCTCACCCTACTCCAGCTCAGTACTGATCCAGAGAAACACGTCAATGCTAATGAATCGTGCTTAGATTTACATCAGGAAAAAGATGCAGAGGTATAGTATAAGTACAGAATCAATAGGTACTAACCAGAATTGGCTGATTGAGCTAAATATAGTAAAAGCATAACTAAAATTCGAGAGTATAAGATAAGTCAATAGTGATAGGGGTAGAAAACTAAATAGCTGCTGGACTATGCTTGTGCAATAAAGGAAATAAATAAATGAAATGGACCAAAATAAACACCCTTAATGGTAAAAAAATTGAGCTAAATATAATCTATTTGGGGCCTTATAATCCTAGAAGTTTCACAAAATAAAACAATTAACCCTACCGAGCCCCTCATAAGCTGGTGGGTACACACCAGAAATAACTAAAGTAAAAACATAAGTAACCTATAACTGAGCTGATCTTATGTACCCACTTAATTCTAAAGCTATAAGAAGCTATCTAGTTGTGCACCAGGCTTGAATTAGCACCAATAGATAGTAATGAGAGTCCATATGTTAGGCTCTAATCAGTAATAATAGATAATAAAGAGAGGCCATACTCCAGGTTCGAATTAGAAATAGTAGGTAGCAATAAAAGGACACATAAATTATGTACAACAGAAATCAGTACCATTGTCTATACTCCTAGAACAACCCTAATCAACACTAGAACAACCCAATCATATCATAACTAGCTGTCGGACTCAAACCAAAACTCAAAATAACCGTAACAGAATCAGAATCTAATAAATTCACAACAAACCAAACACAACTGAACAACTAAACTCAGAGCACACCGTAACCGATGCCAAAGTTATGCCCGAAGTCACAATAAATAACAAAAATAAAGTATATATTGGTCCAAAATTGGAATTGAATTACTTTAAATAAACATAAGCGTGACTAGGTAAAATGAAGGAAGCCAAGGCTTTCAAACTTAAAACTGCACCTAAGGTCATGAATACTACACCATACTAAGATTTAACGGGTCCGAAATCCTTCATAATGGGGCCCTACCCAGATAAATAAGGCATAAAATATTTCAAATGAAACACGAGATACACTACCTACCCAAATTAGCATAATAATATACTAATACAATACGTAAGCTCCATATAAAGATAGAGTAAGTCTAGCCTACCTATAGGACAAACGACGTCGTTTCAATCAACAACTTTGGGGTTTTTTCTTTCAGTGATCAAGAATACCATAAAAAATAGTTTTCTACCCAATTATCCTCACAGTATGATGTACACACATGTATGTATAGGACCAAGGACAGTAAAGGTTGTTGGATACTTTCTCCAAGTGTAAAATGACATTGATGTGAATAATATATGTGTATAGTGAATAAAGAATATCAATACTAAGCTAACTGAAGTTATCACAATGTAATTAAATGCTAAGTAAAGGATATAAGGATATTAATTAATATGAGATTTGATGTGCATAGTTAAAGTAATTTTCCACATACTTTACAAGTACTAGACCCATAACGATTATCCTCCATGTTGTTCTGTTTACATTACCCTCTTATTTATAATACAGCCTGTACTCACTCGAATATTACATAGGTTCGTGGTAAAATAAATGCAATATTTGAATATACCATAATTAATAGAAAATTATTTCAAACAAAATATCTACTATATAATTATAATATTTTAACATATCTAGATTCACTATCTCAGCTTAAAACTTTAATAAATTATAACACTATAAAAATAATATAAATGTATAATAAGTAAAGGTTTTCATAAACATCTAAAATATTTTAGAAATGTAATAAGATATATCTCTACCAAATTCTAATTTAATTTAACTACTTCAGAACATGTTTGGTATTAATAAAAATCTCAAACTAATTTTCCAAAAATTGAACGGTCAGTCCCAGCAAGTCATAAATAACTTGGGATAGTAATAAGAAATCTCTAGACACCAAAAGTTCACGAAAACAAGGAAAATGATCGTGGGAGTCATTACAGTAACTATATGTATTTGGGTTGTTACTAGGATATAAGTGAGTTTGGGAGGTTAATTTAAAAGAATACTCCTTTCGGAATGTAAAATGCAAGAAACTAAAAAACATTAGAGGGACGTGCAGGTCTCGTAGCCGAACCTAGTTCATGCGGATGTTCGTAGCCTTGGCTGAGCTTTTGCCTTGCTGGCATGTGGTTGGCATCCACTTCATGCAGTAGATCGCACAGACTAAGCAGTATGTAGTAAAATGGAAATAATCTATAACACATAACTGTAAATGATGAACGGTCGATGGTAGTAGAAACAAGAATCAACGACCCTTAATCCATATTTATAGCATTCCCTAAACTTAAGAAATTGGATTTCACACCCTGATACAAATAAAATTTCATCAGTTTCAGGTCTAGTCACAAATGTAGAATGGTTTAAATCTTAGCGAAGAAATTAAGGATGTTACATATTTTTGTACCAGCAATGCACCAACTTTAGAAATGATAAACTTCACTAAAAATGCGTAACTACATCAGGTGGTACTATTAAAATGCGACAACATACAAAACTATAAGTGAATGCCAATTGAAGTGAATCCTTAACTTAGAAATCTCCAAATTCCTAACCATGACTCAAAACTTATCTAAAATCATCGGATGTAGAACAAAATCTTCAACTAGACTAAAAATCACCCTCTAGACCTAGTGGAATCTTTGAAACTGAAATATGACCTTTATAACCTCAAATGTTGACTTTTGTCCACTTTTAAGTTTTTAACTTTTATGTCATGGTTAGAGACTACCCCCAGTCATAACATGGTGCTTAAGGCCATGAGTTACCCCAAACTAGCCTACGATCTCATATCTGTAATAAGCATTGAATAAAATAATAATAAAACACCATATACAAAAGCTAAATTGATAGAAATACCATTAAGATGTAATACTGATGTGATACCCAACATGTCTGAACACTGATAAAAACTAAAAACAAGTTTAACTATCTGAAAGACTCTAAAACATGAGGAGTTGATGGGACAAACCCACAACTAACTCCGACTAACTTAAATAAAGGAAGTACTATAAATAACTACCACTAACACTTCCTGGAAGGATTCGGATTCACTACAATTGCTACTAAGTGGAACTGAACTAAGGGTGATCAGGGAACTAAGCGTCCGAACCTATATTATAAGACAACGTAGCGCATAAGAGAGTATGAGATCAGTACTTTGAATGTATTGGTATGTAAGATCGAGAAAACTGAGAAACATATAAGCACTAAGCTTGAATGCATGAACAAGTGAAATAAATACAAGACCAAGTAAAACATATGCTGCAATAATCTGTAAATTTAAATAATTGATAAACTGAACACTTGGTCATGCAATCCTGGTTTGATTTGGTATGAATACTCAACTAAGACTATGGGAGCTAGTTACAACTGTCATATGCCAATTTGAGCTAATCGGGGTCTTGTAACACTAAGTGTAATGGTATTAGTACCTTTCCAGGGGTACCAATAAATGGCTGATGATGTTGATCCACAAAGTTGATGTCTCGAAGGACGTTCCTGTCATGCCTCTTCTAATGGGGTCCTCTCATAATCTACGTAGAGCCATAGGTATGGAACTTAGGGAATGGTACTAACTGATGATGGAGTCGTGATCCTTGCCTAACTGATGAGGGAGCTTCCATCCCTGCCTTTGCTCGGTGCTAAGTGCTACTACCAACTGAATGACACTGGTATTATTATTTGTTTAATAGGATTTAGTACTGATAAGTTCTCAGCATGAATATGATAATTTGAATATAATGATACAAACATGGTACAAATGACTAGTAAGTTGAAAATCTAAAATATGCATGGCTATCTAGATATCGGGTATTCATAACCCTCGAACACTAATTAATAGTTTAAAAACAATAGCACCATTTAAAAAAATTGTCATTAGATTCATGATTCAGTGACTCAAACAATAGAGTATATCAATAATTGATGAAAATCATAATTTCATGTATGGGAAGAAGCTCATCATATAAGGACAACAACTCTCATAATTAAATTCATAAATTGATATCAACATAGTATGGGTGACTGAAATTATAAAGCATAGAAAGACATAGCTCTAATGGGAAAAATATTGTCATGGTTTGTATTCAAACTATTAAGAGAGAATTGAGTAAATTCAAGATTAACATTGAAATTTCTTTAAAAAAGGGGAAAGGGTTAATAATTGAGAGAAATAAGGGATGCTTAGGACTTAATAGGTGGGTAAAAAAGACCCATTAATGAATACCCCATATACCTGAGTTTCTTGAATTTGTGAAGAAAAGTTGGAATCAGAACTTTAAATGGTTGAATTCTTGGAAGAAACTTTCAATTTTGTGTGTTCTTGAGAATGAAAGATGATTATACATTGTTAACTGATGATGAATGGAGAAAATAATACCCCATTTGGGATTTTAAGTCGTGAATTGGGCATTTTGGGATGAAAGAAAAAAGCCAAAATACCTCTTTACCTCTAAGAAATCTACCTAAAATTACACTGCCTCCATGCCACAAAGGCTATCAAGGATGCCAGCCTCTATGACATGCTATGTATAACGGAGGCTATCCTCTGGTACACTTAGTGTATCACAGACACTATCGTATGTGACACACAGAAATCATGGAGGCTTACGACTTCCATGGTACAAAAACACCCCAAACCTCTTTCAAAAATTCAAAAACTCTCCCAGATGACCATTTTAACATCCCTAAACATATTTTAACTCATAAAACAATGTTTTAAACATACGAAGGCCAAAACTAAAATATTAAAAATCTTGGGGACTTAAAATGGACATGTAACTTGTACTTAGTGTAAATTAAATGGCTTTAGGACTTCTAAATAATGGATAGATAGTCGGAAACTCATCTAGAATCTTATGGGGTATTACAATATCTCCCCTTTGGGATTATTCATCCTCGAATTAAACTGTCTAAGCTAATATACTAAGAAAATTGAGATCATGTACTGAATACTTATGAGCTAAATTATGATTAAGTAACTAAATTTGAAATGTGACACATAGATTGAACAGAATTTATGAATGCATGCTATGACATGAGGATGGTTTGAAAGCTGAGATAAAAATTAGAGAATGAATTTAAGAGAAACTATTAACTTAAGCTAAATCTAAATTTGTTTAAAAAAGGTGGGGATACTTGGCTCACATATCTGCTTATGCCTCCTAAGTAGCTCCCTCGATGGACTGATTTCCGCATAGAACCATAACCAGGGGAATGTTTTTATTCATTAACCTACGAATCTGACAATCAAGGATCTCAAAAGGGAATTCTTTCTAGGAAATGCTATTTTGCATGCCCACACTTTCTAAAGGAACGATAGAAATTGGGTCACCAATGCATTTCTTTAGCAAAGAAACATGAAACACTAGATGCACTAATGCTAAATCTATAGGCAACTCTAACTCATAAGGTACCTTCCCAAAATGGCTCAAAATCCTCTATGGGCCAACATAGTTCGGACTGAGCTTCACTTTCTTACCAAACCTCTTCACCTTTTTATAGGTGAAATTTTCAAATAAACTTAGTCAGCAACATCAAACTCAAGATCTCTTAACTCACATCAGCATAGGATTTTTTTATGACTTTGGGCTATTTTTAAATTTTTTTTGATCAACTAAACTTTCACCATCAGCTCATACACTGAATCTGTTCCTATCAAAGCAGGCTCAGCTACTACAAACCAACCAACAGGAGATCTATATCTCCTTCCATAAAGAGCCTCAAACGGAGCCATATGAATATAAGAGTGGTAGCTATTATTGTAGCAAAACTCAATCAAAGGAGCGGTTATCCCAACCATCCTTAAACTCGATAACACCAGCCCTCAATATATCCTCTAAGATTTGAATAGTCCTCTTTGCCTGACCATCTATTTGAGGATGAAAAGTTGTACTAAGATAAACTTGGGTACCAACGTCCTTCTGGAAAGCCTTCCAAAAGTGAGAGCTAAATTGGGTACCTCTATATGAAATAATGGTCAATGAAACCCCATGAAGCTTTACTAACTCCCTGAGATAGAGTAGCATAGTCCTCAGCTGAATACGAAGTATAAACTAGTAAGAAATGGGTTGACTTAATCATTTATCAATAATGACTCAAATTGAATAATGCTGATGACATATATGAATTAACCCTATTACAAAATCTATGTTCACCATCTCTAATTTCCTAATGGGGATTCTGAATTCCTAAAGCGTACAACTAGGCCTCTAGTGTTCAAACTTAAACTGCTTACAATTTGAATACTTAGCCATAAATTCCTCAATATCTTTCTTCATACCATTCCACTAATAGATTTCCCGCAAATCATGGTACATCTTAGTGGCCCCGAGATAAATAAAATATCACGCACGATACGCCTATGTTAATATTTGTTATCTCAAATAATCAACACTTAGAACATATAACTTACACTGACAATGAAGCACACTATCTTCCCATTTAGAGAAAACCTCAAACTTCTAATCTAGAACTGCCTCCTTTAACTTAACCAAAATAGGAACTCTGTCTTAATTTTTTTCACATCATCTTCTAATGAAGATTGTAATCTATTTTAAACTCATATACTGCCTTAAGCTAAATCAACCAATCGAACACCTAATCTAGCAAGCTAATTAACATGATAATCTAACTCTATGTTATCCTCCTCAATAAGCACAACACTTCCCATAGACAATTTACTAAGGGCATTATCCACTATATTAGCCTTACCCAAGTGAACAACACGCTCATACCGTAGTCCTTTAACTATTCAAGCCACCTTCTTTGACAAAAATTTAGATCTTATTGAGTGAACACATACTGTAAACTCCTATTAGCCGTGACCATGCCAATATGGACCATATAAAGGTAATGCTTCCAAATCTGCAAGGCAAAGACAACTGATGCTATATTAAGATCATAGGTCGGGTAATTTTTCTCATAGGTTTTAAGCTGTACAGAGAAATAGGCTATGACCATACCTCGCATCATCAAATACAACCAAGATCAACTTTATAAGCATCATAATAAACAACAAACCTATTTGAACCTTCTGGTAGAGTCAACACTAGAGCAAAAGTGAGTCGAGTCTTCAACTCCTAAAACCTCTTGTCGTAGGAATTTGACCACTGAAATTTGACATTTTTCGGGTTAATCAAGACATGGAGAAAGCAGTAGAAGAAAATCCTTCAAAAAGCCGCCTGTAGTAACTAGCTTAAGCTAAGAAACTCCTGATATATGATAGGGAGATAGGTTTGGGATAGTTTCTCACTACTTTAATCTTCTAAGGATCAACTAGACTGCCATTACTAGAAATGATGTGACCAAGAAAAGATACTAATCTCAACAAAAATTCACACTCACAGAACTTAGCAAATAACTGGTGGTCCTTAAGGGTCTGCAGTACAATTCTTAAATAGTTTGCATGATTACCTTCATTACAAGAATAGACAAGGATATCATTCGTAAAGACTATGAAGAACATTTCCAAGTACTGCTTCAAATCCCTATTCATCAAGTAAATAAAGGCTACAGGAGCATTAGTTAGTCCAAAAGACATAACTAGAAATTCTAAGTAACCATATCTAGTTATAAAGGCAGTCTTCAAGATGTGACATTGTCTGACTCTAAACTGATGACAGTCGAATCTAAGGTCTATCTTACAGAAAAGCTTTCACCATAAAGTTGGTCAAACAAGTCATCTATCCTGGTAAGAGGATACTTATTCTTGATTGTGACTTTATTCAACTAACAGTAGTCGATGCACATTCTGAGGGAATATCTTTCTTGTGCACAAAGAGAATTGGAGCACCTTATAGAGAAACACTAAGCCTAATAAAACCCTTATCTAAGAGGTCTTTCAACTGATCCTTCAATTTCTTAATTTTAGCTGGAGCCATTCTATAAGGTAGAATTGAGATGGGCTAGGGATTTAGGAGGAGATCTATTCTAAAGTAAATTTCCCTCTCAAGGAAAATTTTGTGAAGATCTTTAGGGAACACCTCTGGAACCTCATTCACTACTGGAACTAACTCAAAACTCAGATTTTAAGTATTTGAGTCCTTGACTCACATGATATGGTAAATACAACCCTTTGAAATTAACTTCCTTATTTTAACGTAGGAGACAAATCGACCTTTAGGTACTGAAGTATTACCCCTCCATTCAATTATAGGCATATTTGGGAATTAGAATTGTACTATTCTATTTCTACAGTAAATTGAGGCATAGGATGAGTGAAGCCAATCCATACTAAGAATGACATCAAAATTGGTTATCTAGAACTCTATAAGGTCAACTAAAGTAAATTTCTAAGGCACTGTGATCATGTAATTTCTGTATAGTCATCGAGCTATAATAAAACTACCATGAGGGTAGAGACTAAGAAAAGTTCTCCTAAGATTTTAGGATCGATCCCAAAGTCTACTGCTATATAGGGAGTCACAAAAGAAAGCAAAGCTCGTAGATCTAACAATGCATAAGCATGAAGATGGAAGACTTGTAACATACTTGTAATCACATCAGGAGAACTTTCCTAATCTTATAAAGTCTGTAGAGCATAAAGTTGTTCTGATGCTACCCATTGGCGGAACTAGAGGTGGATCCCTACTGAGTAGGGAAACCCACTAGTGTTGAAGATGGATTAGTCTGGCCATGCTGACAATCATTTCTATCCTTCTACATACCCAATGGGAAATCCCTTATCCTGTGGCATATCTTGCCATACCTGAAGTATGCATCACTACTTTTCCTACCCTTACCCTTATTATTATTACCATACTTCTTGTAGATTGGTTTTGTGCGGAGACTATCCATACTACCTTACGATTTAGAGCCCGGTGCTCTATCTCAATTTTCCTATCCAAACTTTGGCGCTAGAGCACTGGCTGAAGATGGGGCTGGAGCTAAAGATTTTAAGTAGAGCTGAGAATGATTACCACCCTTTGACCTCTACTGAGAAAAGTTGAAGCTACTTGTTCTGGCCCTCTTATTTTCCCTTTCCTACCTAAGCTTATGCTCCCTAATTTGCTAAGCATGGACCATCAACCTAGAGAGATCCATCTCTATTATTAGTATAGTTGTTCTACACTCCTTGACCACATCTTGAAAAGGGTGATGGTACCTTACTAGGGGTACCAACGCATGGATAATGATGTGGATCCACAAAGCTAATGTCCCAAAAAATAAGGGTGCCATGCCTCTACTGATGAGGAACCCCTCATAATCTACCGTGGTGCCATAGGTATGGAACTTAGGGACTTCTAATAATGACTCATGACTAACTAGTGGGGGAGCCGTCATGCCTGCATTCACTCAGTGCTAGGTATTACTCCCAACTGAATGATACTAGTATTACTTTTTATTTAATCTGATTTGGTACTGATAAGTGCTCAGCATGAGTATGATAATCTAAATATAATAATACAAACATGCTCTAGATGACTGATAACTTAAAAATCTAAAATATTCATGCCTATCCAGGTATCAGGTGTGCTTAACCCTTCAGTACTAAATAATACTATAAAAAATAACATTATTTAAAAAAATACTTTCAGGAGAATCATGATTTAGAGACTCAAAACATATAGTATATTAATAACTGATGAAAACCATGATTTTAGGTATAGGAAGATGCTCATCTTATAAGGACAATATTCTCACATGATTAAATTCATAAATTGATGTGATCATGATATGGGTGACTGAAATTATAAAGCATATAAGGACATAGTTCACTTGGGAAATACATTGTCATGGTTTGTAATCAAAACTGCTAAGAGAGAATTGAGTAAATTTATGCTTGACATTGAAATTTCTTAAAAAGAGGGAAAAAGTTTTTTACTTGAGAAACAAGGGATTCTTGGGACTCAAAGGATGGAAGGGACCCATTGATGGATACCCCACATATGTGAGTTTCTTGAATTTATGTAAAAAGGTTGGAATTAGGACCTTGAAGGGTTGAATTCTAGGAAGAAGCTTTCAATTTTATGTGTTCTTGAGAATGGGGGATGATTATACATTGTTAACAAATGATGAATGGGGAAAATAATGCCCCTATGGGTTTTTTATGTCATGAATTAGGTGTTTAGGGATGATGGAAAAAGACCAAAATGCCCTTTTAGCTTTAAGAAATTTGCCTGAAATTACACAATCTCTATGCCACTGAGGCTATCGTAGAGACTAGCCTTTGTGACATGCTATGTATTATGGAGTATATCCTCTGTGATACGTATCATAATATGGAGACTATCCTCAGTAACACGCTGAAATCACGGAGGCTTACTACCTCCATGGTCAAAAAACACCCTAGACCTCTTCCAAAAATTCTAAAACACTCTTGGATGACACTTTTAATACCCCTAAACATATCATAACTCATAAATAAATGATTTACACTCAAGAAGGCCAAATATAAAATATTTGAAATCTTGGGGTCTTAAAATGGCCATGTCACTTGTACTCGGTATAAATTCAATGGTTTTGAAATTTCTAAACATTAGACGAATAGCTGGAAACTCATTAAGAATCTTGAGGGGTATTATATTTCAAAACATAAAAAACCATCTAAAACTCATCTAAATACATCGAGAATTGAATTAAGATTTCTGCTCAGTTAAAAATCACGTTCCAAAGTTGATGACACTAACATAACTCTAATATGAGCTCAACTTCTATGGATATTGACTAAAGTCAATCATATCAAATTTTTATGTTTGCAAACAAAAATCACATATTTCTTAATCAACCACCTCGAGAATCATGGCACATATCTCTATAAATTATGAACCATAGAGAAACTCCATAAAAGGAATAAATGGTCCAAGTGAACAAGAACTACAAAAACAACCTTGAAGATTGCTATATCCTCCACCATGTAAACATTTGTTCATCCTTTAACAGGCAAGAAATGCACCAAAACTGTTGAGCAACTGCAGATTCTTGTGATAGACCTCATACAAGTATTCTCAAGCATAGATTAAAACTATAGCACCACTTGTTCACTATAAATGCCGAATCGCTTTTGTTCTACCTCTTAAGACTGTGTCTTTAGTATCCAAAATGAAACTTCTCCAATTACCTATTTACATATATTTGAACTCTCTTTGTACAGAATAACTAAGTTGATCATAATCATAGTTTTGAACATATTAAATTAACCAATACACAACATAATCACCACAAGCCAATACATTTATAAAAAATTTAGAACCAAGTCTATACCAACAAAATACCATGACCTTATAGTTTCTATATTCACACTTTTAAAATTGTTATTAACATCAAAATCACTTGGAATCCAAACTCTACAACTCTGAAGTATGACTTTTATTTTTGCCAAAAAATAGAGCATTTACTTGTTCGAGCCCACTCTAAGCATTTTCTATTAGAAATTAGCCTTATTTGTGGCTGGTAGTGCTAATTTCAAATCTGACAGTATTTTTTCATCAAACTTAAGCCATTGAGTCAAAAATTGATATCAATTCAATAAAAATCTTCAAATGTCATGCTTTGACCATATTCTAATAATTATATTCCCATTCCAAATCTTGAATAAAACTATTGATCAACCCCAAAAACATTTTATACCATATATATGTACCTTTTTATATATCACCACATGCCTATATAACTCATCATAATAGCTTGTACAACTTTCACCAACAAAAGTAGTATAAACTTAACCCAAAATCCTTACCAAACCTATAAAACTATAAGTCTTAATGGTAATAGACCTATAAACTACCTGAAATAATGTGAACAACCTAAACCATCATAGAATTGCAAAAATTACTCACATATTACTAATTATCACCCAAATGAAAACCAAATCTTTAGAAAAGTCACTACCAAGTCTTGTATAAGTCTGTTCCAAAACATTCCACCTTTTTGTTTTTGAACTCAAATAATGAAATGTACATTAATAATAAACTACATGCCAAAATTTTATGCATGATGTCTTCTATATTTCTTAATTTGTACCAATTATGCAATGCTTCTAGGACTTTGAATTCTCAGCTTATACACATGATACAATTATGAATACTTTAAAATTCTGAATGTACAATCTTTTATCCATTTTCTTAACTCCCTCATCATTGTGTATTCTTCAAAACCAGGCCATTGACATATTACCTCATCCTCTAGATAAAAATGTATGGCTTAATATAAGACCTCACAAAGTTCCCTCGTAGTCCGAGCCTTAGAGTATGTCAAGTGAAGTGTAATGCTATTCCTAAAATATTGAGAAGAGACTTTCCAAGTGATTAGTGTTTAAAAAATATAGAGAATTAAATTATCTTTCAATGATACCAATTTTATCCAAATTCGACATCGGGGTAATAAGTTATGGCCATTTTATTGAGAGTTGTCGGAACCGACCAGGTGCGACGGACGATCCGACTGACTGTCAAATCTATGATGGACCATCGCACAACCCATTGAAAACAAGAAAGTAAATCCCTTTTTTGGCCCAAGTGTGATAGCCAGGATGATGGACCATCAAGGATGTGACAGACCGTCGCTGAGATCGTTGCCATTGAGGGAGTATGGCCTTATCCTAGCCAACGTGCGACGGACGATATGACGGACCATAGAATTTACAATGGACCATTATTGAGACCATTTGATCAAGGAAGTTTGTTCTTTTTTGACCAACGTACGACAAACGATCTGACAGACCGTCAGGCTAACGATGGAGCGTTGCTTTAACTGTCGCAACCCCCATTCAGTATTTTTATCTTATTTTTTCAAAAGGGATCCTTGGTCTTTCTACTCTTTTATCAACCAGATATGTTCCAAGCAAAGAAAATGGCTTCATTCATCATCCAAAACACAAGAGAACTAGGGTTTCTCCCTCAAGATCAAATCTAAAACCCTTCTCCAAGAAATCGAAGAACTCACTACAAATTCTATAAATTGAGTTGAGATATAAGTTTTCCAAGTTCAAGGGTTGCAAGAACCCTCTCTCAAGAGTAAGAAGTAGATTTTAAAGCCATCTTGTTCATCCAATTTCAAACTCTAAGGTATGTAGGGTTTTGAAGAAGGGTAATCCTTTCATCCTTGTGCCTAAAAACTTCTTTAAACTATAATTTTCTGAAATCTATGAGATTTTACATGATATTGAATTAAGGTTTTTCATCCACTATTATTGATTGCAATATCTTAATGTTTCCATTGAATTAAAAGTCAAATAGCATGATTTTGCATATTTTCTTAAGAAATTAAAGTTGGCTTTATACCTACGTTGTTACTCCATGAGAATTTAAGAGTTTCAATGTTCTAGAAATTGAAGTATATGAGTATGTTGATATTTTGAAATAAATTGCTATAACTTCAAGATTTCTACATGAATTATGAATCTATATGCTATCTATTATGCATTATGATAAGTTTTAACTTGAGATTGAATTATGGGTCAATAAGTCGTACTTGTGACTTGTAATTTTATGAACTATTGTGCTATAAGAACCCATGATTTGAGTATTTTGAGATTATTAAGAAATGTTTTGACCTAATGGTCATAGATTTTTGAAATCCACTCTACCACATGAGATTACAGATTTGATTGTTAGGTTCTTATGAACCATGAGATTATTTTAAATGTGGATTTCCATGATATGAGTGAGATAAACTAAAGAGAGTAGTATTTATAACTGAGTTGGGTAAGTCACCATGGTTTCTTACCCCAGAACTATGTGCCACTGTAGGTTCAAGATTTTGGGCCTGAGTCCGTGATGATTGGGCTTGAGGCCGAGATAAATGATCACTGAGTTGAGGTTATACTCCTTGGCAAGAGTATGATTCCTCTCCAGAATGTGAGGTTTCTTCTTTAGGAGGACAAGACATTAGAATCCATGTAGTTGGCATGGTTCATGACGGTTAAGAAAACCTCCCTAAACTAAAGTATTTCCCATTGAGGTAGAATACTTTCTACAAAGCTTTGAGATAAGATATTTTATAAATTTAACAAATTACTTTTGAGTATTTTATAAAGAAAGAAGTAGTTTTCTCTACTAATACGACTTGATCACCGGTTTTCAAACCAACAATATATAATTTTGAGTTCCACGTGTTTGAGTTGAAAAGAGTTATAAGTTCTTGAGCATTACAGAAGTTTTAGTCCCCATGAGTTATATGAATGAGTTAAAAGTATTGTTTAAAGTTTCCTTCAGCCTATGAATAATGAGAATATGAGAAGAGTACAAATTTTAAAGATAAAGTACAATGACTCACGAGATTTGTGTTACATGCTTCATTCTATATGATTTATGAGTTTTATATTTTAAGTTATTCAAGACAAGTGAGTCATTACTAATTGCATGCATAATTTGATTGAAGAGTATTGATAATTTTTTTATATAAATGCATACACCCCCAAATACTCAGTACATTCTCAAGTGTTGATCCACATATACATCTATGTGCTACATTGTCTTATAGTATAGGTTTAGGTGCTCAGTCCCAGCCTCATCAGTGATTCCCGAGTACCTTTTGTCTACATTTCTCCTATGGTGAGTACTCATGGTTTGAGGGCCTATCTTCAGATATTTCAATACTTGTGTGTTTATATCATTACTTTTAGTTTAGTTTGAGTCAGTTAGGGACCTATCCCAATATCTCTTTAGCTCATGGAGTAGTAGAGGCTTTGTCAGACTAGTTATTAAACTATAGTTGTGGTCATTTGGACCAAGTATTATCTTTGTATTTCTTTTCAATTGATATGACAGTGCCAATATTTTGTATATTCCTTCTTGAATTAGTTATTATGAGAAGTGATAGCCTCAAAGGGTTATCTTGGGGCTACTTGTAGCCCTAAGCATTATGTGACATCCCGAGAGGTTATTTTGGGTTATTACAAAGTTAGTATCAGAGCTTAAGGTTTTATAGGAGTACTAGGGAGTTTGACAAGCTACGTTGAGTAGAGTCTTGATCATTGGTGTGTAGCATGCCACATCTATGAGCAAGAGGCTACAAGACATTTTAGGAAAAAGTTATTTCTTTCTTTTAGATTCCATCGTGCCTGTAGTTATCCCTCTCATCTAAAAATTTGTGCTTTCCTATTTTAGAAAATTCCTCTCTAAAGTGGGAATGCCGACAGAAATGATAATAAGCAACCCCAACACGTTGATCCTTAAATAAGATAGTGTCTCATTCTGATTTTCAGGCGGCCTTTTGGCATTAGCCCATACAGTCACTGCTAATGTTTAGGCCAATAACCAGGCCATAGTTATAAATTAGTAGGGAGGTGATATAGCTGCTTGTAGGATCTACGATTTTATGCGGATAAATCTGCTAGAGTTTTATAGGTCCAAGGAAGGTAAGTACCCACATTTGTATCTTAAGGAGGTGAGAAAGATCACGCAGGTGATGTATGTTTTTAAGGAAGAAAGTGTTGAGTTGGCATTTTACAGGTTGAAGGACATAGCTTATGAGTGGGTTGTACCGTAGAGGAAGGGTAGAGGTGAGGACGCTTCTCCTATGACTTGGTAGGTATTCCAAGATGTATTCTTGGATAAGTTCTTTCCACTTGAGGTGAGGGATCCAAAGGTTGAGGAGTTTATGAACTTAAGGAAGGACTCCATGACTGTTAAAGAGTACTGCTTGAAGTTCAACCAGTTGGCAAAGTATGCTCCTGATTTGATTTCTGGCACGCACGCTAGTATGAGTAAATTATGACCAGTGTTTCTAGTTTGGTTCTAAAGGAGTGTAGGACTGTAATGCTATACAGGGATATCAATTTTTCTAGGTTGATGATGTATGCAAAATATATAGGGGTAAATAAGATAAGGGACATAGATAGAGTGAGGGGTAAGAAAACGGCTAGATCAGAGTAGCATGAGTATGGTCAGCTTAGGTTCCATGGAGAAAACGTCCCTCAATTTTAGAGATGTCCATCCATTCCCACACCTTCATCAGCTAGTGCTCCCGTGCCTAAAGGCAGGCAGGAGCAAGGGGAAGGTTTTTTATGTTTGGGTTGCAGAATAGTACTAGTAATAAGCCCCGCTATCCTCCTTGTGCTAAGTGTGGTAGGGATCATCTCAGTGATTATTTCATAGATTTTAGGGGTTTTTTTGTCATGAAAAGAAGGTAAACAAACTTAGAGATTATCCGCATGCTAGGCAAGTGAACAAAAATACCTGATCTCAGGCATAAATTACTAGAGCACTAGCTCCAGTACCCCGTCCTTCCCCTACTCAGGGTGCTTCATCTAGCACTGCTGGCGGTCAGTGCTAGAATAGATTCTATGCCTTACCATTCTATTAGAACCAGGAGGACTCTCCTGATGTTGTTACTGGTATGCTCCATGTCTTTTGCCTTGATGTTTATGTGTTGTTGGACCCTGGGTCAAGTCTCTCTTATGTGAACCCACTTGTGGCTGTGAAATTCAAAATGAGTCTCAAAAAGATTCTTCATCCTTTCCTTGTTTCTACAGTCGTACGGGAGTTAGTTGTTGCTAAACAAGTGTATAGAGATTGTTCTATTACTGTTTTTCATAGAGTCATACTTGCTGATTTGTTAGAGTTAGACATGGTGGATTTTGACCATATTTTGGGTATGGATTATCTTCATTCTTTTTATGTATCTATAGACTGTCATACCCATTTGGTCAAGTTTTAGTTCCTTGATGAGCCAGTTTTTGAGTGGATCGGGAGTTTGGTTTCTCCCAAAAGTTATTTTATCTTCTATGACAAAGCCAAAAGGCTAATATCCAAGAGTTACATCTATCACCTAGGTAGAGTCAAAGACACTAAGTCCGAGGCTCCAACTATTTAGTCTGTCATTATTGATAATGAGTTTCCATATTTTTTTTGAAAGATCTCCCAAGGGTAACTCCCGATAGAGAGATAGAGTTCGGAATTGACATTCTTCCCGACACTCATCCCATTAAAGAGTTGATAGAGTAACTTAAAGATCTTTTAGACAAAGGTTTTATAAGGCCTAGTATTTCTCGTTGGGGCATACCTGTTCTATTCGTAGGGAAGAAAGATGGTTCTTTGCATATATGTATTAATTATCATTATCTTAACAAGGTCACAGTAAAAAATAAGTATCGTCTTTGGAGAATTGATGACCTATTTGATCAGTTGCAAAGTGCGAGTTATTTCTCCTAGATAGACCTTAGATCCAGCTATCATCAACTTAAAGTAACGGAATGTGATATTCCAAAGTTATCCTTCCAAACTTGTTATGGTCACTTTAAGTTTCTAATCATATCTTTCAGGCTAACCAATGCCCCAGTAGCTTTTATAGAACTCATGAATTGAGTGTTCAAGCAATATCTTGATATGTTTGTCATAGTGGTCATAGATGTCATCCTTGTGTACTTTCACAGTAAGCATGATCATGTAGATTACCTTAGAATTATCTTGTAAACCCTTAGATATCACCAGTTTTTTGCCAAATTCAGTAAATGTGAATTTGGCTAAGGACTGTAGCCTTTCTAGGTCATATTGTTTTAGCTGAAGGTATTAGAGTTGATCCCCAAATCATAGAAGCTATAAGAAATTGGCCTAGATCTATTTCTCCATCTGATATTAGTAGTTTCTTAGGTCTAGTGGGCTACTACTGCTGTTTTGTTGAAGGTTTCTCCTCTATTGCATCTCCTATGACCCAGTTGACCCAAAATAAAGTTAAGTTTCAGTGGTTAGATTCCTGTGAGAAGAGTTTGCAGGAGTTGTAGACTAGACTTACTTCAACCCCTGTGTTGACTTTACCTGATGGGATATATAGTTTGGTGGTGAATATGATGCCTTTAGAATTAGTTTGGATTATGTGTTAATGCAAAGAGGTAAGGTTATAGCCTATTCCTTTAGACAGTTAAAGTCGTATGAGAAGAATTACCCAACCCATAATCTTAAGTTAGCTGTTGTGGTCTTTGCTTTGTAAATCTAGAGACACTGTCTTTATGGTGTTTATGTTGATGTGTTTACTGATCATAAGAGCCTACATAATCTATTTATTCAGAGAGAGTTAAATCTTAGGAATGGGAGGTGGTTACAGTTATTAAAAGACTATGATATGAGTATGTTATATCACCCGGGCAAGGCCAATATAGTGGCGGATGCCCTTAGCAGATTATCTATAGGTAGGGTTGCTCATGTAGAGGAAGGTAAGAAGGAGTTATCTCGTGATATGCATTGTCTGGCTAGATTGGGTGTTAGGTTGGTTGATTCAGTTAAGGGAGGTACTTTTGTGTAAAGTAGTTCCGAACTCTCTTTAGTTTTGGAAATGAAGGAGAAGCAACACAGAGATCCTAGTTTGGTCAGAGTGAAGGAGTCAGTTAAGGAACAAAAGTTAGAGTTCTTCTCCTAAGAGATGGCGTGTTAAGATTGCAGGGTAGGTTATGTATTTTGTGTGTTGATGATCTAAGGAAAAGGATTATGGATGAAGTGCATAGTGTGTGGTATTCTATTCATCCCGACACTACCACGATGTACTGTGACTTGCAGGAAATCTATTGGTGGAATAGTATGAGAAAGGATAGTTGAGTTCATAGCAATGTGTACAATGTGCCAATAGGTTAAGGTAGAGCACCAGTGACCTGGCAGTGTGATGCAAGGGTTTGGTCTACCTACTTAGAAGTGGGAGGTGGTGAATATAGACTTTGTGACTGGGTTACCTCTTTCGCACCATCATTAGGATTCCATTTGGGTTGTTATAGACAGGCTGACTAAGTTCACATATTTCTTGACCGTGCATACATCTTATACAACTGAGGATTATGCTAGATTGTATATCCAAGAGTTAGTCAGGATACATGGAGTTCCCTTGTTTATCATTTCTGATAGGGGACTCAATTTACTTCTCAGTTTTGGAGGGCGTTTCAGCAGGGTTTTAGTACCCAAGTTCTTTTGAGTTCCACTTTTTATCTGTAGATAGATGGTCAGGCTGAGAGGATCATTCAGACCCTATAAGACATGTTGAGGGCGTGTACTCTAGATTTTAAATGAAGTTGGGATGAGAATTTGCCATTGATAGAGTTCTCCTATAACAATAGTTACCATGCTAGCATCGAGATGGCTCCATTTGAGGCCTTGAATGGTAGAAGATGTAGATCACCCATAGGTTGGTTTGAAATAGGTGAAGCTGCCATAATTAGGCCTGATGTAGTGTTCGAAGCTATGGAGAAAGTTAAGTTGATTAGAGAGATGTTAAAGACAGCTCAGAGTCGTCAAAAGTCATATTCCGATGTGAGAAGAAGAGATCTTGAGTTTGGTGTACTTGAAGATTTCACCCATGAAAGGGGTGAAGAGGTTTTATAAAAAGGTAAAGCTTAGTCCCCATTATGTTGGCCCGTATAAAGTTTTGAGCCATGTTGGGAAAGTAGCCTATGAGGTTAAGTTGCCTGCAGAGTTGTCAGTCGTTCATCCTAGTTTTTATGTCTCCATGCTTAAAAAGCATAGTGGTGATTCTGTTGTAGTAGATCCCTCAAAGAGTGCTGATATTTAGAACAATCTTTCATTTGATGAGATTCTGGTTGACATCATAAATTTTTAGATCCGTGGACTAAGGAAAAAGAGGTTCGCTTAGTCAAAGTTTTGTGGTGGAACCAGTCATTTGAGGGTGGTACTTGGGAGGCAGAAGTACACATGCTACCCTCACATCTTTTTCGCAAGATCAGATCAATCTAAAGGTATTATTATTCCTTAATTCAGCCCTTCTAATCTAAATTTTAGCTATATATCTATTCTTGCATGAGTTCTTGCAATTTCTGAGGTATTCAAGAGTTTGAGAGATTTGGAGCTATTTAACAAATTGCCTTAGCTATGTGTACTCTATTTTTCTATGTTCCTAGTCTAAGTAATGACATTAAAAGATGAATATTTCAAAGGGGGAGATACTGTAAGACCCTGCAAAGTTCCCTCATAGTCGAAGCCTTAGAGCGTGTATAGTGAAGTTAATTCCGGCCCTAAAATATTGAGAAGAGACTTCAGTCGTGAGTGAAGTTTAAACCATATAGAATTTTCTTAAATTTGAATTTTTTTGGTGTAGATAATTGAATTAGGTTTCCAACGATACCAATTTAGACCAAATCTAGCATCGGGGTGAGAAGTTATGGCCGTTTAACTGAGAGTTGTCAGAACTATGCAGGTGCGATGGATGATCTAATGGGCCATCAAATCAGAGACGAACTGTCTCTAGGCCCGTTGCAACCAAGTCGGTAACACCAATTTATGTCCCAAGTGTGACAGCCAGGAGATGGACCGTCAAGGCTGCCATGAACCATTACTAAGACTGTCGCCACTGAGGTAGTATGGCCTCAACCTGGCCAACGTGCGACCAACGTGCGACGAATAATCTGACAGGCCATCAAGTTTGTGAGGGACCTTCACTGACACCATCACATCATGGTAGTGTGTTATTTTTCTAACCGACGTACAATGAATGATCTAACAGATCGTCAGGTTAGCGACAGATCGTTGCTTCGACTATCACAGCACCATTCAGTATTTTTAACTCATTTTTTTAAAAGGGCTCATCATTCTTTCCAGTCTTTTATCAACTATATATATTCAAAGCGAAGAAAATGGCTTCATTCAATATCAAAAACATAAGAGAGCTAGAGTTTCTCCCTCAAGATCAACTCTAAAACCCTTTAAAAGAAATTCAAGAACTCACAATAGATTGTACAAATTGAGTTGAGATTTAATTTCCCAAGTTAAAGGGTTACAAGAACCCTCTTTCAAGAGTAAGAAGAAGAGTTTGAACCAAGCCTGTTCATCCAATTTCAAAATCTAAGGTATGTGGGGTTTTAAACAAGGGTAATCCTTTCGCCCTTGTTTCCAAAGGCTTATTTAAACTATAATTTTCTGTAATCTATGAGATTTTTCAAGATATTGAATTAGGGTTTTTCAGCCACTGTTATTGATTGCAATATCTTAATGTTTCCCATGAATTGAAAGTCAAATAGCATGATTTTGCATATTTTCTTATGAAATTAAACCTGGGTTTGTACCCTAGTAGTTACTTCTTGAGAATTTAAGAGTTTCAATGTTCTACAAATTGAAGCATATGAGTATGTTTATATTTTGAGACAAATTGCTGTAACTTCCATATTTCTACATGAATTATGAATCTATATGCTATTATTATGCATTATGATGAGTTTTAACTTAAGATTGAATTATGGGTCATTAAGCCCTACTTGAGACTTGCAATTTTATGAACTATTGTGCTATAAGTATACATGATTTGAGTTTTTTTAGATTATTGAGAGATGTTTTGACCTAATGGTCATAGAGTTTTGAAATCCACTCTACCACATGAGATTACAGATTTGATTATTGGGTTCTTATGAACCATGAGATTATTTTGAAAGTGGATTTCCATTAGATGAGCGAGATAAACTAAAGGGAGTAGTATTTAGCACCGATTTGGTTAATTCACCATAATTTCTTACCCCAAAACTACGTGCCACTATAGGTTTGAAATTTTGGGCCTGAGGCTGAGATTATTGGGCCCGAGGCTAAGATAAGTGATCACTGAGTTGAGGTTATACTCAATGGCAATAATATGATGCCTCTCAGCAAATGAGGTTTCTTCCTTAGCAGGATAAGACGTTGGACTCCATGTAGCTCACATGGTGTATGGTAGTTAAGAGAACGCCCCTAAACTAAAGTAATTCCCATTGAGATATAATATTTTTCGAAAAGCTTTGAGATGAGATATTTTCTGAAGTGAACGAATTTCTTTTGAGTTTTTTCTAACAGAGGAAATGCTTTTCTCTACTAATACGAGTTGATCACTGTTTTCAAACCAAAGTTATATGATTCTAAGTTACAAGTTTTTGAGTTCAGAAGAGTTATAAGTTCTTGAGCGTTAAAGAAGTTTTACTCCGCATGTGATATATGCATGAGTTGAAATTATTGTTTAAAGTTTCCTTCAGCCTATGAGTAATTAGAGTAAGAGAAAGTACAAATTTTAAATCTAAAGTACAATGACTCATGAGATTTGTGTTACATGATTCACTTTACATGATGTATGAGCTTTATATTTTGACTTATTCAAGCCATGTTAGTCATTCCTAATTGTATGCATGATTTGATTGAAGAGTATTGATACTATTTTTATATAAATACATACACTCTCACATACTGAGTACATTCCCAAGAGCTGATCGACGTATACATATATGTACTACATTGTCTTATAATGTAGGTTAAGGTGCTTAGTCCCAGCCTTATCAGTGATTCCTTAGTACCTTTTGTATACATTTTCCAGTGGTGAGTCCTCATGGTTTGAGGGCCTATCTTTAGATATTTCAATACCCGAGTGTTTATGTCATTACTTTCAATTTAGTTTGGGTTAGTTGGGGACCTATCCCAATAGCTCTCTAGTTCATGAAGTAGTAGAAGCTTTGTGAGACTAGTTATCAAACTGTGGTTATGTTGAGATTTCCAGTATTATAGTTATTTGAATCGAGTATTATCTTTGTCATTCCTTTTATTTGATATGACAGTGCCAGTGTTTTGTATATTCCTTCTTGAATGAGATATTATCAGAAGTGATAGGCTCAAAGGGTTAGCCTATGGCTACTTGTAGCCCAAAGCACCGTGTGATGTCCCAGGAGGTGATTTTAGGTCGTTTCACTGAAATACTTCATTGTGTCCTTTAAAATTCAAAATTAATAAATTTTGCAGTGGTACATTTTTTCAGGCATAAGTCCTTTCAAGCCATTAATAACTTTGTCAATCCTTCTTATCTTTTCAATCCATACACTAATACACCCCATCACTATAGCCTTAATATGGACATAAGAATTATGATCCAAACCATGAAGACAACTTTCTTTATCAATCAATATCAACCTATTAACTTATATAAAATCACACACTTTGGTATGCCATCAGTCATTTTATATTAATCTGATCATGTCCATTATTTAAAACCTAAATCATACTAATTATCAAATTCATAACCTCTATTGAATTCATCACAAAACTTGAACTAAATATTTATAGACTTTTCTCTGTAAGAATACATTACTCTTCTTATAATCAACACATAATAGTGTCACCATACCTAAACAAGAATGAAATACCCTGGGTTCCTGACCTTTGGAAAATTTCCTAGATTTTTGGTCTCTAGATAGGATATGAATAAGGTAAATGACTTGTATAATGGGATATGAGTGGTATAGGTTAGTCGTATGCTGACCAGTATTGGTAGGTGGGTAGGATTTGGTTTCTGGAATGGGTATGACTGTGGTGGTATGAGTTTTATCGATGGGTAAGGGTTGTTTAATTACTTCACTTAGTCTTATACTTTGTAAATTAAGTTAGATCTGAGTACAAGTGGCTCACTGTGAGCCATAAGCTAGGGTACGAGCTATACCATGGACTCGTATGGTGGTTAGTGTTCAATCATCTTGGGATTCTATTATGCCAGGGGTATGAATCATGGATAATAGTTGTACACTTAAATACGATAGGGTTTGGGGTGAGTCATACCTTAGATAGTGTTAGGTCCAAAGGAGGTAGCCTTCGGTACGAGTGGTGGGTACCACTTGTATTGAAGGGTATGTATGGATAGTCATACCCCTCTGACGTGATATTAGTATAGTTTAAATGAGTGTAATCTGGATATTTCCTCACTTAACCTAATAAGATCCCATGACTTTTAACTCATTTGGAAGGTTATTTATTCATTAACACTTAGAAACTTCTCTTAAACACTCTTCAACTCTCTCTAAAGTTTTTGGGTAAAGGAAGGCTAGGATTTCATCTTAACGATTACTTTAGGGCTTGTTTTTGTGATTTATCTCTATCATCTTCTTGGTTTAAGGCATTTTCTCTTCCCTCATTGTTAGTTCCAACTAAGCGCATTATTTTATACAATGTTTTCATGGTTTTACTATTGTATGGTTTTGGCTTTTCAAATATAATTTGGGGTTTTGGTTATAAATGCTTGGTTATGGTTTTCCCATATTTTAATTATACTTTTATATGCTTTAATGGTAGTTTTGGATAATTGGTTGCATGGGAATGGTTACTTGGTAATTGTCCTTGGTTTTAGAAATGCTATGGATCCAATATGTTTGATAAAATCCCCATGGGAATGTTTTCACTACATTGTTAGATTTTAATGAAACTATAGCATGGTTTATACTTGGTAATGAACCTTAAATGAATAAATAGTTTGGAATAGTTTAAATAGAATGGTTTGGTGGTCATAGTTATGGTTAGTTGAACTCCTTGTGGGGTATAATGGAATACCCCAAGTAAACATATTACTGAACAATTTGTAGGGTATGTGGGACTCCCCCAAGAAACCTAATAACGGAAAAATTGTGGGCTATATGGGACTCCTCAAAATTAACTTGGTAAATGGGTACAGGGGAATCCCTTTACATTTAGAGATTTTCTTCCAAGTTATAGTCGGTATGATGATACCACTATTGATAGTCTTGGATAATAATAAATGGAATAGTGAATTGATTATTTAAAAATGATTTTAATTGGGCAATAATGGCGGTGTGTGATATCTAACCATAAAAGTGGGAGTTCAGTGAAAAAACACTGGAAACTCATGTTTGTGGACTTGAGTGGTAGGGCATGGGGACCTTTTTATGATAATATGAGGTACACAACAATCCTTTAAGTACATTGTACATATGTATCATGGAGGGTGAGGGTAATTAGGTAGAATACCTTAGTTTCTGGACCTCAAAAAATTTTATGGAATTCTAATCTCTGGACCCAAAATGACTCATGGGTATGAGCCATATGTTAGGGTACGAAAGGTATAGGTTGGTATGGGAAGATTTGTATTGGTGTCGGCCTTGGCATTGGAATAAGTTGGTGGGCTAACATCATTAGATCATATTATTAGTTGTTCCATCCTATTACATTTTTGGATTAATTCTATTATGTTTTGAGAATGTCTTCGATTATGGCCTGATTTATGGCCCTTGCTTTGCATAGTTTCACATGGATGGACTATTAAACTAGGACGGTTGGACTCAGTTAGGTTGGTTATAATTGTGATCTATCCCCAAAGTCCTTATATAAGCTATTACACTATCTTGTTATATGCACAAAATTCAGTCAACTCAGGAAAGATGGCTAGAGGTTGGGTTGGGAAATAGGGGAGGTCTCTGGTCCTGGTCGGACTTGGGATGCCCATTGCGACAAGGCCCTGGGGTGGGTCATATCAAGTTGGTATCATAGCAAAGGTTCATGGTCAAGTGGTTGTCCGCAAAGCCATGTTGAGTAAAGTCTCTTTTAGGGGTGTGTCGTATGCCACACTCCTAAGGGAGAGTCTAAAAGGCATTTAGAAATGTTTCACTTTCGTGGTATTTCATCTTCAAGCTTGAATTCTCAATCTTGGAATCATCTCTAATCCTTGTTTGTTCATCTTTCAGATCATGCATCATAGATCTAGAACACAAAGGAATTCTTCTATCCCATCTAAGAATAATGTTAAAGGGGTGCATCTTACTTTTAGGGTTCATCTTCGATCTTACAGTCCCATCCTTGATAATTACAGAGTTTTATAGTTGCTACTAGTCCTCCTCAAGGCAAGGTACCTAATATGAAATTTTGTTAGTCTATTCATTTTATTAGTAAGTTGGTCGCTGCTTAGGCTAAGCGGGATATGTCTGGCGCTTTGTCTATTGAGGCCACGAGGATTGTCCAATTTAGGATGATAGGTCCTCTCACTTTTTCAAGAGTGATGGTGGAGGTAAATCCATAATACTTTTTAGAAGAGATAAAAAAAATATTTTGGGTGATGCAGGCTACTAATTAGAAGAGGGTAAACTTTACAGCTTGTCTACTCAAAGATGTTGTGTATCAGTGGTATGAAGAGTAGGATAGGGATAGAGTAGATATAGAAGAGAAAGGTTTCTGAAAGTTCTTTTCCAATGCCTTCTTCGATCGTTTCTTTCCTTAATAGTTAACGAAAGCAGAGATGGAGGATTTTCTGAACCTCAAGTAGGGGAGAATATCTATCATGGAATATGCATTGAAGTTTCACCAGTTGACAAAGTATGCTCTTGATTTAGTGGCTGAAATGCGGGCAAGGATAAGGAAGTTCACTTCTGTGTTGAATCGGGATCTGATTTTAGAAAGCAAGATTGCCTTGCCGATTATAGATATGGACATCTCTAGGTTAACTATTCATATTTAGTAGGTACAGAATGAGAAGAGATAGCAGGCAGAGTTTAGGGATAGGCATGGTAGGAGGAGAAGGTTTCTAATCAATGAGGTGCTCAGTCTTATGGTGGCAGAGATAGTGGCAAATGGTAGAAAAAGAAGTGGGGGATTTCTGGTTCCTACTTTTCTTCTAGTTCTTCTTATCAGTCAAGCGACATGTGTCTTCATGATTGTGACAATTCTCGAGAACAGGGTGCCAAATCTCAAGCAAGTGGAGTTCAATCATTTTATTTATTTTCCCCTTGTTGGTTCTGTGGTCATCCTCATTAAGGTTATTGTGATGAAGAAAAGGGCAAATGCTTCAAGTGTGCCCAGACAGTCTATCAGCTCAGGGATTTTTTTATTAATAAGGTTGCTACGGGAGAAAATATTACTCTTATGTATTTAACTTCTATTCCTGCACTTGGTGGTGTGGAACTTCTATTACTACTCTTGGATTTAGTGTTGGTCAGAACAGGTTGTCTGCTTTAGTGTCTCAACTAGAATTTGAGGCATCACCTGATGTTGTTACTTGCATATTAGAATTTTTCTCCTATGACGTATATTATTTACTTGATATGGGGTCTACTCTCTCATATGGGACTCCTTATATGGTTGTATCTTATGGTTTTGATCCAGAAGTTATTTTAGATCTTTTTTCTATTACTACCTTAGTAGGTAAATCGGTTATTACTAAGAGAGTCTATAGGGCGTATGGTATCTGTTTGTGGCAAACAGACCTTGGTGGATTTTTTTGAGTATGATATGGTGAACTTTGATGTTATTTTTGGTATGGACTAGTTACATTCTTTTTACGTGTCTTTGAATTATCGAACCCATAGGGTTATCTTTAGGTTCCTTGGTGAGCCGGTTATAGAGTGGGAGGGTTCTTTTGCTCTCAGGGGGAGGTATATTTTTTATCTTAGAGCTCGGAGGTTAATCTCCAAAGGTTGTATTTGTCACATGGTTCAGGTTGAAGATTCTAACTTGGAAGGTCCTTCTTTTTAGTCAATTCTGGTGGTTAATGAGTTTCTAAGGTCTTTCTGGATGATCTTCTTAGTGTTCCTCTCGATAGGGAAATAGACTTTGGTATTGATCTGATTCAGTACACTCATCCAATTTTTATTCCTCCATATAGAGTGGCTTCGACTAAGTTAAGCAAACTCAAGGAGCAACTTAAGGATCTTCTGGATAAGGGGTTTATTTAACCTTGTGTATCTCGTTAGGGTGCACCAGTGTTGTTTGTGCTAAAAAAGATGGTTCCCTTTAGATGTGCATTGACTATAGGCAGCTGAACAAGGTGATGGTAAATAAAAAGTATCCTCTTCTACTGATAGATGATCAATTTGACCAGTTGCAAGGTGCTAAGTTCTTTTCTAAGATAGACCTTCGTTCTGGGTACCATCAGCTAAATATTAGGGAAGAAGATATCCCTAAGAAGGCCTTTCATATTTGGTATGGGCACTTTGAGTATTTGGTGATATCATTTGGGTTGACTAAAATTCTGGCAACTTATATGGATCTAATAAATAGGGTGTTCAGGTAGTATTTAGATCTCTTTATTACTGTATTCAACGATGACATTTTAGTTTATTTGAAAAGTGAGGTGGATTATGTTAATCACCTTCGTGTCATGTTGCGGACCTTAAAGAAACAACAATTGTGTGTCAAGTTATCTCAGTGAGAGTTTTGGTTGAATGTTCTGACTTTCATTGGTCCTATTATTTCTAGTGAAGGGATCATGGTGGATTAATAAAAGGTTGTTGTGGTAAAGAAGTGGCCTAGATCTATGACTCAATCCCACATTCAGAGCTTTTCGGGTTTAGCCGAGTATTATAGGTAGTGTAAGGATATCTTTTTCAGTGATTGCTACTCCTTTGACTAATTTGACTTAGAAAATGGTTAAGTTTTCTTTGTTTAGATGCTTGTGAAGGGAGTTTCGAGAATCTTATGGATAAGTTAACTTTGACTCCAATTTTGACTTTTCCAAAAGGTAGTGTTGGGTTTATGGTTTATTACGATGAATCTTGGTTAGGGCTTAGTTGTTTATCGATGTAACATGGGAAGGTAATTGCCTATGATTCTAGGTAGTTAAAGGTACATCAGAGGCATTATCCAACTCATGATTTAGAGCTATTGACAATTGTATTTGCTATAAAAATATAGTGGGATTATTTGTATTGTGTTCACATAGATATCTTTTCTCATCATAAGAGTCCATAGTATGTGTTCACCTAGAAAGAGCTTAATCTCAGGAAGAGGAGATGGCTTGAGCTTCTCAAGGATTGTGATATAAGTCTTCACTACTACCTAGGTAATACTAATATGGTTTCTGATACTCTTAGTAAGTTATCCATGGGGAGTTTGTCTTATGTAGAGGAACAAAAGAGAGAAGTGGTGAAGGTTATTCACTATTTGGCTAATCTTAGAGTTTGCTTTTTCGACTCCAAGAAGGGTGCTATAGTGGTGCAAGAAGTGGTTCGATTATCTTTTAGTGCAGAAATTAAGGAGAAAGAAGTGCAAGATCCTTTCTTAATGAAGATCAAGAGTGATGTTGATGGGAAAAAGGTGGTAGTCATTGAGATCAGTAGAGATGGTACATTATGATACTAAGAGAGGTTGTATGCTCCTGATATCGATGGATTGCGATAAAGGATTTTGGTTAAGGTACATAAGTCGAACTATGTGGTCAAACCTGGCTCAACTATGATGTATCATGATCTCAAAGAGATCTATTAGTGGAATGGTATGAAGAGAGATATGGCTTAATTTTTAGCTAAGTACATGGTGTGTCAACAAGTTAAGGTTGAGCACATAACTCCAGGAGGTTTGTATCAAGAAATTAATTTTCCTAAGTAGAAGTGGGAAGTAATTAATGTTGATTTCTTTACTAGTCTTTCTAAATCTCAGAATCAGTATGATTCTATTTGGGTCATTATGGATATGATTGATAATTCCTTGAACTTTTTGCCAGTGCAAACTGCCTTCTCGATGGAGGATTATACAAAGCTGACTCTTCAAGAGATTTTGAAGGTGCATGGGGTTCCTGTTTTTACTATTTCTGATCGCGGCACGCAGTTTACATCTCACTTCTAGCGATCTTTTAAGAAATGGGTTGGGGACTAAGGTAAGTCTGAGTACTTCTTTTCATTCGCCAACAGATGGAAAAGTGGAAAGAACTATTTAGACATTTGAGGATATGCTTTGAGCATGTGTTATTGATTATGGTGGCAATTGGATTGAGTATTTACCTTAGGTGGAGTTTTCTTCCAATAATAGCTATCATTTTTATATTGGTATAGCCCCTTTTAAGGTATTTTATGGTAGGAGGTATAGATCTCCCATTGGGTGGTTAGAGATTGGTGAGGCGGACATGTTTGGTCTCGACTTTGTTTACAAGTCTATAGAGAAGGTAAAGGTTATTAGGGATAGTCTTAAGGCTTTCCAAAGTCGTCAAAACTCCAATACAGATTTTAGGCGTAGAGACTTGGAGTTTAAGGTTGGGGGTAAGGTTTTCCTCAAGGTATATCCCACAAAGAGAGTGGTGTAGTTTGGAAAGAAGGGGATGCTCAGTCCCCGATATGTTGGTCCTTATGTGATTTTTTAAAAAGTTGATAATGTTGCTTACGAACGGGAGTTGCCTTCTAGCTTATGTTTGATTCATCCGGTCGTTTATGTTTCCAATGTTGAGGAAATGCATTGGTGATCCTTCTTTGGTTATTCCTTTGGAAGTATTAGGTATTACAAATTCATTATCTTATGAAGAAGTCTCGATTGAGATCTTGGATAGGTAGTTTTGTCAGTTATGAACCATACATGTGGCTTCGGTTAAGGTTCTTTGGTGGAACCATAAGGTGGAAGAAGCTACATAGGAAGAGAAAAAGGACATGAAGTCTAAATATTTATATTTTTTCTGCTCTTGGGATTCATGCAGAAGGTATGTATCTTCAAAACAGCTTTATTTTCTCAGTTTGATTAAGGAAAGATTTACATATTTGCCTCTTTGTTTCCAAACTTTATTAAAGATTCAAAATATGTTTGATAATGCAAATGAATCTAGCATGTGGTTAACCCTACCTTGTCCGTCATCCGGGGAGAAATGTTCTTAGTAGGGGTGACTAAAATACCTTAGTTTCTAGACCTTAGATAATTTCCTGGAATTCTAATCTTTGGACCCAATACAATTTATGGATATAAGCCTTATATTGGGGTATAGATAGTACCATCCAATGCTGAACAGTGTTGGTTGGTGGGTTGGATTTTAGTTACTGGAATGGATATGACTTAGGGGTATGAGTCGTATTGGTGGTTATGGGTTATTTGGTTCCTTAAATTAATCGAAGACTAGGTTACTTAGGTTGGATCTAAGTACGATTGGCTCACCATGAGCCGTAAGCCAGGGTATGAATCATACTAGAGACTTGTATGGTAAATAATATCTAATTCCCTAGGTACACCATTCCGCTAGGGATACAGCTCATGGATACAGATCGTATGTTGTGGTTACGACTTGGTTGGATGAATTATATACTGTAAATTGTTAGATCCAAGGGTTGGGGATTGGATACGAGTGGTGGATACCAATAGTATTGGACCGTACGACTCGTGAGGGCCAGTCACACCCTGTGATGGCATTTTTGTGCAACTTAAGTGGGCTTATTCTGGACATTTCCCTACTTATCTTAATAAGACCCCAGGACTTCTAACCTACTTGGGAGGATATTTACCCTATTATTTTATTCATTAACACGTAGAAACTCTTCCTAAACACTCAATAATTCTCTCAAGAGCTGTCGGGTAGAGGGAGCTATGGTTTCAACTAAGTGATCAATTTGGGCCTTGTCTTTGTGATTTCTTTCCGTCACCATCTTGGTTTAAGGTATGTTTCTCTTTCCTCATATTTAATTTAATTAAAGACATGGTTTGTATGAATGTTTTCATGGTTTTACTATTGCATAACTTTGGCTTTCAAATATGATTTAGGGGTTTTGATATTAATTGCTTGGTTATGGTTTCTGTGGTTTTAATTATGCTTATAGGCATTAATGGTGGTTTTGGATAATTGAATTGAATGGGAATGGTTTATTGGTAATTCAAATTGGTTATGGTTATATGATGCCCCCAAGGTGTTTGATAAAATACTTATAATGATATGTTCATTGCATTGACTTCTTTTAATAAAACTCTTACATGTTTTAAACTTGGTAAAGGAATTACGCATGATCTAAATGGTTTGAAAGGATAAACTAATTTCTTATTCTTTTGGGGCACATAAAAGTCTCCCAAAAGGTTTAATATGGTAAATGGAAGGGCACATGAAAGTCCCCTTAAACCTATAAATGGTTGGCTATGGTGATACATGCAAGTAAGGGTTGGTATAATGATGCCAATATTAATGGCTTTGGTTAATAAATCGATAATGGTTTGGTTATTTTGGAATTTTTATTAATTGGGCAATAATGGTTGGAGGTGTAGCTAAGTCGTAGAAGGTGGAGGTCCCAGGAGAACTAAAACTGAAAACTCATATTGGCCGATATTAGGATGGTCTTAGTGATTGGGTGTCTGATGTCACAATATTTTTAGGGTATGTACTAGTCATCATATGGGATACTTTCCTGGTCATGCATCTACGTGGACAAGGGCCCTTTCAGCATGGGGAGCTAAAACTATATAGCCCGTGGGTGGTTTAGAAAATCAAAGCTACACAACCCAGGTAAAGGTTTTAATGGCATACTAAAATCGGTCCCTTTTCCCGACATAGTTATGTAAATATATGCATGCTTTTACATATCATGAATAGTTTTACTTTATTTTATAAATGGCATTATTTTATCCTTACCGTGAGAAAATGCTAGCGGTCACTCTCTAACCCCGTATGCTGGAAGTTGTATACCGATGCTATGTAGGAATCGACCGTTCTACTCCTCCTGCATAGTTATTGATTCAGGGACAACATTTGGACTTAAGTGTAATTTATGGATATTTGTAGACATTTTGACTTTATTTTGGATAATGGTTTTGGCTATGGTTAGGAAAGGTTCCACTCGGATTTCATTACTCTTTTGGATAGAGGCTTTGGGGTACTTCTATGGGTTAGTATAGGCAGGATTGGTATAGGTGTGGCCTGTACATTTGAATAAGTCGGTGGACTAACATTATTGGACGATATTGTTAGTTATTCCATCCTATTACATTTTGGATTAATTATATTATGTTTTGGGAATCTCTTTGGTTATGGCCTTGTTTATGGCCCTTTTGTGGTATTGTTTGGCATGGTTGGACTATTGGTCTGGGATGGGTGGACTCTATTGGGTTGGTCGTGGTTGTAATGTATTCCTAGAGTCCGTATGTGAGCTATTACACTATCTTGTTATATGCTCAAAATTCTGTAAACTCAGGCCAAATGGCTAAAGGCTGGGTTGAATAAAGAGGGTGGTCTCCAATCTTGCTAGGACTTGGGATGCCCATTATGACAAGGCCTTAGGGAGGTCGTGTCAAGTTTTTATCAGAGCCTAGGTTCATGGTCAATTGGGAGTCAGACTTATAAGGAAGAGTCTACAAGGCATTTAGAAATATTTCTCTTTCTTCAAGATTGAATTCTCTGTCTTGCAATAATCTCTAATCCTGTTTGTTCATTTTTCAAATCACACCTCGTAGATCTGGAACACAAGAAATTTCTATTATCCTATTTAAGGGTAATTCTTAAGGGGTGCATCCTACTTTTGGGGTTCACCTTTGATCTCATAGCTCTATCTCTGATAATTTTTGAGTTTCACCGGTTGCTACCAGTCCTCGTTAATGCTAAGTAACTAATCTGAAATTCCATCATTCTATTCATACTATGGATAAGTTGGTTTCTGCTTAGCCTAAGCGGGATACATCTGGTGCTTTGTCTGTAGAAGCCACAAGGGTTGTCCAATTTATGAAGATGGGTCCTCCCAATTATTCTGGAGTGAAAGTAGAGGATGATTCACAAGGATTTTTAGATGATGAATAAAAGATATTTTAGGTGATGCAGGCTACTAATGAGAAGGAGGTAAACTTTGCAGCTTGTCCACTCAAAGATATTGTATATCAGTGGCATAAAAAGTGGGATAGGGATAGAGGTGATGTGGAAAAGGAAGGATTATGGGAGGCCTTCTGTAACACCTTCTTGGATCGGTTCTTTCCCCAAGCGTTGAGGGAAGAAAAGATGGAAGAGTTTGTGAACCTCAAGTAGGAAAGAATGCCAGTCAAGGAATATGCCATGAAGTTTCACCAGTTGTCAAGGTATGCTCCTAATTTAGAGGCTATCATGCTTGAAATATTGCAGATGTTTGCTTCTGGGTTTAATCGGAATCTGTTTTTAGAGTGCAAGACTGCCTTGCTTATTAAAGATAGGGACATCTCTAGGTTGATTATTCATATACATCGGCAGAGAATGAGAAGAAAAAATGTGCGGAATTTGGGGATAGGCGGAGTAAGAGGAGCAGGTTTTCTGATAAAGGAGGTGCTCAGTCTGACGGTGGTAGAGATAGTTGTAAATTGCCAAAAAAGAAGTGTGGGAGTTCTAGTTCCTACTCTTCTGCTAGTGCTCCTTATTATTCAAGCGACAAACATCACTATGGTGGTGACAATTCTCTGGCACATGGTGCCCAATCTCAGGCAAGCGGAGGTCAGTCAATTTCTTTATGTCCTCCTTGTCAGTTCGGTGGTTATTCTTATCAGGGTTATTGCAATGAAGGAAAGGATAAATGCTTCAAGTGTGGCCAGACAGGCTATCAGCTCAGGGATTATCCAGTTAATAAGGTTGATACAGGAGCAAATAAAATTCCTGTGGAATCTACTTATATTACTTGTCCTAGTTCTATATTGGTCGGAACAGGTTGTATGCTTTGGCATCTCGATAGGAATCCGAGGCATCAACTGATGTCGTTACTGGTATGTTACATTTCTTATCTTTTGACTATATTGTTTGCTTGATTTTATGTAATACCCTGCATTTTCGGGATAATCTTTGAACCATCATTCCTACGTGTATAATTTATAATCTAATGATTCCCATACAAATATGAGTTCCATAATCTTTATCCTCATGTTTGATTTTCTTTTTAGGTGAAAAATGTTCATAAGAATCACTTAGAAAAAAGTTAAGCTTAGAGCTTTTGATTCGTTCAAAGTATGGTATTCAATTCTACAAGGGTCTACTTTAAACACTTATAACTTTTTATATACATAGAATTTTCCAGCTCAAGACCCCTAAATTGTAAATAAATGAATTAGGTTTCCAACAATACCAATTTTGCCTTAATCCGATACCCGAGCGAAACGTGATAGCATTTTCCGTGTCAGGCAGTAAGCCGATGAGACGCGTTGGCCAGCGCGATACAGAACTGTTTCACACGCTAATTCAGTTTCTGAATGGTCTACGGAATCTTTGGTCACTTCCCCTCACCCAAATTTTCCCATAACACTTAATTTCAGCCCCCAAAAGCAATATACACTCAATTATTCAGTTTTTCTCTCAAAGAAAAGCCCTAGCCTCCTCAAGAACACCAAGAACTTCATCAATTTTTCTTTAGGAAAAGAAAGAACTCAAGTTTCCTAATCAGAGAATGCTTTCAAGATTGTGTTTCTACTTTAAGATTAAAGCTTTAAGGTATGTGGGAGTTCATCCATGGGTCCTCTTTCACCCATAGAGCCCAAAAATCCTTTATAATTAAATAAAGAATGAATTTTCCATTATTATGGTATTTTGTATGTTCAAGAAAGATTGAATCTCATGTTTTCATGATGTTTTTAATTCAATTTGGCCCATGTATGATTTCATGAAATATTTTGAATTCCCCATGCTATGAATGGGAGTTTTCCATGCATTATTCAAGTAAATACCATGATTTATCCTAAATTCATGATGTTTAGCAATATTTTCATGTTTTAAATTAATGCCTTCCACATGTTTGATGAAATTCCCATATCATGTTAAGTCAATTTCAAGATGAATCCCAAAGGTATGAACTTTGCCATGTAACTCTATTGTTCTCTCATGTTTAAGGCATTCTTACGTTTAAGCTATGAACTTTACATGTTTTGATGAAACGCTCATGTCCTATTTCTACCGAATTATATGTGAATTCCCTAGTTTATGATCTTAGTTATGTAATCATGTTATGCTCACATGTTTAAGATATTCCCGTTCTCATGTTCATGATCATGACATGTTATCAGGTGGTCCCATTCATGTACAAGTTCATGCCGCTCAAGTGTTTGACAAAATATCAAAATGAAAGCATTGGTAACAAGCTACTATTGTTATGCTATTATGATCATGCCATGTTTCACTTTCAATGCTATCGAGTCCTGAGGTATTCAATACCTGAAATCTAGTTGTTTACCTAGAATTACAGTAGCTATAGAATAGTCTAAGTAATAGTACGAACAATTATACCTAAGCAGTTACAAAACTCAATGAACTCAGTCCAGTTCGGTCAGTCAATAGAATCAGTTTGGGTTCAGTAAAGCCTAGTACAGTCTAGTTTCAGTCCCAGTATCAGTTCAATCATTAATAATTACCTCAGAATGTGTACTGTTATTTTTAGAAAACCATGACCTGAGCTTATCAGTTATTATTGCATGCACAAGTTAGTATTCCAGTGTCATTTAGTTAGGAGTAGGATTCAGCATCGAGCGAACCTCGGGATGGGGGCATTTATGCCAGCAGAGGGTCTGACCCTTTGTAGCAATCCCTGAGTTACAAAACTACGTAGCTAGTGTAGATTTGAGATGTCTTCCTACCAGTTTAGAGTTGACACATATCTCATGAGTTTCCTACCTGTATAGGGTTACTCCTTACTCCTTTAGGACATCAATTTTGTGGATCCACACAACCATTGTTAGTACCTATGGCACAATACAGATACCCTACTAACTGAGATTACAGGTTGGACAATGCCTCCCACTATTATAGTTTTAGCTTTAGATTCAGTATGGGACTCAGTTCAGTTCTATAAAATTAGGACTATCATAAATAGTCTTTCAGTTATTAGTAACTCAGTTATCAGTAATCACAGCTATCAGTTACACAGTTATCAGAACTCAGTATTGGGTTCCAGTATAGTCTCAGTTACCATCTTAGTTACAGTCTCAGTTACCAACTTTGTTACAGTCTTAGTCACAGTCTCAGTCCAGTAATAATATCAACAACTCTGGTCTGTTTCAGGTTTGTTTGACCAGAGCATACAATTATCACTTATTCAGTTATCAATATTTTAGTACCTCATTTTATAGACTATTTTAGAATCCTGTTATACGCTTGGTCTTGCATTTTCAAATAATATAGTTTTTAATGAATTCATGATCAGTTACCGCATGTTACTTATCAGTACTTACCTCATATGTATAATACTCTGCAGTTTCAGTTGAGTTTTTCAGACTAAGTACAGTTTTCTCTTAAATGCCTAGTATTCAAAGATCAGTCATTCAGTTAATCAGATAAGTTAGTATGTTTATACATTCATGTTCGGTGTGATTGCATATTCAGATCCTTAATTTGTGTCAGTCTCGATCACATAGTTTTAGACCTTGTATTTATACAGTATCCATGTTTTATCATATCCCAGCTTCAGTAATAATTATATCATTAAAGTAAAGTTTTACAGAAAGTGTAGAGATTCACCATCTTATCAGAGAATGTTTTTCACTTATGCTTTAAGATATTTTAGTTTTCAGTTTATTCCAGCCTATTGGTGAGTCTACTTACACTTAGCATGTATGTTTTATGATTACGTATGAAATCAGTTTTACTTATTACATTCACTCCTGCATACTTAGTACATTCTAGAAGTACTGATCCACATATATGTCTATGTTGCTATAGTGTTTCATAATGTAGGTACCATTTGTAGCACGCACATCAGGATCAGACAGTTATAGATTCCAGCCAGCAGGTGATGAGTTCTCCTACTTCGGGAACCCAGATAGTTTTAGTTCATGTACAGTTTATTTACTTTCATATGTATTGATTAGTTCTAGTTGGAGGCTTATCCCAACTATTTATAGTCAGTATAGTAGCGGCTTCATAAATGTCAGTCAGAGTCAGTCTTTCAATTCCAGTCTTATCTTTCAGAGTCATATAATTCTAGTCTTATCATTTAGATTCATCAGATTGTAAAGCTTTATCAGTATTACAACTATTTTAGATTTTCAGTATGATTTTGTTTTCGAACAGCAGAATAGCTATTTATTATCTTACAATTCAATTGCTTAACAATATTCCAATTTATGGGTTAGCTTGGGATCACTTGAGATTCCAAGCACCGTGTGACGACTAGGGGGTAGTCTTGGGTCATTACAAACTTGGTATCAGAGAACAGAGTTCTAGTGTTTTAGGGTGTCTATGAAGCCATATCTAGTAGAGTCTTACAGAATGGTACGGATACGTCTGTACTTTTCTTTGACAGGCTATAAGGCATTTAGGAAATATTTCCCTACTTTTAAGTCTCAGATCATGCAAAAAAAATATTATCTAAGAAATATATCTAGATCCTTATCTTGCTCTGTTCATACTTACTTTGCCTTAGTTTTGAGGCAACAGAAATAGTGAAGCTTAAGTCCTTACAGACAGTGTTTCCTCACCCAATCCCCAGAGACTGTTATGGGATTTTATGTTGGCTCAAAACGTATCTCATCAGTGCCCTTGTGTCCTAAAGTTTGAAGTATATTATTCATGATCATGAAAATCCTTCATTAAGAAAGAGTCAAATGTACTTTCAGATCCCCTCTCAGAATTCCTTTTACAGTATGTGATCTAGAGTTAAAAGCATAAACCCAGAAGTTTAGTAGCAGCGGAGTTGAGATAATATTTTATAGATTGAGCAGATTATATATTCAAGGGGCTAGTTGTACAAAACGTGAATTAGTAGGCTTGAATAGCGTATGGAAGAATTTAAGTTTTTTGATTCGAGATTAAGTAGTGTGGATGTGAGTTAAAACTTACGATATTAGTAGTCTATGAAGAAATAAAAGCATATGATATGTTTAGTGAGGAAAGCATGTGTTGAAAAGAGTGTAAGTATGTGATGATGATGACAGAAACTAAAGAAAGTTAAGAGTTGTATACTAGGAGATAGTATTAGTAGTGGGTTTTGTATTTTCAGATGCATTCTTTCCGGATATTTTATCATTTGTGTATTATTATACCCCAGAATCTAGAGTAAAGTGGTTACAGTTTAGTTAAAGTTTAGTAAAATAGTTCACAGACTTAAGATGATGAATTAAAGCTAAGGGGGAGATAATGGAACAAGTAACCAAGTCAGGCTCTCAGATTCTAGTAGTAGTGCCAGTTTGTGTAGAAAAGCAGTAAGGGGGAAAATTTCCAACCTATTCCTATCTTAGTACAAATATTTTCAATCATAATGATATCTACTCATGCCTAACATATCAGCTCCCTCATCACAGCTCATATTCATGCACTTTATAGAAAAACACTACATGCTTTCAGTTTCTAGTATGAGGAGTTCTAGTTTACTCAGTAGTATAAATCATGTTCCATGAAATCATGAACTCCAAACTTAGGTCATGCAACTCATGACTCATGTACTCATGTTTTACAGTATGTTCAGATTCAGCTACTCATGCTACACTTATAATGATCAGTGAAATTCAGTTTATGCCATGTATATCCTTAGTTCAGACCTCTCTCACGAATTAATGTCATTGATACTTTATTCCTCAAGCCTCAGTTGAGTATCAAAGTTATTCTTTCAAGTTTCAAGTCCTCATGTTCTAACTTTTAGTGACCTCTCCTTATGTCATGATTAGTTGAAATTCTATGTGTGTTTTCTTAGGCTAGTGCATGAAAATTGTAAGGATAGAGGTTTAGAGAAAATGAGAAAGATACTTTTATGGTAGTTTGCCTACAAGTTTATGTATCGTTATGAAGATAGGATTGAATGTCATGTTGGTGAACAAGTGGAATGTAAAGTTGAGTATAAGCTTTTAGTATAATTCAGTCCGTATAGCCAGCAATCAAGTTTAGCAGTCAGACGAAAAAATTCCTATAATTTCCTATCTTTCTTATTCATGAGGTAATTCATTCACGACCATGAAAGTCATAAATTCAGTTCATTTCATGCATCATGGATCATTTTAGATCCCAAATATTTAGTCACGATTCAGTCCATAAGTTTCCCATGCATTATCTAAGTCTTTCTATAGTATCTCAAACAAGTCAATACTATTCGGGGGACGAAGTATCCCAAGGGGGAGATGTATTGTAATACCCTGAGTATTCATGTTCTAAACCTTTCAATTTACTTCATGAAATAGGATCCAGCTTCAAGTAATGGTTACTCATCAGTTAAGTCTCTCATTTATATCTCAGCCTTATAATCATTCTCGTGTCATTTCATGTATTCAAGAAATCAGTTTAGTTCATCATATTCAGTTCATCTATCATGTTTTAGAATTTGTTATGCAGTCATGTTTCAAGTCATTCATGCCAAGAATATGATCTCTGTTACCTTCGTACAATACTCTCAGTCTAACCAGTCTCATTCGAGGATAAATGTTCCTAGGGGCAGATAATAATAATACCCCATATATTTGGGCTAGTCTTTGAACTACTGTTCCTATTTGTATAAGCTATAATCTAATGTTTCCTGTGCAAATATGAGTTTCATGATCCTGTTTGTAATGCCCCGAAAAATGGTTCCCAGAGCATCACATGGTGCTTGAGGCTACAAGTAGCCCCAAGCTAACCCTTTGAGCCATTTTTATTCAGTTTAGCACAAATCAATGAGGTTTTCATAAATAACCCTCAAATATCAACAAAGCAATCATCATCCAAGAATAAAAGAAATTCAAAAAGATAAAAAAAATATGACTTATTAGTCAACTCCCAACATCTATACTAGTTTCACAAGCCTCTAAGAAAATCAATAAAACCAGCAAGCCATTGAGACGTGCCCCAGCTGACTCATACTCAGTTATGAAATGTAAACAATTCTGTGAAACCAACATCAGACATCATGTCCTCAGAATATGAGGACTCACCATAACAGAGGATGTAGAACAGCGTGCCCAAAGAATCACTATCGAACCTAGAACTGAGGACCTGAACCTATATTTTGAGAAAATACAGCCCACATCTGAAGATGTGGGTCAGTACCATGGAAAGGAAACGAGTATATGGGGGTGTATGCAGTTATATAAACATCATCATCATAGATATTTATAAAAAATATGCAGGATGTATGAAAACTCACATAGCCCGAAGAAAATAATCATAATCGTGAGAGGATGAAATAAGTACAATAACACATGTGACTCATCATATAATTTGTTAATCACTTTCAGTTCATCAAGAATATCAATTCTCATAATGTAAATATCATTTAAATCTTTCGAAAGAATAACTTTCACAATTCCACTTTCAAATCACTTCACCATTCACCATTGACACAA
>JAPEIP010000006.1:177414677-177458867 GCA_026120095.1 Capsicum chinense
GCACAAGAACAAAAGAGAGTTCTTGTTGAAAAACCCCACATACCTTGAATGATGAACTTTAGATCGATACTCATTTTTGAGATGTTAATCGTACCTTTGAATGATGGTTCTTGGAGTTCTTGAACTAGGAACTTGAAATCTTGAATTTATTTGCAGAGTTAATGGTGAACTTTGGAGGTTCTTGAAGTTGGATGTAGGATCTTAGGGTTTTCTTTTTGAGGGAATTTGATGAAATATAACATATAATGCTTCTAATAGGCTTTAATATAGGGTTTAGACTGATTTTGGGTGAGGGGAAATGACCAAAACGCCGCTAAAAATCAAAAAATTATCAAATTTGTTCTTTGATGGACTGTTTTTGATAGTCTGAAGTTGATCAACCATAACATTTTACTCTGATATCAAAATTAGATGAAACAAATTTCATTAGAAATAGGACTCTGATATATTTCCATTAATAAATAGTATCTCACCCAGATCATTGTGTACGAGGAGTTATGATCATTTGAAGTTGACCCAAAAATTTGCTTTTGTTAGACTGAAGTAGATCAGCCATAACTTTTTGCTCCAATAGACAAATTGGATGAAACTAATTTCATTGGAAAGAGGACTCGTAGAGCTTTCCATTGATATATAATAGATCACCCAGATCATTATTTACAAGGAGTTATGTTCAGTTAAATTTGGAGAAAAAATATGTCAGGCCTCAGTACTTTTTCCTTCACGTTTTACTGTTCACTACTGTTCATGGTTCGATCGGAATGTTCATAACTCGTCGCTCGGGTGTCCATTTTGGATGATCCACATATCGTTGGAAAGCTTATCGATACTCTATGCAATGGTGGGTTATAATCTAAGACATTCCACATGAAAAATTTATAAGTCATTCTAGAAGATAGAACCCAACACATTTACACACAAAATTTCAGCGAAAGATTTCTCGGGGTATTACATTTATCCTCATGTTTGATTTGCTTTTATGATGAAAAATATTCATAAGAATCACTTAGAACAAAGTTGAGCTTATAGATTTTGATTAATCCAAAGTTTGGTATTCAATTCCATAAGGGTCTAATTTAAATGTGTATAACTTTTTATATACGTGGAATTTTTTATTTCAAGACCCACCAAATTTTATATAATGGAATTAGATTTCTAACGATACTAATTTGGCCTTGATTTAATATACAAGAAAAAAGTTATGGAATTTTCCAATGCGAAGCGTCGGCCAGCACGTTACGAAACTGTTTCACATACTAATTCAGCTTTTAAAGGGTCTAGGGGTACTTTGGTCACTTTTCCTCACCCAAATCCACCCATAACACTTAATTTCAGCCTCCAAAAGAAATATACACTCAATTATTCATCTTTTCTCTCACAGAAAAACCCTAGCCTCCTCAAGAACACCAAGAACTTCATCAATCTTGAAGTCAAGTTTCTTAGTTCAAGATTGTGTTTCTCCTTCAAGATTAAAGCATTAATGTTTGTGGGAGTTCATCCATGGGTCCTCTTTTACCCATGGAGACAAAAAACCCTTTTTACTTAAACAAAGAATGAATTTTCCATTATTATGGTATTTTGTATGTTCAAGAAAGATTGAATCTTATATTTTCATGGTGTTTTTAATTCAATTCAGCCCATGTGTGATTCCATGCAATATTTTGAATTCCCCATGCTATGAATTTGAGTTTCCCATACATTATTTTAGTAAATACCATGATATATCTTAAATTCATGATGTTTAGCAATATTTTCATATTTTAAATTCATGCCTACAATATATTTGATAAAACTCCCATATCATGTTAAGTCAATTTCAAGATTAATCACCAAGCTATGAACTTTCGCATGTAACTTTGTTGTTCCCTCATGTTTAAGGCATTCTTACGTTTAAGATATAAACTTTACATGTTTTAATGAAATGCTCATGTCCTATTTCAAACCTATTATATGTGAATTCCCTAGTTCATGATCTTAGTTATGTAATCATGGTATGCTCCCATATTTAAGATATTCCCATGCTCAAGTTTATAATCATGACATATTGTTATGTGGTCTCATTCATCTACAAGTTTATACCTCTCAAGTTTTTGACAAAATGTCTAAATAAAAGCATTATTAACAAGCTATTATTGTTATGCTATTATGGTCATGCCATGTTTTACTTTCAATGCTATCGATTCCTGGGGGTATTCAATACCTAAAATATAGTTGTTTACCTAGAATTACAGTAGCTACAGAATTATCTCAACAATGTCTTGAATAGTTTTATCTAATCAGTTATAGAACATAGTGAACTCAATCTTGTTCGATCAGTCAACACAATCAGTATGGGTTCAGCAAGCCTAGTAAGTCAACTTTCAGTCCCACTATCAGTTTAATTGTTAATAATTACCTCAAAGTCTGTATGCACTGTTATTTTTAGAATACCATGACCTGAGGCTTATAAGTTATCAGTGCATGCACTAGTTAGCAATCCAGTGCCATTTAGCTGGGATTAGGATTCAACACCGAGAGAACCTAGGGATGGGGTATTCCTACCAGTAGAGGGTTTGACCCTTAGTAGCAATCCTTGCGTTATAGAGGTATGTAGCCAGCATAGGTTTGAGATGTCTTCCTATCAGTTTAGGGTTGACACATATCTCATGACTTTCCTGCCAGTATAGGGTTACTCCTTACTCTTTGGGACACCATTTTAGTAGATCCACACAGCCAATGTTAGTGACCATGGCACTGTATTGACATCCTTCCAACTAGGGTTATAGGTTGGACCCTAATTATCTTAGATTAGGGTATATCAGTTAGATAATTTCTTCTACATTTACAGTTTCAGCTTCATACTCAATTGGGAACTCAGTTCAGTTCTACCAAATCAGGACTGTTAGAAATAGTCACCCAGTTATCAATAAGCCAGTAATCAATAATTGCAACTATCAGTTACTCTATTATCAAAACTCAGTGTTCAGTTCCAATACAATCTCAGTTATCTTCTTAGTTACAGTCTCAGTTATCAACTTAGTTACAGTCTTAGTCACAGTCTTATTGTAGTAATTAGATCGGTAACTTAGTTTAGTTTTAGGTTTGCTTGTCCATAGCCTACAGTTATTAATTATTCAGTTATCAGTATTTTAGTACCTCAGTGTATAGACTAATTTAGAATTATGTTATACACTTGAATTATCAAATAATATAGTTTTTTATTAATTCATGGTCAGGTACCTTATGTTACTCAGTCAGTCCTTACCTCATATGTATAATACTCTATAGTTTCAGTCCAGTTATTCAGACTAATTACAATTTAGTCTTACATGCCTAGTATTCAACTATGATTTATTCAGCTAATCAGATAAGTTAGTATGTTTATGAATTCATGCTTAGTGAGATTGTATATTTAGATTCCTTAATTTATGTCAGTCTCTATCATATAGTTTTAGACCTAGTATTCATACAACATCCATGTTTTATCATATCCAAACTTTAGTTATACTTATATCATTAAAGTAAAGTGTTACAGAAACTTAGCGTAGAGATTCACCATCTTATTAGAGAATGTTTTTCTCTCATGCTTTAAGATATTTTAGTTTTGAGTTTTGTGTAGCCTAGTAGTGAGTCTACTTACACTTAACATGCTTGTTTTATAATTGCGTATGAAATAAGATTTACTTATTGTGTTTGCTACTACATACTCAGTATATTCCAGAAGTACTGATCAACTTATATGTTTGTGTGGCTATATTTTTCATAGTGTAGGTACCATTTTTAGCCCGCACACCATGATCAAATAGTTGTAGATTCCAGCCAGCAGCTAATGAGTTCTCCTACTTCTAGAACTGCAGACACTTTTAGTTCATATACAGTTTATTTACTTTCATGTGTCCTTATTAGTGGTAGTTGGAGGCATGTCTTAACTATTAGAGTTAGTCATATAATTCCAGTTTCATCCTTCAGAGTTATGTAATTTAAGTTTCATTCTTCGTATTTATTAGATTGTAAAGCTTTATCAGTATTGTAACTATTTTAGATTTTTAGTATTATTATGTTTCTGCGCAGCAGAACAATTATTTATTATGTTATAATTTAGTTGCTTAACAATATACCAATTTATAGGTTAGCTTGGTATTACTTGTGGTTCCAAGCACCATGTGACAACTTGGGGGTTGTCTTAGTTTGTTACAATCTAGGGTCTACTCTCTCTTATCTAACTACTTATATGGCTTTATCTTTTGGTTTTAATTTGAAAGTTATTTTAGTTCTTTTTTCTATTTCTACCATGGCATATGACTCAGTTGTTGCTAATAAAGTCTATAGGGGGGTGTAGTATATGTTGGTAGCAAGATGACTTTAGTGGACCTATTTGAGTTGGATATGATGGATTTTGATTTTATATTGGGTATGGACTAGTTACACTCTTGTCACGCATCTTTGGATTGTCAAATCCATGGGGTTATCTATATATTCCCTATTAATCTGATTATTGAGTAGGAGGGTATTTCTTTAGCTCCTAGGGGAGGTTTTATTTCTTATCTGAGAGATTGGTGGTTAATCTCCAAAGATTGTCTTTATCACTTGGTCTGAGTTAAAGATTCTAACTAGAAAGGTCCTTTATTTCAGTCAGTTCTGGTGGTTAATGATTTTCTAGAGGTCTTTTTTTATGATCTTGCTGGTGTTTCTCCATATAGGGAAATAGATTTTGGTTTTGATCAAACTTTAGACTCTCATCCAATTTATATTTCTCTATATCGAATGACTCCGGATGAGTTAAGAGAACTCAAGGAGCAACTTAAGGATCTTCTTGATAAAGGGATTATTCATCCTAGTGTATCTTCTTAGGGTGCACCGATGTTCTCTGTTTGCCAAAATGATGGTTCCCTTCGAATATGCATTAACTATAGGCAGCTGAACAAGGTGACATTTAAGAACAAGTATCCTCTTCCAAGGATAGATGATCTATTTGACCAGTTGCAAGGTGTCAAGTTCTTTTCTATGATAGATCTTTAGTTTGGGTACCATTTACTAAAGATTAGGGATGTTCATATCCCTAAGATTACTTTTTGTACTCTATATAGGCACTTTGAGTTTTTGGCGATGTCATATGGGTTGACTAACGCTCTAACATCTTTTATGGATCTAATGAATAAAATGTATAGAAAGTATTTGTATCTCTCCATTATTCTGATCATTGATGACTTTTCAGCTTATTTGAAGTATGAGATGGATTATGCTAATCACCTTCATATGGTGTTGAAGACCTTAAAGGAATAACAATTGTGTTCTAAGTTATCCAAGTGTATGTTTTGGTTGAATGATGTAACTTTCTTGGGTCATATTATTTCTAGTTAAGGGATCATGATGGATTCATAGATGATTGTTGTAGTAAAAAGGTAGCCTAGACCTATGACTCCATCTGACATGAGAAGGTAATTACCTATTCTTCCAGCCAGTTGAAGGTATATTAGAGAAACTATCTTACACATGATTTAGAGATATTGGAGAATATATTTGCTTTGAAAATATAGTGGAATTATTTGTATGGTGTTTATGTGGATATCTTTTCTGACCCTAAGAGTTTACAGTATGTGTTCACACAAAAAGAGCTTAATCTTAGGAATAGGAGATGGCTTGAGCTTCTCAAGGATTATGAGTTAAGTCTTCACTACCACCAAGGTAAGGCTAATGTGGTTGTTGATACTCTTAGCAGGTTATCCATGGGGAGTTTGGCTCTTGTAAAGAGAGAATGAGTGGAGGATATTCATTATTTGTCTAATCTTAGAGTTTACTTTTTAGACTTCAAAGAGGATATATGGTGGTGCAATAAGTGGTTTAATTGTCTGCTTATGTGGGGAATATGGAGAAGCAAGTGCTAGATCCTATATTAATGAATATCAAGAGAGACGTTGGTGTTTAAAATATAGTGGGATTTAATATTACTGGTGATGGTATTTTATGGCACCAAGGGAGGTTGTGTGTTGTTATTGTTGATGGGTTACGATAAAAAATTTTGTCTGAGGTGCATGAGTTACACTATGTTGTCCATCTCAGCTCAACTAAAATGTATCATGATCTCAAGGAGATCTATTGGTGGAATGGGATAAAGAAGGATGTGGCTGATTTTATGGCCAAGTGCATGGTGTGTCAACAAGTTAAAGTTGAGCATATGAGTCCTGGATGGTTTTATCAAGAAATTGATTTACAGGAATAGAAGTGGGAAGTGATTAATATGGTCTGCGCTATTAGTTTTCCTCTATCTCAGAATTAGTATGATTTTATTTGGGTCATCGTGGATAGGATGAATAAGTCTGCATACTTTTTGCTAGTGCGGACTACCTTTTCGGTGGAGGATTATGCGAAGCTTTATCTTTAGGAGTTTGTGATGCTTCATGGGGTACCTATTTTCATTACTTTTGATCATGGTACGCAGTTTACATCTCACTTTTGGTGATATTTTTAGAAATGGTTGGGGACTAAGGTGAGTCTAAGTACTGCTTTTCATCCATAGATGAAAGGACAAATGGAGAGAACTTTTCAAGCATTATAGGAAAAGCTTTGAGCTTGTGTGATTGATTATGGTGGCAATTGGGTTGAGCATTTGCCTTTGGTTAAGTTTTCATACAAAAATAACGATAATTCTAGTATTGGTATGGCCTCGTTTGAGGCATTGTATGTTAAGAGGTGTAGATCTCCTATTGGTTGGTTTGAGCTTGGTGAGGTGGACATATTTGGTCCCGACTTTGTTTACCAACATATGGAGAAGGTAAAGACAATTTGGGAGAGGGTTAAGATTGCAAAAAGTTGCCAAAGCCCTATGCAGATATTAGGTGTAGAGCCTTGGAGTTTTAGGTTCGGGATAAGGTTTTCCTCCAGGTATCTCCCATTAAGGGAGTGGTGCAGTTTAGAAAGAAGGGGAAGCTCAGTTCCCAGTATGTTTGTCCTTATGAGATTTTGCAGATAGTTTGTAATATTGCTTACAAGCTAGAGTTGTGTTCTAGCTTGATTTTGGTTCATCCGAACTTTCATATTTCCATGTTGATGAAGTTCTTTGGTGATCTTTTTTGGTTATTCCTGTAGAAGGATTGGGTATCATAGATTCTTTCTCTTATGAAGAATTCCCAATTGATATCTTTAATAGGTGGTTCATTGATTACGGACAAGGTATATGTCTTCATTAGGGTTATTTGGCGGAACCATATGGTGGAAGAAGCTACATGTAAAGCAGAAGAGGACATGAAGTCCAGATATCTGTATTTATTTTTTGCTCTTGGGATTCATGCAGAAGGTATGTATCTTCAACACATTTATTATCTGAGTTTGTTAAAGGAAAGATTTATAGCTTTGCCTCTTTGTTTCTGAACTTTGATAAATATTGGGAATATGGTAGATAATGCAAATGACTCTAGCGTGTGGTTACCCCTTCTTTGTCCATCATTCTAGGATGAATTTTCCTAGTCGGGGAGACTGAAACACCTTAGTTTCTAAACCTTTGAAAATTTATTGGAATTTTGATATCTGGACCTAATATGACTCATGGATTAAGCCGTATGGTGGAGTACATATGGTATGGTCCGATCTTATGTTGAGCAGTATTGGTTAGTGGGATGGATTTTGGTTACTAGAATGGATACGACTTAGGTGTATGAGTCATATTGGTGGTTACATGACATTTGGTTTCTTAACTTAATGTTAGACTTGGTTACTTGGTTTGGATCTGAGTACGATTAGCAAAACATGAACCATAAACCGTGGTACGAATTGTACCAAGGACTCTTATGTTAAACCGTATCCAATTCCCTAGGTATTTTATTTTGCTAGTGATACGGGTCATGGATATGGATCGTATCCTATGGTTCCGACTTGGTTGTATGAGTCGTACACTGGACAATATTTGGTCCAAGGGTTGAGGCTTAGACACGTGTGGTGGATACTAATCGTATTGGGAGGGTATGACTCTTGAGGGCCAGTCATATACCTGTGATGGCATTATCCTAATAAGTCCCCACGACTTCTAACCTACTTGGAAGGAAATTTACCCTATTAATCTATTCATTAACACTTAGAAAATCTTCTTAAACATGGTGTAACTCTCTCAGGAGATATTAGGAAAGGCTTGCTAGGGTTTAAACTAAGGGAAAATTTTGGGGTTTGTCTTTTTGATTTTTTCTCATCATCATCTTGGTTAAATACATGTTTCTCTTCCCTCATTGTTAATTTAATTAAAGGCAAGGTTTATATTAATGTTTTCATGGTTATACTATTGCATGACTTAGGCTTTCAAATATGATTTAGGGGTTTTTATGTTAATTGCTTAGTTATGGTTTCCTATGGTTTTATATATACGTTTATATGCATTAATGGTGGTTTTGCATAATCGGATTGAATGGGAATGGTTTATTGGTAATTGTAATTGGTTTTTATTATATTATGCCCCAAGGTATTTGACAAAATGCTTATAAAGATATGTTCATTGCATTGACTTCTTTAAATGGAACTCTAGCATATTATAAACTTTGTGAAAGAATTATCCATGGTTTAAAAAGTTTGAAAAGGCTAAAGGTTAATTGGTTATGCTTGTAGGGGAACATGGAAATCTCCTAAGTGGTTTAATATAGTAAATGGAAGGGCACTTGAAAGTCGCCTTAAACCTATAAATTATTGCCAAGGGATGATACTTACAAGTAAGGTTTGGTATGATGAAACCAATATCAATGGCCTTGGTTAATAAATTGATAATGGTTTGGTTATTTAGAATTAATTTTGATTAGGTGATAATGGTGGAAGGTGTAGCTAAGCCATGAAAGGTTGAGGTCTAGGGGGACCAAAAGTGGAAACTCATATTTGCCGATATGAGGTTTGCCTTAGTGATCGTGTCCATGATGTCACACTCTTTTTGTGGGATGTACTAGTCATCCCATATGATACTTCCCTAGTCATAGGTCTACATGCACTAGGGCCCATTCAGCAGGGGAAGCTGAACCCATATAACCCATGGCTGGTTTAGGGAAGAAAAGCTATACAGTCTAAGTAAAGGTTTTAAAGTCATTCTAAACCCGGTCCATTTTCCCAGCATAGTTATATATATATATGTATAGTTGTATGCATCATGAATGGTTTTACTTTGTTTTATAAATAGCATTATTTCATCCTTATCTTGAGATCATGCTAGTGGCCACTTGCAATCCCCGTCTACTGACAACTTTATACCCATGCTATACAGGAACCATCTGTTTTACTCCTCCTACATAATGATTGATTTAGGGATAGTATTTAGACTAAAGTAGTGAGCTTCCATACTTTCGATAGGCATTATTTCATATTATGGATATTTTTAGACATTTTGACAATATCTTGGATATTGGTTTTGTTTATGGATGGGGGCATGTCCCAGCCAAATTTCATTATTCTTTTGGATAGAGGCTTTATGGTACTTCTATGGGTTGGTATGGGTGCGATCAGTATTGGTGTTGACCTTGGAAATTGAATAACCCAATGAGCTGACATCATTGGATAATATTGTTAGTTGTTCCATCTTATTACATTTTGGGATTAATTATATTATGTTTTGGGAACGTCTTTGGTTATGGCCTCTTTTGGTGTGATTTGGCATGGTTGGACAGTTGGTCTTAGATGGGTGGACTCGATCGGGTTAGTTACGTTGTGATCTATTCCTAGAGTCTTTATATTATCTATTACTCTATCTTGTTAAATTCTTGCAATTAAGTCAACTCAGGGTAGGAGGCTAACAGGTTTGGTCTCTGGTTCTAGTCAAATTTGGGACAGCAATTACGATAAGGCGCAGGATAGGTCATGTCAAATTTGTATTAGAGCCTAGGTTTACGGTCAACTAGAAGTCCACATAGCCGTGTCGATTGGAGTTTGTTTTAGGGTTGTGTAGCATTCCACACTCATAAGGGAGAGGCTACAAAGAATTTAGGAATGTTTCACTTTCTTTGTATTCTATCTTTAAGCTTAAATTCTAAGTCCTTTAATCTTCTCTAATCCTTGTTTATTTTTATTTCAAATCATGCCTTGTAGATCTGGAACACGAGGAAATTCTTAGATCCCATTTGGGTGTAATGCTTCTGGTTGAATTAGGATCTGATTTTAGAGAGCAAGACTGCCTTGCTGATTAAAGATATGGACATCTCTAGGTTGACGGTTCATATGCAGTAGTTAGAGAATAAGAAGAGAAAGCAGGTGGAGTTTGGGGATAGGTAGGGTAAGAGGAGAAAGTTTTCTAATCAGGAGGTGCTCAGTCTCATAATAGTAGAGATGGTGGCAAATGGCAGAAAAAGAAGTAGGATAGTTCTAATTCCTAATTTTTTACCAGTCTTTCTTATCAGTCAAGCGATAAGAGTTACCATGATGGTGATAATTTTCGAGCATAAGGTACCCAATGTCAGGTAAGTGGAAGCTAGTCATTTTATTTATGTCTTTATTTATTGGTTCTGTGGTCATTCTCATCCGTGTTATTGCGATGAAAGAAAGGACAAATGCTTTAAGTGTGGCCAGGCATGTCATCGGCTCAGAGATGTCTCGTTAATAACGTTGCTATGGGAGCGAATAAGATTTCTATTCTGTTACTACTCATGGTTTTAATATTAGTCGAAATAGGTAATACTTTACTGTCTCTATAGGAATCCTTGGAATCACCTAATATTGTTACTGGTACGTTATAGCTTTTCTCTCATGACGTATATTTTTTGATTGATTCGGGGTCTATTCTCTCCTATGTGACTTCTCATGTGGAAGTATCTTTTGGTTTTGATTCGGAAGTTATTTTGGATCCTTTCTTTATTTCTACCCTTATAGATGACTTGATTAATGCTAAGAGAGTCTATAAGGGGTGTGGTATCTGTTGTTGGCAAGGTGACCTTGGTGGATCTGTTTGAGTTTGATATGGTAGATTTTGATATTATTCTAGGTATGGACAGGTCACACTCTTGTTATGTATTTTTGGATTAGCGAACATGTAGGGTTATTTTTAGATTCCTTAGTGATCCAATTATAGAGTGGAAGGGTGTTTCTTTAGCTCCTAGGTGGAGGTTTATTTTTTCTCTTATATCTCGGAGGTTAATCTCCAAAGGTTGTCTTTATCACTTGGTCTGGGTTAAAGATTCTAACTTGGAAAGTCCTTATTTTCAGTCAGTTATGGTGGTTAATGAGTTTCTAGAGATATTTCTAGATGATCGTCCTAGTGTTCCTTTGAATAGGGAAATAGAGTTTGGTATTGGTCTAATTTTGGAGACTTATTCAATTTATATTCCTCCATATAGAATGGCTCCGGCTGAGTTAAGGGAACTCAAGGAGCAACCTGAGGATGTTTTGGATAAGTGATGTTCGGTGTATTTATGTACTTTAGTTTGGTTATCCTATCTTATTTAGCCTTGTTTTGAGGAGAATTCATGCACTTTAAGTTATATAATTGTGCCTATCCATGTTCAAATATGTGATTAGAAGTTTTAAAGATATTTTTACATGAGTTGGGTTCAAATTGGTCATTTAGAGTATTAACGAGAAAAACTAATATTCTTGGTTAAGTTTTTAGTACATCATCTTGAATGTTATGTTGTTTCAAGCACTAATTCATTTTTTTAATGCTATAGGAGGCTTGGTGATTTGATTATGATGATACATAAAGGATTTACAAGTGTCAAATCACGTGGAAACATCACAAAAAGGTTTGGACTGGACCTATGAAAGTACAAGATGCAGTGTGATTAAAACAAAATGCCTGGGAGCTCATTAGTGGGTCGTGGTGAAGGGTAAAAAGGCAATGGGTGACTTCCAAAAGCTCAACACAATAGTAGCGCATCGCGGTGAGAAGAGGATCACAAAGTTACATATTCCAATAGCTCAATGCGATTAAGTCGCGTCGCAGTGCTTATAGCATTGAGGCCACTACTGTGACGCAGTAAAGTATAATAGTGGGAATATTTTTACCCATCTATAAAAGAAACATGTGGGTTCAGTTAAAAAAACTTTTAATGTCTTGGGACTGCAAAGGAGGCAACTTCACACAAAATTAGGTTTTATTATCATTTGTTTTATATTTTTTATAGATTTGATCATGAATTCAAATACTTGGATGATGATTATATGAATTATTTTCTATACACCTACTTTTTGGGGTTAATGCCAAAAAAATGTTTGGCTATTATTATGAATTGAATTTGTTTTGATTGCTTATCGTATTTGATGTTTTGTTCATCCTTGTTTTAACTATTTTAAGGATTGTGCACTCTTAGAATACATATATTGTTGACCTTTCGATCTCGAGAGAGGGAATAGGAAATAGAACATGGGGATAAATAGAGTATGGCTCTTATTTTTTTATGAAATAAAGAATTCGAACTAGCATCTAGGACAAGGATGTACCTAAAATAGTTACTTCATTCATATGTAGGATGATAGCTTTAAGCAGTTAGCTGAATTATTGCATCCCAGCTCAACGATATAGTTGTAATGTCCAAGTTAGGTAGATTATTAGAGGTTGGGAGACCATGATCATGTGATAAACCCTATGAAGAAAAGAAATCTGACGAATGAAGTTCAATAACGTAGTATGACTATTTGAAGTGCCTTACTCTGGGCTTTCCTCCATTGATTGCATAAAGTCGTTACTTTACTTACTATTTCCTTTATTTTAGTTTATAAAAGTTAAACTCTCTATTGGTTACTATTGCATCAAGTTAATCTTAATAATTGAACTAGAATTTCATAATTGTTGGAACAAGTCTCTATGGGATTGATACTTGGCTTTCTTTAAGGCCATTATTTTACTTGTTAGACCACACACACTTGTGTGTACGCTTGGGCACTGTCAATAAATAGTTTATTCATCCTAGTGAATCTACTTGGGGTGCATCGATGTGTTTTTTCCCCAAGAAGGATGGTTCCCTTCGGATGTGCATAGACTATAGGCAACTAAACAAGGTGACAATCAATAAAAAGTATCCTCTTCTAAGGATAGATGATATGTTTTACCAGTTGTAAGGTGCCAAGTTCTTTTCTAAGATAGATCTTCAGTATGGATACCATCATCTAAAGATTACGAAATTGTATAACCCTAAGACAACTTTTCATACTCCGTATGGGTACTTTGAGCTCTTGGTGATGTCATTTGGGTTGACTAACACTCCAACATGTTTTATACATCTAATGAATAGGGTGCTCAGGCAGTATTTGGATCTCTTTGTTAGTGTGTTCATTGATGATATTCTGGTTTATTTGAAGAGTTAGGTGGATCATGCTAATCACCTCCATGTGGTGTTATAGACCTTAAAGGAACAACAATTATGTGTCAAGTTCTCCAAGTGTGAGTTTTGGTTGAACGCTATGACTTTCTTGGGTCATATTATTTCTTATAAAGGGATCATAGTGGATTCGTAGAAGGTTGATGTGGTAAAGAGGTAGCCTATACTTACGACACCATCCGACATTTGGAGTTTCTTGAGTTTAGCCTGGTATTATAGGCAATTTATGGAAAGCTTTTCGTTGATAGCTTCTTCTTTCAATAAGTTGACTCTAAAAAAGGTTAAGTTTTCTTTGCCAAATTCTTGTGAAGGGAGTTTCAAGAAGTTGAAGGATAAGTTATCTTTAGCTCAAATTTTAATGTGTCGTGAGGCATTGATGGGTTTGTAGTTTATTGTGATGCATCTCGGGTAGGACTTGTTGTATGTTTATGTAGCATTAAAAGGTGATTGCATATGCTTCCATGAAGTTGAAGGTACATGAGAGTAATTATCCTACTCATGATTTGGAGCAATTGAATGTTGTGTTTGCTTTAAAATATGGAGGCATTATTTGTATGGTGTTCATATGGATATTTTTTTTATCATAAGAATCTACAACATGTGTTCACCCAGAAAAAGCTTAATCTTAGGTAGAGAAGAAGGCTTGAGCTTTTCAAGGATTATGATATGAGTCCTCACTACAACCTAGGTAAGGATAACATGGTTATTGATGCTCTTAATAGGTTATCCATGTGGAGTTTGGCTCATGTAGAGAAAGGAAAGAAAGAATTAGAGAAGGATATTCACTTTTTGGCTAATCATAGAGTTCACCTTTTGGACACTAATGAGGGTGGTGTGGTGTACAAGAAGTGGGTCGATCATCTCTTCGTGCGGAGAATAAGGAGAATCAAGTGAGTTCCTGATGTCGACGGGTTGTGGCAAAGGATTTTGGCTGAGGTGCATGAGTCACGCTATGCTGTCATCCCCGACCGACTAAGATATATCATAATCTCAAGAAGATTTATTGGCGGAATTGTATGAAAAAGAATGTGGCTATTTTTGTGGCTAAGTACATGTTGTGTCAATAGTTTAAGTTCGACCACATAAGGCTAGGAGGGTTGTATAAGGAAATTGATTTGCTCGAATGAAAGTGTTAAGTGATCACTATGGACTTTGTCGCCGGTTTTCCACATTCTGAAAATCAGTATGATTTGGTTTGGGTCATCATGAATAGGATGACTAACTCTCTACATATTTTACCAGTACAGACTACCTTCTCAATGAAAGATTATGCGAAACTGTATCTCAGGATATTGTGAAGCTACATAGGGTTTCTATTTCGATTATTTTTTATCATGGCACGCGGTTTACATCTCACTTTTGGAAATCTTTTCAGAAAGGGTTGGGGACGAAGGTGAGTCTAACTACCGCTTTTCATCCACAGATGGACGGACAAGTGGAGTGAACTATTTAGACATTGGATGATATAATTCAGGCTTATGTGATTGATTATGGTGGCTATTGGGTTGAGCATCTACCTTGGTGTAGTTTTATTGCAAAAATAGCTATTATTCTAGTAATAGTATGGCCCCTTTTGAGGCATTGTATAGTAGAAGGTGTATATCTCCTATTTGTTGTTTTTAGCTTAGTGAGGTAGACATGTTTGGTCCCAACTTGGTTTACTAGGCTATGGAGAAGGTGAAGGTGATTCAGGATAGGATTAAGGCTTCCCAAAGTTGCAGAAAGTCTTATGTAGATATTACGCATAGAGACATGGATTTTGAGGTTGGGGATATAGTTTTTCTCAAGGTATCTCCCATGAATGGAGTGGTGCATTCTAGCAGGAAAGAAAAGCTTAGTCCTCGGTATGTTGGTCCCTATGACATTTTGCAGAAAGTTGGTAATGCTATTTACGAGCTGGATTTACCTTCTAGCTTGACTTTTGATCATTCTAGCTTTCATGTTTCCATGTTAAAGAAGTGCACTGGTGATCCTTCTTTGATTATTCCTTTTGAAGAATTGTGTATCACGGATTCTTTATCCTATGAAGAAGTCCCAATTGAGATCTTGGATAGGCAAGTTCGTCGGTTGTAGACCAGGGATGTGGCTTTGGTTAAGGTTCTTTGGTAGAACCATAAGGTGGAAGAAGCTACATGGGAAGCAGAGGAGGACATGAAGTCAAAATATTTTCATATATTTTCTGTTCTTTGGATTTGTGTAGAAGGTCGGCGTCTTCAACACATCTTTATTTTTTGAGTTTGTTAAAGAAAAGATTTATATCTTAGCCTCTTTGTTTCTGAACTTTGTGAAACATTTGGAATATGTTTGACAATGTAAATGAATCTAGTGTGTGGTTACCCCTTCCTTGTCCGTCATTTGGGGATGAATGTTCCTAGTGAGGAGACCGAAATACCTTACTTTCTGGACCTTAAAAAATTCCCTGGAATTCTAATCTTTGGACCCAATACGACTCATTTTTATGAGCCATAAGTTGGGGTACGGTTGGTATAGTCTGGTCATATGCTGACCAGTGTTGATTGGTAGGATGGATTTTTGTTACTAGAATGGATATGACTTAGGGGTACTAGTCGTATTGGTAGTGATAGGTCTTTTGGTTCCTTTACTTAATACTAGACTTGGTTACTTAAGTTTGATATGAGTACGGGTGGATCACCATGAGTCATAAGCTAAGGTACGAATCATACCAGGTACCCGTATGGTAAGCAGTGTATAAATCCCCTAGTATTTTAATCTTTTGGGAATAGGGTCATGGATATGGATCATATATGGTGGTTCCGACTTGGCTGGATGAGTCATATATAGACAGTTTGTAATCCAAGGGTTGAGGCTTGGATATGAGTGGTGGATACCAATCATATTGAGAGGGTATGAACGTGAGGTCCAGTTGTATCCCTGTGATAGGATTTTAGTACAACATAATTAGGGGTATTCTAGACATTTCCCTACTTATCCTAATTAGGACGCATAACTTCTAACCTACTAGGGAGGATATTTACCCTATTATTCTATTCATTACCACTTAGAAACTCTTCCTAAATACTCCATAATTCTCTCAAGAGCTATTGGCCAAAGGAAGCTAGGGTTTCAACTAAGGAATCAATTTGGGGCTTGACTTGGTGATTTGTTTCCTTCATTATCTTGGTCTATGGCATGATTCTCTTCGCTTATTGTTAATTTAGTTAAATTCATGGTTTGTATGAATTTTTTCATAATTTTACTGTTATATTTTGGCTTTCAAATATGATTTGGGGTTTTGATGTTAATTGCATGGTTATGATTTCCCATGATTTTAATTATGATTTTATATGAATTAATGGTGGTTTTGGATAATCTAATTTAATGCAAATGGTTCATTGGTAATTGGAATTGGTTTTTGTTATATTATGCCCCCAAGGTGTTTAATAAAATGCTTATGAAGATATGTTTATTGCATTGACTTCTTTTAATGGAATACTTATATGTTATAAACTTGGTAAATTAATTATGCATTGTTTAAATAGTTTGAAAAGGAAAAACTAATTGGTTATGCTTTTGGGGAATATAGGAGTCTCCCAAGTGGTTTAATATAGTAAATGAAAGGGTACTTGAAAGTCCCCTTAAACCTATAAATGGTTGGCTATGGATGATACTTGCAAGTAAGGGTTGGTATGACAATAAAAATATCAATGGCCTTAGTTAATATAGGGATACTGGTTTGGTTATTTGAAAATTGGTTTTAATTGAAAAATAATGGCAGGAGGTGTATCTTAGTCGTGAAAGATGGATATCCCAAGGAGACCAAAATAGAAAACTCATAGTGGCTGATACGAGGTTGGTCTCGGTGATCGTATGTATGATATCATACTATTTTTAGGGGATTTACTAGTCATCCCATGGGATACTTCCTAGTCGTGCGTCTATACATACTGGGGCCCTTTCTGCATGGGGAGCATAACCTGTATAGCCTATGGGTTGTTTAGGATTGCGAAGCTACACAACCCTGGTAAAGCTTTTAAAGGCATGCTAAACCTGGTCCCTTTTCCCGGCATAGTTACATATATATACGTGTATGGTTTTATGCATCATGGATGGTTTTACTTTGTTTTGTAAATGGTATTATTTTATCCTTACCTTAAGAAAATGCTAGCGGTCACTCTCTAACCCCATATACTAGTAGTTTTATACACAAGCTATGCAGGAACCGACTATTCTACTCCTTCTATATAGTGATTGATTTGGGGATAGTATTTGGATTGAAGTGGTGAGCTTCCATCTTTTTGAAAGGCATTATTTCATGTTATGGATATTTTTAGATATTTTAACTTTATTTTGGATATTGGGTTTTGCTATGGTTGGGGGCATGTCCCAACTCTATTTCATTACTCTTTTAGTTAGAGGCTTTGTGGTAATTCTATGGGTTGGTATGGGCGAGATCGGCATTGCTTTTGGCCTTGGCATTGGAATAAGTTGGTGGGCTGACATCATTGGATGATATTAATGGTTGTTCCATCCTATTTCATTTTGGAATTAATTATATTATGTTTTAGGAACGTCTTTGGTTATGCCCTGGTTTATGGCCCTTATTTGGTATGGTTTTGCATGGTTGGACTGTTGGTCTGGGATGGGTGGACTCGATTGATTTATCATGGTTGTGATCTATTCCCAGAGTCCTTATGTGAGATATTACACTATCTTATTATATGCTTGGAATTCACTCAACTCAGGGCAGATGATTGGAGGTTGGGTTAGGTAATGGGGGTGGTCTCTAGTCCTGGTCATATTTGGGATGCCTATTAGGAAAAAGCCCTAGGACAGGTTGTGTCATTGGGAATCCCTTACAGTTATGGTATGTCCAGTGTATGTGGCTACAAGTATTGGGGCTCATTTAGGGGGTTATATTGGACCCATATAGCCCGTGGGAGGTTATGGATAGTTAAGCTTCACATACCTAGGTTAATAGTTTTAAAGGCATGGTAAAGTATGTTCCCTTTCCCGACATAGTTATATATATATGTATAGTTTGTATGCATACAGTTGGTTTACTTGGTTTTACTGGTTGTCATAGTTTAATCCTTATCCTAAGTTCATGCTAGTGTTCACCCGCTAACCCGTCTTCAGGCGGCTGTATCCCCATACGATAAAGGAACTGGACATACTACTCCTCCTGCTTAGCTATTGAATATTTGGGATCATCTATTGGATTGAAGTGGTGATCTTCCATCTTTCCGAAAGGCTCCATTTCATGGATGTTATTCGATGTTTTAATTTATTTATGGACATTGGTTTTGGCTATGGTTGGGGGCATGTCCCAACGAGATTTTGGTACTTTTTTGGTTAGAGGCTTTTGTAGAACTACTATGGCCAGGTATCGGCGGGATTGGTATTCGTTCCAGCCTTAGCATTGGTATTGGTATTGGGGTTGATACCATAGGACTAAATTTTCTTCTGTTCCATCATTTTTAATTTTGGGATTATATATATTGGTTATGGAACTCATATGGTTGTGGTTTGGTTGGTTTGGCTAATGGTTGGGTTTGAACTTTTGGACTCGGTTAGGTCGGTCTCAATAATAGACCTATCCCAGAGTTTGTAAATTAGATAGGTACGCTATCTTGTTATATACTTGAAATTCAGCCAACTTAGGGTAGACGACTGGAGGTTGGATTGGGTAACAGGGTTGGTCTCCGATCCTGATTAGACTTGGAATGCCTTTTATAACAAGGCCCCAGGTCGGGTCATGTTAAGCTCATGTCAGAGCTTTTGGTTCACGGTTAATTAGGAGTCCACAATGCTATTTCTAGTAGAGTCTTTTTTAGGGATGTGTAGCGTGCCACACTAATAAGAGAGAGGATACAAGGCATTTAGGAATATTTCACTTTCTCTGTATTCTATTTTCAAGGTTGGAGTCTAAGTCCTGGAATTTCCTCCAATCCTTTTTTGTTTTCATTTCAGATCATTCCTCGTCAAACGAGAACATGAAAAAATCCTTCTGTCCCATCAAGGGACAACATTGATGGTGTATGCCCTACACCTGAAGTTCACATTCAATCATAAGGTCATATCCCATATTGTTCTAGAGTTCCTCTGGTTGCTACTAGTCCTCCTCAAAGTGAGGTCACTAATATAGAATTTTTTCAGTCAAATCATACAATTGGTCAGTTGGTGGCTACTCAAGCTGAGTGGGATGCATCTGGTGTTCTATCTATTGAGGCCACAAGGATTGGCCAGTTCATAAAAATAAATCCAACTAGTTTTACTTGTGTGAAGGTGGAGGAGGATCCTCAAGGTTTCTTGGATGAAATAGAATAGATTTTAGAGTGATACAGGCCACTAATATGGAAAGGGTTAATATTACAGCTTACCAACTCAAGGATGTTACGTACCAATAGTATAAAGAGTCGAATAGGGATAGAGGTGATGTGGATGAGTTGTCTTTATGGGATGCCTTTTTTAGTGCCTTCTTAAATTGCTTTATTCCTCAGTAGCTGAAGGAAGCAAATATGGAGAAGTTTGTGAATCTTAAACAGGAAAAATGTATGTCAAGAATATTCCTTGAAATTATGCTCCAGATTTGATAGCTGATATGAGGGTGAGGATGAGAAATTTCACTTCTGTACTATCTCGGTATTGGATCATTAAAAGCAACACTGCTTTGTTGATTAAAGATATGGATATTTTGAGGTTGATTGTTCACATGCAGCAGGTGGAGGATAAAAAGAGAAAATAGGCAGAGTTTGGGGAAAAGAAAGGTAAGAAGAGTAGGCTCTCTGAGCAGGGTATTTCTCAGCATCAGGGTGGTCTGTACGAGAGTAAATGGTTGAATAAGAAGTGGGGGAGTTTTGGTTCCTTCTCTACTTTTAGCACTCCTTACTCAAAGCAGGCGGGTGATAGGAGGCAGCAAGGTTGTGATAATTTTTAGATACATAGTGCCCAATCTCTGGCGAGAGGGGCATAGTTGGCTTTTTCGTGTCCTCTTTGCCAGTTTAGTAGTAATATTTATTAGGGCTTTTATGATGAAGGGAGGGATAAACAATTTAAATGTATACAACCAGGTCATATACTTAGAAATTATTCAGTTGATAAAGGTGATTTGAGAGCGGTCAAAGCTCCGATTTCTTTATCTTCTACTTCTGTACCTATTGGTCCTATTTCTGTGTCTGATCTTGCTTCTGGTACTGGCATTGGCTGGAATAAGTTATATGCTCTTGCATCTCGACAGGAATCTAAGGCATTACCTGATATTATTACTGGTATGTTACAACTCTTTTCTCATGACATGTATTTTTTGCTTGATCCAGGGTCCACTCTTTCCTATGTGAACCCACATGTGGTTGTGTGTTTTGGTTTTCTTCCTAAGGTTGTTTCAAATCTTTTTCTATTTCTACCCCGGTAGGTGACTCGATTATAGCTAAAAGAGTCTATAGGGGGTGTATGGTATCTGTTGTTAGAAAGCAGACCTTGGGAGATCTGTTTTCACTGGATATGGTTGATTTTGACATAATTTTGGGGATAGATTAGTTACACTCTTGTTACACGTCCTTAGATGATCGAACCCATAAGGTTTTCTTTAGCTTCCCCGGTGAACAGGTTATAAAGTGTGAGGGTGGTTCCCTAGCTCCTAGGGGGAGGTCTATTTCTTATCTTAAATCTCAGAGATTAATCACCAAAGGGTGTCGTTAACACTTAATCTTGGTTGAGATTTTAAATCAAAGGATCCTTCCTTTCACTTGGTTCTGGTAGTAAGTGGTTTCCTTTTCGAATGATCTTCCTGGTGTTCCTCCAGATAGGGAAATTGAGTTTGGTTTTAAAAACTCGTCCAATATATATTCCTCCTTATAGAATGGCTCTGGCTATGTTAAGGGAACTCAAGTAGCAACTTAAGTATCTTCTGGATAAGGGGTTTATTCATCCTAATGTATCCCCATAGGGTGTACTGGTGCTATTCATTCATAAGAAGGATGGTCCCTTCAGATGTGAATTGACTATCGACAGTTAGATAAGGTAAAGGTCAAAAACAAGTACCCTCTACCAAGGATAGATGACTCATTTCATTAGTTGCAAAGTTCCAAGTTGTTTTCTAAGATAGACCTTCGGTCTAGGTATCATCAAATTAAGATTAGGGAGGAGGATATCCCTACGATAGTTTTTCGTACTCGGTACGGGCAATTTGAATTCTTTGTTATGTCATTCGATTCGACTAATACCCTGGTGGCATTTATGGATTTGATGAACAAGGTTTTTAGGCAGTTCTTAGATCTTTTTGTCATTGAGTTCATTGATGAAATCTTAGTATATTCTAAAAGTGAGGTAGATATTGCCAATCACCACCGCGTGGTGTTGTATACCTTGAAGTAACAATAGTTGTATGCCAAGTTCTCCAAGTGTGAGTTTTGATTTAATGTTTTAACTTTCTTGGGTTATATAATGTCTAGTGAGAGGATAATGATAGATCCTCAGAAGGTGGATGTAGTTAAAAGGTGGCCTAGACCAACCACTCTAACCGATATTCAGAGTTTCTTGGGTTTGGTTGGGTGTTATAGGTGGTTTGTGGAAAAATTTTCAATCATAGTTGCCCCATTGACTAAGTTGCCTAAAAAATAAGTAAATTTTTGGTAGTCGCAAGCTTGTGAAGGGAGTTTTGTGAAGCTTAAGGATAAGCTAACTTTGGATCCAATTTAGACATTGCCTGAAGGTAATAAGGGGTTTATGGTTTATTGTGATGCATCTAGGGTGGGACTTGGTGGTGTTATGATACCACATGGGAAAGTAATTTTTTGTACTTCTAGGCAGTTGAAGGTGCATGAGAGGAGTTGTCCTACTCATGATATGGTGCTTTTAGAAGTAGTTTTTTCTTAGAGAATATGACGACCTTATTTGTATGGAGTGCACATAGACATCTTTTCTAATCATAAGAGTGCAGTATGTGTTCACATAGAATAAGTAAAATCTCAGACAGAGGAGATGGTTAGAGCTTCTCCAGGACTATGATATGAGCCTTCACTATCATCCAGGTAGGGATAATGTTGTTGTTGATGCTCTTAGCAAATATGGGTAAGAAAAATTGGTAATTGGTGTAGGCTATTCACCGCTTGGATAATCTTGAAGTTCATCTCATGGACTCCGAGAATAGCGGTCTGTTGGTATAGGAAACGGTTAGATTATATCTTGGTGCAGAGATTAAAGAGAAGCAAGTGCTAGATCCTATCTTAATAAAAATCAAGAGTGATGTAGCTGGGAAAAATGTAATGGTATTCAAGATCAGTGGTGATGGTACTTTACGGTACTGAGGGAGGTTGTGTGTTCCTGACATCGATGAGTTGCGACAAAGGATCTTGGCTGAGGTTCATGAATTGTGTTGTGTTGTTTATCTCGATTCTCAAAGATGTATCATGATCTTAAAGATATATATTGGTGGAATGATATGAATAAGGATGTGGCTAATTTTGTAGCCAAGTGCATGGTGTGTCAATAAGTTAAAGTTGAGCATATGTGGATTGGAGGGTTGTATCAAGAAATTGATTTTCTTAAGTGGAAACGGGAGGTGATCAGTATGGATTTCGTTATCGGTCTTCCTCAATCAAGTAACAAATTTGATTTAATTTGGGTCATCGTGCATTGGATGATAAAGTCTGCTCATTTCTTGCCAGTGAGGACTACCTTTTCAGCAGAGTATAAAGTGAAGTTGTATCTTTAGAAGATTGTGAAACTGCATGGGCTACCTTTTTTGATTATCTCTAATTGTGGTATGTTGTTTTCATCTTATTCTTTGTGGTCTTTTCTAAAAAGGTTGGGTACTATGGTGAGTCTGAGTACTGATTTACGTTCTCAAATGAATGGGCAGGCGAAAAGAATAATTCAGACATTGGAGGATATGCTTCGAGAATGTATGATTAATTATGGTGGCAATTAGGTTGAGCATCTACCTTTCGTAGAGTTTAGTTACAACAATACCTATCACTCTAGTATTGGTATGGCCCCTTTTAAGGCACTATATGGTAGGAGGTATAGATCTCGTATTCGCTGGTTTTAGCTTGGTGAGGCGGATATGTTTGGTCCAAATTTTGTTTATCAGGTTATGGAAATGGTGAAGGTGATTCGGGATAGGCTTAAGGCTGCCCAAAGTTGCAAAAATTCCTATGCGGATATAAGGCGTAGAGACTTAGAGTTTAAGGTTGAGGATAAGGGGTTACTAAAAGTATCTCCCATGAAAAGAGTAATGTAGTTTGGTAAGAAGGGGAAGCTTAGACCTCGGTTTATTAGTCCTTATGCGATTTTTTGGTGGTTTGGTAATGTTGCTTATGAATTGGAGTTTCCTTCTAGATTGAGCTCTATTCATCCAATATTTCATGTCTCCATGTTGAGGAAGTTCCTGGTGATCCTTCTTTGATTATTCTTTTGGAAGGGTTGAGTATCTCGGATTCTCTGTCTTACGAAGAGCTTCTAGTTGATATCTTGGATAGGAAGGTTTGTCGGTTACAGACCTAGGATGTGGCCTTGATTAAATTTTTATGGAGGAACCACAAAGTGGAAGAGGCTACATAGGAAGGTGAGGAGGATACGAAGTCCAAGTATCCGCATTTGTTTTCTACTCCCAGGGTTCGTGCGAAAGGTATATGTTCTTGAACACATTTAATTTTTTGAGTTTGTTAAAGAAAAGATTAATAACATTTCATAAATGTTTCCTAACTTAGTTAAAGATTGGATTGATATTCAATAATGCAAATGAATCATGCATGTGGTTACCCTACCTTGTTCGTCATTCGGGGACAAATGTTCCTAGTGGGGGAGGAGACTGAAATACCCTGGGTTTGTGGACCTTGAAAAATTTCCTATATTTTTGGTCTCTAGATAGGATACGACTAAGGGCAATGACTCATACACTAAGATACGAGTGGTATGGGTTAGTCGTATGTTGACTAGTGTTAGTTAGTGGGTTGGATTTTATTTCTGGAATCGGTATGACTTGTGTGGTACGAGTCATACCGGTGAGTGATAATGCTCAAACTACACTCTAGAATGAATGTAAGAGATCATTGTCAATATAAAACCCAACTAGGTTGGGGTCGAATCAGACAGGGAATAGGGTGTGAACTTTGATTTGTTTATGAAATACTTTACTGGTACTTTACTGATTCCAAAAATGGGGGTTTAAGTTTAACAGAGAGTCAATTTTCACTTTCAATATTTTAGTGTTTGTAACAAAGATAAATGGGAGACTAGAGTTATGTTCACCATGGGTTTTGGGAATTGACAGATACTAGGTAATGCTTAAGACTCTTGAAGTAAGTAGAAATAGCAGAATATCCCTGACGATGATACTATCTGACTTATATCTTGACCTCACTAGACAATTTATTATCTAATTCTCTCGAACATAAATAACTTATCTTTTTCTAATTAAGATTTTATCTTAGGTAGATTAATCTAGTAACGACATCAATAATTAAACAGAAGGTTGGTAGCTTCTGAGTCCCTGTTGATAATCACGTGCTCTAGTTTATTTCTCTGTTAAAAGCAAATAAGCCTAAGGCATAACCTATTGTTTGCAACCAATAGATTCAATTTAAAGCAACAAAATTTCAACATGTCCTACTACTCTTTGAATCCATTAAATACCTAGCATCATATCAACCCCTAATCCATGGATCCCATAACTCGGGCTAATGGAATTTGTCGGTCATGATTTGATGAACGAAATAACAAGTTGGATTCATGATAATATGGATATATTTACTAATGGATGAAACCCAACATGTATTTATTCAATTTAATCACAAGATAAAAACCCACAACAATTGATAAGTGTTTGGAAAGAAAACAAGAAAAATTTCTAATGAAAAAGATGAAGAAATTTTACGTGCCACCCTCCGAGTTAATTGTCTGATAGCTTCCCAATAAAAATCCAAAACAAGATTGTTTTAAAAAAACTAAAAACAAGTCTTTAAATAGTTAATTCTAACTAAGGAAACAAATATTAAGATTTTAGTTTTCTCTTCGGAATAGTCGACGTCAATCTTGATGGCGTGTCAGACGTCAGATGATGTGTGCAAGATATCGTCAAAGATTCTAGTGAAATTTTATATTCTGAATCTTTTAACGGCAAATCTGACAGCGTGTCAATTAACTGACGGTGCGTGAAAAATGTCGTCACATCTTCATTGGAAATCATCATGTTTTGCTTCGAGTTAACGGCAATTTTTATGCCTTATCACAGTTGTGACGGAGCTTCAAAAAGGTCATCACACATCACTTCAGTTCTTCTGATTCTATCTATGCTTGAAGGTAACTTTGATAGCCTTTCACATATCTGACGGTGCTTCAGAAATGTAGTCAGCTTTACTTCAGCTTATTTGCACCAGATTCCAGTTGATTTCTTCTTTTTTCCTTTTGTTTCCTCCCCTATCACTCACATCTGCATTAATACAATAAAAACAGTCAAAACTAACAAAAGTTGCTTAAGACCTTGCAATTATTCCAAGTTAAAAGCCTCAAATGTGTTAGCATCTGCTCATACATCAACACCCTCAACCTAAAAGAATTGCTTGTCCTCAAGCAACCAAAACAGAACTAGGAGTATACAAAGAACAATTCGGCAACTAACTACTCTTATCAGGTCAGAATATATACACCATCTCCACGATCAATCAAAGTAAAATCAATTGTGTTTAGTATTTGGAAACTACCATGCAACTCACAAGTATCTAGATATGGCAAAAATCTCAGCTATAACAACCTAGCACATACCCAAATTACATTATCCAAACAAAGCAGTTCTTACCAACATACCTAGTGTGCCCTCACTCAGATTCACATGTATAGACATAACGATGAACATAAGACTCTCTCTCAGAGTGAAGTTCTAACATTGCGCATCAAATGCCATAGGCTTTACCTTATAGTCAGTACCTAAGTCTTCAGACATGTCAGTTAAGATCATTATAGGGATTTTCTCAAACTTGTAATGTAGGCTAGGGGATGGTATGATATTCATGGGTATTTTATAGTGACTACACCTCCTTGGTACTACATTCAATCTTAGGGTTTCAAATTTTGACCTTATTTTTCTCCCTATTTTATTTATCAAGCATGCTTAAGATGGGTGCTGTCAGTTCAAGCATTAGATTAACTTTTTCAGTTTTTGTCTTTTCCTATTTTCTTTATCACTGCACCCAACTTGTTATTCATTTTCCTTTTTTTACCTCTCTTCATACTCATATTGCATCATGCACCTCTATAGTAGCCACCCTCAACTTAGGTTATTTGCCTAAGTCAAGGTGCACAGTGTCTAAGGAGAGCCAGGGCCAAAATAGGTTCATTGTGATATAATGGGAAGGTGAAAGGTGTACAAGAAAGAACTAGGCTATTTAGGCTCAAAAAATGATAAAGATATATTATTCATAACTGGATGGTCATTTAAGTTAAATTGGGTTAACATGCTAAAATGGCCTATGATCATTTCCTAATGCCTATCCGATGACTATGACATGACTAACTGGGTAAGTACTGGATTCAACGCACAACGGTAACTAAGTAAGACCTTACATGCATATGGCACACAAGTATATCACATCACTACTCATCCGTTTCATGCATTTGTTTTCTACAGGTTATTCATTTTCCATATCAATGCCACAGATAGATACACAGTGGTCACAATGGATGCAATCCACACAGTACACAATAGATCACACCACTAGAGAGGTACTCAAAAATCATGAAACAAGCTAACTGCCTCAAGTACTTGTACTACTCCTAATTATCTACTGAACATTTTACAACAACAGTTTCCCTACACCCTCAACTTAAAATTAAGAAATAAAAAGCATTAAGGGTTAGGATATACCTGAAGACAGTTAAGCTTGTGGATCCTGGGTCTCTGACCCTGCTACTGCATCATCTGCTTTCTTCCCCCTACTCGTAACATTTGTCTTTGCAGTGTCTAGAGCCTAGCTCGATGAAGCACCTGCAGCCCTAGCTCTGATGGTTACTTCCTATTTCTCCGTGTCAGCCAGAGACTCCAATCTTTCCCTTTTCAAGTCTTCCTTCTCTACCTTCTTCTTTGCTTTCATTTTAGCTTTCCTTTCCTCTTCACTATCCGGCTTATCTCTTGTTCTTTCCTTTCTTTTCCCCTTTTTTCTTCTTTTTCTTTGGGGAATCCACAGTAAGATCAAAGATAGGAATTTCTTTGTCTACATCATGCATGGCTGATCGTGTTTGCACTATAATTTGGTGCAGCTGCAACATCCCAACCACAGCCTTCACCTTGTCCAACGCAGCCCTGAATGCGACAAGATTAACACCTATTATCTCTCTTATCCAGGCATCGAATTTGTTCTCTAGATCTTCCACCCGCCCAAGCAAAGTTATGAAAAGTTTAAGTATAGCCTTGATTCTTTTATCTACAGCGGCGGTAAACTATTTGGTAAAGGCATGTAGTTGTACCTCGTACCAATTTACTTGCCTAGCCACCTTCCTGATATCAATCAGCTGAAATATAGAACCTGTTGCTACTGGAGAAACTGAGGTAGTCACCTCACTTTGAGGCACTGAGCCTACATGAGCTGAATATGCTGGTGGTTTTGGTACAACTTCATAGCTTTGCACCCCCACATCTGGTGCTGAAATAGTCTCAGTGACTGGAGGATTTACGGCGCCAACTGCATCTCGATCAAGTCGCAAGCCCGGCTGAATTTTAACTTTTCTGATAGGGTTGTGGATATTCTTGGCATGTAACTCAACATCAATAACTAAAATCTCAGGTACATTAGTTGCTTTACACAACCTAGTAATTAGACATGGGAATTGATATGGAGCATTGGGTCTTGTGAGCCGAATCTTGATCTCTTCCTCTATAATTTCTCCAAAATCCAAGGGAGTTCTATCTATCAAGCTTGCAACCAATATTTCTCGTTCATCCCCCAATATATTGTCTCTCTCGATGAATCCGTACTAAACCCCACCATAATCTTGCCTTTGAATTTAGAGATTCTTTGGTTATCTTTTTTGCAAGATTATTCAGCCACTCAGGTTCCCCATCTGCTAAGAGAGTTGCTAGCCATTTGCACTTATTTTCCTAATGCTTTAACTGGGCATAGAAGGTAGGTGATGTGGCTCGTGGAACAAAGGCTAGCCCATGAATAAACCTACTTATGGTGGCGTCTGATACATCTACCCTCACTCCACGTACTGCAGCTTTGGTCAGTAAAGGCTTATCTGAAGTTCTATCCCCTTCTTTACACATATTTTCCATCGTAGCCTGGTAGTTCACGTAGAACTCCCAGACTAACAAAGGACAGTAAACACCACTTCCCCTAGTAGTCCACTCCAGGCTATAATCCTTAAGTTTTTGCATCACCTCAGGGCATATGATCAACTATGTAGTGATAATCTTCTTCTCCTCTAAAATTGGCCTTCAAGCACTTCTTCGATCTGTTCTATAAAGTCCGTCCCAAAAGATTGTTTTAGCTCCAGGGATTTTCTATCTCACATTTTTCCTTATCTTGAGGATTTTACATTTCACCAAAGTTCCCCGTACTGGAGAATCCTTATCACCTTGCTATTCCGATGATGGTGATTCAGATTCAGTCTCTTCAGCTGTAGGCTTCTCAGAACGCTCATTTTCAAATTCTTATTCGATGTTGTATGACTCCTGCTCAGTATGTTCTGATCCTTGTTTCTCCGATGCTTGATCAGATGAGGTTGTTACCTCAGTATCATTAGTATCGTCCACCTCAATAGGCTTAGGTAGTGGTGGTGTCTTTGTACCATCCCTCTTTCTAATCCATCTGAGCAGTGGTTTGTCATCTTCATAATCAGAGTCCTCATTGACAAGTTTCCGAGGTACACTCTCTTTATCCGCTATCTTTGGTATAGTTGGATTCTTTTTCTCAGGTACCATGCTCAGTTCTGAATGTTGAATCTTAGATGATGTACTTCGAGCACTTAGAATTATGAGTGAGAGAAAATTATAATAATAGAGAGGGAAGGTTTCTTGACTTAACTCTCAAGCTTCAACTTACAAGGAAAGTATTAAAATTTTGCCTTATATGGAAATAAATTTGAAAAAGGAAGGGAAATAATTCACTAAGGAAAGAAAACCAAAACTGAAAAAAAAAATATGTAGTACGCGGGAACATGAACAGCTTTTGCTGGGCCGGGCTAGCTCAAATTTTTAAACTGGACCCAACTTGTTTGACGGTAGTTTTTACGGCCCGTCAGAGATCGTACAATGCTTCAAATTGTTGGCAACCTTAATAGTGTAAGCTTTTACTTGATTGTTTTGATGACGTTTCTCATGGCTTGTCATACTTATGACAGCCCATCAAAATTAACATCAACCTTCTCAAGCTAACTGAGAGCAGTTCACCTCCTTTGTACAACTCTTAGCTATACAAATTATCAACACTAGTGCACCAAAATAAAAACTTTGGGTTGCCTCCCAAACAACGTCTGATTTACGTCACGGCTTGACTTGGTTATCTCAACTACTCAGACTTCGGAAATATACCATATCGATACCTCATTACCATTTTCCTGGAATATATCCACAACCAAAAATATATTCATCTCCTCTACTTGCTTCATAGGAGAATGCATTTTGAATCTGGCCTTCCTTTTTCGATAACTGAACCTTAGCTCATTGAGCTCTATATCAACTAGTACTCTTCCCCTGGCTAACAGTGGCCTACCTAAAATAATGGGTACCTGAAAATCAACATTGCAATCCAATATCACAAAATCTGTAGGCAAAGTAAAGTCATCCACCTTTACCGGTACATCATGCAATATTCCAGCTGGTCGTTTCACCGATCTGTCTGCCATCACAAGATGCATCGTTGTGGGGGTAGTTTCCCCCAATCCAAGTTTCTTGTAGATATCAAGTGGCATCAGATTAATACTTGCTCCTAAGTCACATAAGGCTTTGGTAAAATTCATGGACCCAACTGTGCATGGTATAATAAATGCTCCAGTGTCAGGCTTTTTCTGCACTAAAGATTGAGAAGAAACAACACTACAGTGGTAGATGTTGTCCACCTGTTCACATCTTACCTTCCTCTTCTTTATTAATAATTCCTTCATAAATCTAGCATAGTTTGGCATTTTCTCAAGTGCCTCCATCAATGGCACATTCACTGTCAGTTGTTTCAGTATTGCCATGAATTTCCTAAATTTTTTGTTAATTGCTTTCTTCCCTAATCTCTGAGGAAAGGGAGGTGGTGGTCTTGGAATTTCTTTCAATACCATTTCCCCTTCCTTTTCATCTTCTTTCTCTAAAATATCAACAAAACTATCCAGTTTCTCAGACTCCACTAGATTTCTTCCTTCTAATTCATTAACACTTACCTCATCCCCTACAGAGGTGCCCACAGGAGGGCCACATAACATCTTACCACTTTTAGTGGTAATCTCCATATAAGAGCCATCAGTCCGTGGGTTTTGAACTATCTCACTAGGTAAAGTACCTATTTTTCTTTGGTTCAGTGAAGTAGAGAGTTGGCTCATCTATTGCTCCAACTGCTTAATAGAATCAGAGATGATCTAACCAACTGACTGAGGGTAAAAAACTCACTCTTCATAGTAGCTACCCTCGAGTTGGTATATTCAACTCCCTTTAACAGTTTTTCCAGCATGTCCTTCATAAACATCATGCCAGAACTAGTTGTTGTAGTATCCCAACTTCTAGGAGGAAAATACAAAGTACTTCTGTCATTATTGTTTCTCCAGTGTCCCTGCTCCCTATCTTTATAATCAGGCTTTTCAGAGAAATTCAAACCTTGATTACCTTGGCTATTGCCTCAAAAACCCCCTGATTATACACATAGTTTGCCTCCGCATCAGCACTTGCTCAAACAGTACCCTGAGATTTCACCGCTTTAACTATTTTAGTCTTACCGAATATCAAGTGCTTGGCTAGCAAGTCCATCTGTGTCTTCAAATTGGCCATGTCCTGATCATGCTCCTCATCCCTTTTACGTTGCTCCACAGTTATACCACCAGAAATAGTTGGGCTAGCAACCAAAGAATCCCTAGTGTTCCAAGCCCGACTCTATTTGGTCATTTTATTAAGTATGTTATAAGCATCTAGAAAAGAGAGGTCAATGAATGAACCACCTATAGCATTGTCAAAAATTAGCTTTGTCACAGAGTTGAAAGCTCAGTAAAAAGTCTCCATAAAGTACAAGTCCATCATATTGTGTTTCGGACATTGTGCAAGTTTTTTCTTAAATCTTTCCTAGGTTTCATGTAATGCTTCATTCAGGAGCTGTCTAAAGTTACTAATTTTATCCATCAACTGTACCCTTCTAGGTGGTGGAAAGAACCATTCTAGGAACTCATCTTTCAATTGTCTCTAGTTGGTTATAGAATCAGGCTCTAGTTCATTCAACCACATTGTTGCCTCTCCAGACAGAGACAACGAAAACAACCTCAACCTGATCGCATTCTGGCTCAAACCCAAATTGTCAAAGAATTTGCAAATGGTGATGAAGTTCACCAAATTCATGTTCGGATCATCACCAGGAAAGCCTCCAAATAATCCCTTCAAATTCAGGAGTTAGATCATAGTACTTTTTATGCTGACTTTTGTACCTGGTTCAAACGGTGGAGGAATGATAGCACCCGTTACACTAGCTCCTTTTATTCCTTCATTATCTTTACCAGCCTCATATTGAATAGGCTTTTTACCATATCTTCCTCAGACTGGATGGTTTCTATTGACATTTTGCTGCACTGGTGTAGCAACTTGCTCCACTCTCCTTGGGTTTTAAGGATTCAGTAATTCCCCATCACCCAAGTCTTCATCATCAGGGTTCTAGTGACGTGATCGTTGACCGAAATTTTGCACATTCACCTAAGCCTAGCCAAAGTAGCTAGTCTCTCTGCTTCCTGTTATTTATCTATTCTCCCTATCAGCTGAGGTTCCAGGTTGATTGGTAAAAGCAGTTCTCCAGAACTTCTTGTTTCTGGCATAAACAACACAACACCTAAGATAGACAAAAACAACAAATAAACGTAAATCTAGGAAACTTAACTATAAGCAAATTTTTGTGCACAAACTTTTAGTCTACAACCGTATTCCTCTGCAAAAGCGCCATTTTTTATAATGCTCAAACTACACTCTGGAATTGGTGTAAGCAGTCGTTGTCAATATAAAACCCAACTATGTTTGGGTCGAATCCCATGGGGAATAGGGTGTTTACTATGATTTGTTTATGTAATACTTTACTGGTAGTTTATTATTTTTGAAAATGGGAGTTTAAGTTTCACAGAGAGTCAATTTTCACTTTCAATATGTTAGTGTTTGTAACCAAGATAAATGGGAGACCATAGTTATGTTCACCATGGGTTTTGGGAATCAACAGATACTAGGTAATGCTTAAGACTCTTGAAGTAAGTACAAACAACAGAATATCCCTAACGACGATACTATCTGACTTGTATCTTGACCTTACCAGAAAATTTATTATCTAATTCTCTAAAATGTAGATAACTTATCTATTTCTAATACAATTTTATCTCAGGTACATTAATCCAGTTATGACATCAATCGTTAAACAGAACGTTGGAAGCTTCTGAGTCCCTGTTGATAATTCACGTCCTCTAGTTTATTTATCTATTAAAACTAAATAAGCCTAAGGCATAACCTATTGTTTGCAACCAATAGATTCATGTTAAAGCAACAGAATTTCAAGATGTCCTACTACTCTTTGAATCCTTTAAATACCTAGCATCATATTAAACCTTAATCCATGGATCCCATAACTCGGGCTAATAAAATTAGCCGTTCATGATTTAATGAATGAAATAACAAGTTGGATTCATGATAAGATGGATAGATTTACTAATGGATGAAACCCAAAAAGTATTTATTAAGTTCAATCACAATATAAAAACCCACAATAATTGATAAGTGTTTGGAAAGAAAACAAGAAAAATATCTGATGAAAAAGATGAAGCAATTTTATGTACCATCCTCCGAGTTAATTGTCTGATTGCTTCCTAATAAAAATCCAAAAAAAATTGATTTAAAAAATCTAAAACAATTCTTTAAATAGTTAATTCTAAATAACAAAACAAAAATTAGGATTTCAGTTTTCTCTTCGGAATAGTCGACGACGATCTTGACGGCGTGTTAGACGTCTTGCGACGTGTGCAAGACATCTTGAAAGATTCCAGTGAATTTTTATCTTCTGAGTTTTCTGACGGCGTGTCACATAAGAGATAGCACGTGAAAAATGTCATCACATCTTCATTGGAAATCATCATGTTCTGCTTTGAGTTGATGGCAATTTTGATGCCTTATCACAGTTGTGACGGAGCTTCAAAAAGGTCATCACACGTCACTTTAATTCTTCAGATTCTGCCTACCCTTGATGGTGACTTTGACAGCCTTTCACATATCTAATAGCGCTTTAGAAATGTCGTCAGCTTTACTTCAGCTTATTTGCACCAGATTTTAACTGATTTGTTCCTCTTTCCTTTTGTTTCCTCCCCTATCACTCACATTTACATTAAATCAATAAAAATAATCAAAACTAATAAAAGTTGCTTAAGACTTTGCAATTATTCTGAGTTAAAAGCCTCATATATATTAGCATCTGCTTACACATCAGTGACTATAGGTTGTTTGGTTACTTCTCTTAGTCTTACACTTGGTAACTTAAGTTGGATCTATGTATGAGTTGCTCACCATTATTCATAAGCCACAGTATGAGTCATACCTTAGACTCGTATGGTGGCCAGTGTTTAATTCTCTTAGGATTCTATCTTGTAAGGGCTGTGGATCATGGGTAATAGTCATACACTTAGATACGACAGGGTTTGGGGTAAGTCATACCTTGGATATTGTTGCGTCTAAGGGAGATAGACTTGGGTAATAGTTGTGGGTACCACTCATATAGGAGGGTACGACTGATATGGATAGTCATACCCCTTTGATGGGGTATTGGTGCAGTTTAAGTGAGGGTAATCTAGATATTTTACCACTTAACCTATTAAGGCCTCATGTCTTTTAACTCACTTGGAAGGATATTTGACCTATTATTCTATTCATTAGCACTTAGAAACTTGTATTAAACACTCTTCAGTTCTCTCTAAAGCTTTTCGATAAAGAAAGGCTGAGGTTTCATCTTAAGGATTACTTCGGGGCTTGTGTTAGTGATTTCTCTTCGTCATCTTCTTTGTTTCAGGCATGTTCTTTTCCCTCATTGTCAGTTCCAACTAAAGGCATGGTTTTATTCAATGTTTTCATGGTTTTATTATTGTGTGGTTTTGACTTTTCAAATATAATTTTTGGGTTTGGGTTATAAATGCTTGGTTATGGTCTTATCATGTTTTAATTATGCTTTTATATGCTTTAATGGTGGATTTGGATAATTGGCTGCATGGGAATGGTTACTTGGTAATTAGCTTTAGTTTTTGAAATACTATGCCTCCAATATGTTTGATAAAATGCCTATGGGAATGTTTTCACTACATTATTGTATTTTAATGGAACTATTGCATGGTTTAAACTTGGTAATGGAACCCTAAATTGCTAAATGGTTTGGAATGGTTTAAATGGAATGATTTTATGGTCATGGTTATGGTTAATTAAAATCCTTATGGGGTACAATGGAATCCAAGTAAACATGTTAATGAATAACTTGTAGGATATGTGGGACTCCCTTAAGCAACCTAATAGCGGAACAATTGTGGGGTAAATGGGACTCCCCCAAGTTAAATTAGTAAATAGGTACATGGGAATCCTTTTACCTTAAAAATTTTTGGCTAAGGACAATATTTATAAGTTATAGTTGGTATGATGGTACCACTATTGATAACTTTGGTTAATAATAAATAAAATAATGGATTGGTTGGTTGGGAGGTTTTAATTGGAAAATATAGTGGGGTGTGATAGCTAACCGTAAAAGTTGTATTTCAATGAACGATCACTAGAAACTCATGTTTGCCGACATCAGGGGTAGGATATGGAAACCCTTTTATGATAGCATGAGGTACGCGAGAATCCTAAAAGTACATTGTATATATGTATCATGGAGAGTGAGGGTACTTAGGAATCCCTTACTCTTATGTTATCTCCGGTTCGTACGGCTACAATCATCGAGGCCCATTCAGAGGGTTACATTGGGCCCATATATACCATAGGTGTTAAGGACGGTGAAGATTTACATACCCAGGTTAATGTTTTTAAAGGAATGCTAAACCTGGTTCCCTTTCCCGCATAGTTATATATATATGTATAGTTTGTATGCATGTGGTTGGTTTACTTGGTTTTACTGGTTGGCATTATTTTATCCTTATCCTAGGTTTATGCTAGCATTCACCAACTAACTCATCTTCAGTCAGTTGTATTCCCACGCGATGCAGGACCAACCATTCTATTATTCCTACTTAGCTATTGGACATTCGAGAGCAGCTACTGGATTAAAGGGTGAGCTTTCATCTTTTCGGAAGGCTCCATTTTGTAGATGTTATTTTATATTTTGGTTTATTTATGGACATTGGTTTTAGCTATGGTTGGGGGCAGGTCCTAATTGGATTTTGATACTTTTTTGGTTAGAGTCTTTTGTGGAACTACTGTTGTTTGGTATGGACAAGATTGGTACTGGTGTCAGCCTTAGCATTGGTATTGGTTTTGGGGCGGATACCGTAGGACTAAATTTCTCACTGTTCCATCCTCTTTTATTGTGGGATTATATCTAATTATTATGGAACTCATATGGTTATGGTTTGGTTGGTGTAGCTATTGGTTGGGTTCAGATAGTTGGACTCAGTTGGGTCGGTCTCGGTAATAGTCCTATCCCAGAGTTTGTAAATTGGATAGTTAGGCTATCGTTTTATATACTTGAAATTCAGCCAACTCAGGGCAAATGGTTGGAGGTTGGGTTGCGTAACAGGGGTGGTCTCCCTTCCATGTCAGACTTGGGACTCCTATTATGAGAAGGCCTCGGTTCGGGTCGTGTCAAAGACCCAACTAACCATGTCATTCTAATACCAAGTCTCATTTTTTAAAGATAAACCTTTACCCTTATAAATTGAAATAGATACTCTCATTCTTATTTTTCAAATGTCAAGTTGTATTTTCAATTGCTTTTATCATTGTAAGTTGAAAATCCATAGAATTTACTTGGAGGGCATTTTGAAATACCATAAATTTTTTTACAATAATTTAGTTCATCATAAGAATAGTAAAAAAAAAATCCTAGACAACTAAAAGGCTTTTCAACCTTACCAGAACCTTTCAGATAAAAAAAACTTGCAAATTAGTCTCATTATGAGTATAATCCATCACAAAGTCTTCTCACTAAATTTACGTAGTAGACCTAGTAACACAAGAAAATTAAAGGAAAGGTGTCTTGTAAGTCTTGAATGAAGGATTGGTGACATTGACCAACTTAAAGGGTCAAACATAATTAGGAAACTTGATTAAGTTAACTATTGACTTGATTAATATTTTCAAAACTTTCTAATCTTTTAAAAAATATAAATCAACCAACACCCTTCTCCACTCCAAATCATCTACTGTCGCTCTCCTCTCTCTCTCTCAACAGCTTCTCTCAACTCTCTCCTAACTAATATTTCTGCAAAATTTTTCCCTTCAATATCCGACGACTTTAACCTCCGACGACAAATATTTGGGCGAGTTCCTTTTCGACTTTGAACCATCAATCAACGTGAAGACTTCTTCGGCGATAACAACTTTGAGTTCTTTGTCATCCCATTTCTTCTTTCACAGGTAAAATATTATATCATTTAATTTATGAAGAAACAGAGGAACTTGAGCTAACTTCTCTTCTAGTATTGGTTAACAATTTTAATATGCTTTGTTTATATTTGAAGTGTGGACTAAATAAAACCCTAATTTCTATAATTTCTTCTCTACTCTTTTCGATGTGAAATATAATATTTTGTTATTATTGTTGTTCTTGTTGTCGAACTGTTGATTCTATTTGTTGGTATTTTTGGTCACCATTTATGTTCTTTGTGTGTTTGTGTGTTTTTATGTGTTGTGTTAGGTTGATTTATTATTTTTCATAGTTAAAATGGTGTTGCAATAGATTAACCATCTGATGCAACAGATTAACCATATGATACAACAAATTAACCATCTAATGCAACAGATTAAGCATATGATCCAACATATGAAATTCTGAAGAAATAGATTAAACATCTAATGCAACAGATGAACTTAACAGATAATTTATCTATTGTGACAAATAACTCTCCTATTTGAAGAAGTATGAACAATAATGATTCAACAAATAACTCATTTGGCAATAGATGAGTGATTTTTTTCAACAAATGTGTGGCCTATTTTTATTATTTCCAATGGATTACTCATCCGCTGCAACAGGTTGCTTATAGGTTGCAAAAAATAAGCAACCTAGTGCAACAAATGAGAGGTCTATTTTTCTTGTTTCCAATGGATTACTTATTCGCTACAATAGATTGGTTATATGTTTCAACAACAGATAAGTGATCTATTTCTATTATTTCTAACAGATTACTCATTCGTTGCAACAGGTTGGTTATAGGTTGCAATAGATATTGTACCTGGTGCAACAAATAAGTGATCTATTATCATTGTTTCCAACAGATTAGTCATCCACTGCAATAGGTTGGTTATATGTTGCAACAGATAACCTTCCTAATGCAACAGATGAGTGATCTATTTTTATTATTTCCAATGGATTACTCATCTATTGCAACAGGTTGGTTATATATTCAAACAAATAACCTTTCTGGTGCAATAGATGAGTGATCTATTTTTATTATTTCCAATGATTTATTCATCCATTACAACAGGTCGGTTATATGTTGCAACAGACAATATACCATGTGCAATATATGTGTGGTCTGTTAGATCTGTTATTTTATTGTTGTGTATGTTAGATTTACTGTTATCTTTTTTAACAATGCATTTATCAATTATAATCTATTTTATGATTCTATTAATTAAAGATAATATGGCTCCTAAAAGAAAGAAAACCAAAAAAATTCTAAGTAAAGGTACAAGTGAAGCATCTAGGCTACATCCACCACTCTATGAGCTTGCTTTACAAACGTTATCTCAATCGTGAGTAAAAGATAATAAATAAAAAGAGGAGGAATATTTCAAAAGAGAAGATCCAAATTCTAATAGCTCTTACGCCGAAGAGTTGTTTAAAACCTTCAGCATTGATCGTTATCTTGTGAGAAAGCAGTGCGATGATGCCGCAGATTTAATGGGTGATTTCGTGGTTAAGTTAGCCATGTGAAAATCTTTCGATGTCTTCAGAAAAATACTTTGAGAATAAAAATTGGATTCTTTTTTCAGGGAAAGCTGTTTTGGGCAATATCTTCATTTATCGAAGGACAACAATGCTCGTTTTTAAATTAAAATGGTATAAGATCTTCTCAAGCTTAGGTTTATGGATGAAAACAAAGATAAGATGGATGAGGTGTGGATAAATTTTTATGGCATGCCTATTTGTTTTGGTTAGAAGGAGTTTACCATAGTTATTGGACTAAAATGTTATCCTTCTCCTCCTTCTCAAGTTATACCTACTCTAACTCAAAAAAAGCACCGCACACATACAAAAAAGGCAAAGGAAAGTCTAGTGATCGTAATGACCTGGTGTCCATTGTTGGTCCAAGCTTCAAAAACAAAAAATTGATAGAAGCATTCAAAGGTAAAATACTTTCAATGAAGCACAAGCAATCATTGTCCTTGGTTTGGTTTGTACATAATATTCTTTGGGCGAGCGATGTTAGCAACAACATAAGCCTCGGTTTATTAAATATCTTCGAGGATCTTGAGGCATTTAACAGCTATAGTTGGGGTTATGAAAGATTCAAATTGACTATCAAATATTTTTTGACTCCATTAACGCCAAAGACAATCAACTTATATGTCTTTCCAAGGGCTTGCATGATAAATATTTCTTTTATTATGATACGATTTATTTTAGTAAATAATGTTTTTAATTTATTGTCATTATGTTATAGGCTTGGGAATTTGAAACCATTTGTTATTTGAGAAAAAAAGTGAACTACCTGGAAGAAGTTTTCTGTCCAAAAATCTTGAGATGGTTGTCGCCCAAAACTAATAAAAATGCAAAATTTCTTGATCTTTTCAATTCTCCAAAGGAAGTAGTAAGTATAATTCTAATCAAGGTTTTGTTTTAATTAATTATTATTTTAAATGATTTCATCATCATTCTAATATATGTACTGATTTATTTTAGATTGTCCATCCGTGGATTTTTTTGATCAATCGAGAGTTGAAGGTGCCCTTTTTTCTTACTTTACGGTCTGTACAAACTTTATCAGACCCTAAGGTCGTTGACAGAATAAAAATGTAATTCATTAGAGAAACAACCATCACAATAAAAATAATTTTAGAGGGTGGGCTTGTTATTGTTGGTGATGGTAGTGGTAGTGGTAGTGGTAGTGGTGTTGTTATTGGGACTAATGATGCTCCTCTTACAGTTTTTGAAACAACAAACTATTATGATTATGATCATACTAGTTATACAGATTTTTCCACTTTTAGCGAATGTTCTGCATGTAAATGTCAAGACTACAACGCGAAACATAATGGAGTGATTAATGCTTTTAATGCACTTACTGCTTCTGTAAAGGAAATGGCATCTAAGAAGGGTGTCATTCCATCAAAGAGGATTTCATATCCATGCACTCCACTAAAGATTAAGGTATCTAAGAGGAGAAGGAAAGATATTCCCAAGGCTTCATCAAGCATCAAAATAAAAGAAAAATTGCAGCTCTTCTATCTTTGTCTTGCACCGTTGTTCAATGTACAAGGGCCACAGGAGAGCAGCATGAGCTGAAGAAGTTGAATATATATCATCTGCTCCAACAAACAAATAGGTACGCCTGTTTTAATAGATGATACATCTACTGAAAATTATCAAAATAGATATATACTTGTATTACAACTATAATCTAACCTGTTACATTAGATACGTTATTTGTTGTCACATATGTCCGTCTGTTTCATCAAATCAAATAGGTTTTTGTACTATTTTAATTTGTACCAACAGATGAGTTTTATGTTGCAACATATGGGTCATCAATTCAAAATAATCGTACCGCTCTGTTTTACCTTTTCAAATTTGTCTCGACAGATAATCCATCTATTGCAACATAACTCATTTATTGCAACAGATAGACAATCTGTCTTATATCTGTAATTAGTATTGACAATTCTATCTTTCCAGGTGGATGTCATAATAGAAGCTACTGCTGAAGAGCATAATATCACAGTTGATAATCTATCAACTATTTCTAAAGAAGAAGAAAAAGTGGTGCCTGTCAGTTTGGAAGAATGGAAGAATTACCCATTTAAAGGGTTCAACATCTCAGACAAGGCTCCAAAAAAACTAACAAAGTTGATCAACGACTATTCAAAATAGATTGCCGATGGGTTGCTAAATCATCATGCCGGAAGGTATATAAACCAATTTTAAAGATATTGTTTGAAACAATTAATGTTGTAAAAACATAACATTAACACATATACATCATCATGTAGAAAACAAAATGATGAGCACTACAAAGTGAACAAATTTAGTCTTGGTTTTGATATATTTGACTTTGTTGTTACACATCCCAGAATGAAGAATTGGTTCTATTTGATCTCACAGCCCCAAACTTGATGGAATAATGAGTTTTAAATGTCATTCATATTACTATTAATTAATACTTTATTTAATTTCATCTGTGTATTAATTTTTTTGTTACATAATCTGAAATATTTGATAATATGTGCAGCACATCGATGTTATTTTCTACTACCTCCAAAAGAAGGCCAAGCAGCAAACATAAGAACTACACAAATACACGACAGATAATTATTTTTTCAAAGTTTATATCAATAGTGTCTACGAATGCTTAATCAACTTCATCAAAGGTTTTAGCATTCCAAATGGCTTACCTTAGTATTTGGTCGACGAAGTGTACATTCCAATCAATTGTGGTGATGAATTTCATTGGGTGTTGGTTGTCGTTGTTCAAAAAGAGAGGTACATCCGAGTTTATGAATCGATGTCGTGTAGGAGACATTTTGATCCATCTTCTGAGATACTAAAGCTGCCCAAAATATTGCCTACTTACCTTGATATGAGTGACTTTTCTGATAAAAAAGTTTGTACTGATTGGTCGACAATGGAAACATACCGGGATAAATGGGTAATTCATTTGATGTACAATACGTTGAAGAAATTTCTCAACAAACCATTCGTATCCTATAAGTATCATTATTTATTTTCAATTCATAAATTTAACAATGCTTAAATGAACTGCAAGATATAGATTATATATTTTTTTAAAACGCAGGGATTGTGGTCTTTTTGTTGCCGCTTACGCCGAGTGTTTGAGCAATGGATTACAAGTACCAAATACTGGACTTGATGTTGGATTACTCTGCAAAATATATGCTTTTATTTTATGGAAATATGGAGAATCGAAAGCTCAAAAATCATATGCAAGCAACATTAAAGATCCACGATGACCAAAGCCAAATTCTGTAGCACCGGATGAAGAACAACTTATCCAAATTGAGTAGATCTTTATAGATTAAGTCTATCAATGTAATACCTATCCTCCTTGGTTAAATTGTTGAATTATTTGTAGAGTAGATCATTTGAACCCATAGTAAATTTTTTACATTTCACTTATTTGTTGAGTTATTTCATTTAATTTTCGAAGGCTTCGATTTATTGTATGCTATCTATGAATATATTTTAGTCCTTAGTTTTGAACTTGTTAATTGAAATGGAATACTAGATTCAATTATCACAATAGATAATATATCTGCTGCAATAGATGACATATTTTATCAAATAGATTTAGATATATATTGCAATATATAGGTCATTTGCTGTAAATTATATAATAGGTCTCTCTACTTTTTTGATTTGTTCCAATAGATTACCTATCAGTTGAAAAAGATAGATTATATATTGAAATAGATTATATATCTATTGCGACAGACAGACTGTGAAATATGTGCATAATGCAACAGATGACCAACCTATTGCAACAGATAATCAATCTTTTACAACAGGTATGATATTTGTTACGATAGATACACAATTTGTCGAATTATAAAAATTCAACTTTCGTTGGACATAAAAAAATACCAGTACAATGTGAAGTGAACAAAGTGGCTTGAAATAAAAAATTATAATTGTGTTTGAATTCATCCTTGTAAATATTCTCCTTTATACATGGGATCCAACCATTTAGTTAGTACCTCATAATCCCAGACCTCATGCATATTTTCCACAGTGCCGTCACACATACCAGCCATTTCTGTGATAGTCATTAAACACTTGGTGTATGCAACCGAGTACGGCCAGTATGTAGTATCGATTTTAGATTTTTTAAGGTGGATGTTCTTATTTTGACTTTCAAAATACCATTATTCCTTCTTTAAGACTTCCGCCGGCAAATGATCTATTAGTTTACTCTACATCAATAACTTAGGGAACAACTTTAAGAGTGGCTGCCCGTGGGTTAAAACTGTGGCCTCCCTGAAGATAGGTAAGTTGCAGTCATAAACCTTAATCTTTCCCTCGTTGAGTAGTATGCCAACAGCGAGAAAATGTTTGACTTCTACATTCATGAATTCAATGATTCTCTTTGCCTTGGTCCAGCTCTTATCGTGTGGATATTTCCTCTTCCCTCTAATATAGTTAATCATGTCTTCATCCCATTTGAATACAGAAACTAACTAATCAGTTACCTATGAACCGTGACTAGATTTCCTATGGAGACTATCGTACCCACTCTTGAAATTATTGTAGAAGATGAGGTCTATTATCCTATCAATAACATCATAAGCATCCGGGTATGTTAATTGCCTACCAGTCATAAGGCAGAGAATTTCATCAATATACTGTTGTATAAGAAGACAATTTTTAAATAGATTAGTTATTGTAAAGAAGAAAAACATAGTGAAAAGCTTCAGTTATCGAGGGTTGTCTGAATCACTGCACAGATATCCCAGCTAACATAACTTATGCAACAAATATGTATTATGTTGCAATAGAATACCCAGTTGTTGCAACAGATTACACATCTGTTGCGTAGTTTCTTCTTTATGGAGTAGATAGGAACTCTAGGTTAGCAAAAGTAAACTTACATTTTCCGTATACCACTCATGCATATTTACCATACTTGTGAAGTCTTTGGAAGAAAATAAATGCATGGTGTATTTTTGTGGAACCTTCATCTTGTCACTCATGAATATTTGCAGTTCCTTCTTGTTTTGGTCACCAAGTATCGCGTATATGTCCACCTTATTCAACGGCCCCTAAACTTCAACAACTGTTGGAGCGGGAGGAGTTGCAATTTTTTTATTTTCCAAATGGAGAGTATTTGTCTAATGTTTCTTCTGTTCCTCCTAACCGGCACTATAGGAGTGTATGGATCCCTCACCTTCTTGGATGGTATGACACCCCTCTTGGATTTGAACTCCTAGGCAGCTTCAGCAATAGCCTTTAGTTTTTCAAAGATTTTATCCTCTTTGTCCTTACATACTTTGTATTTGCAATGAGAACATGAGGGTGAATAAGGGTGATAGGGACCACTGTAAGGGTGGGAGGGAATGGTGTAAGGGTTAGAGGGACCTGTGCAAGAGGTGTTTCCAAACATATTTATTTTTTCCTGAGCACCAACATGCTCATAATCATGACAGGCAGTAGCACAGCATTAGGAGAGCTACTACGATAATCAACAACTACACAGCAGCACCCCTAGAAGAAGCATGCAGATCTGTTGCAGTAGGTTAGTCATAAAGAACTTCAACAGTAGGATTCCCTTGCCTAATTGCTCTTCTTATGGGTGTTGCTCCAGCCAATTTCTTCTTTATTAACTCCACTGTAGGGTTTACTATTGTATCAACAAGAACTAGAGTAATACAAAAAGTCATCCCCAACTCCTTCTCGGTAGGCACAAT
>JAPEIP010000006.1:177458967-177495830 GCA_026120095.1 Capsicum chinense
ACACATCTGTTGCGTAGTTTCTTCTTTATGGAGTAGATAGGAACTCTAGGTTAGCAAAAGTAAACTTACATTTTCCGTATACCACTCATGCATATTTACCATACTTGTGAAGTCTTTGGAAGAAAATAAATGCATGGTGTATTTTTGTGGAACCTTCATCTTGTCACTCATGAATATTTGCAGTTCCTTCTTGTTTTGGTCACCAAGTATCGCGTATATGTCCACCTTATTCAACGGCCCCTAAACTTCAACAACTGTTGGAGCGGGAGGAGTTGCAATTTTTTTATTTTCCAAATGGAGAGTATTTGTCTAATGTTTCTTCTGTTCCTCCTAACCGGCACTATAGGAGTGTATGGATCCCTCACCTTCTTGGATGGTATGACACCCCTCTTGGATTTGAACTCCTAGGCAGCTTCAGCAATAGCCTTTAGTTTTTCAAAGATTTTATCCTCTTTGTCCTTACATACTTTGTATTTGCAATGAGAACATGAGGGTGAATAAGGGTGATAGGGACCACTGTAAGGGTGGGAGGGAATGGTGTAAGGGTTAGAGGGACCTGTGCAAGAGGTGTTTCCAAACATATTTATTTTTTCCTGAGCACCAACATGCTCATAATCATGACAGGCAGTAGCACAGCATTAGGAGAGCTACTACGATAATCAACAACTACACAGCAGCACCCCTAGAAGAAGCATGCAGATCTGTTGCAGTAGGTTAGTCATAAAGAACTTCAACAGTAGGATTCCCTTGCCTAATTGCTCTTCTTATGGGTGTTGCTCCAGCCAATTTCTTCTTTATTAACTCCACTGTAGGGTTTACTATTGTATCAACAAGAACTAGAGTAATACAAAAAGTCATCCCCAACTCCTTCTCGGTAGGCACAATCCAAGGATACATAACGTATAAAAAAATAGAAGGCCTTTAAATCATATCATATAATAGTTATTTGCAGTTAGTTGGTTTACATGTTAACAAAGCCAATTTATGCAATAGATAATCTCTCTGCCATAATAGTTGATCTGTATGTCATAATAGATTGACAATATGTTGTATCAGATTACCTATCTGTTGCATAATTTATAGTATATGGGTAATTTATTGAGTCGAGTTTAGGGAACCATATTAATAGATAGTTAATTTATTGTGAAATATGGATTGTCTGTCCCAATAGATTACCCATTTGTTGCACTAGTTGCAGTTTATTGGTAATCTGTTACAACAAATGACCCATCTGTCACTACAGATGGCACATATGTTTCAATATCTTTCTTGGAGGCAAATTATTTTAGTTGAAAGAAGACATACTGCATCATCTGGATGGTTAAAGAGATTAGCCTCCTTAATTTTTTGTTGCCCTTTGTGGCCAACCACCTAAGGATCCTTGGAGCATGGTTCTACTATCGGTTGGGATTCCCTGGATATTATGAGATCTCCCCCTTGGGAATATTTATCCTCAAATGAGTTTAGTTAGGATAGCTGATATACTGAGTTTATATGCTGGATATGCATATCTGATGCATGGAATACATGACTGAACTGATTAATGAATGTGTGACTGAATATGCAACAGTAACTGTTATTAATATTATAGATGTAACTGAAGATAGAATTGAGTAGATCTAAGGAAGACTTTTACCTTAAGCTGAGAATACTAATAAGTCTAGGATCATTTATTGAACATGTATGAATGATATAAAGATAACATGAATGAGTCTGAAAAACAATACACAAATTGAATATTACAAATTGAACTGAGCCCTTGGGTACATAGCTTACGACTGAGATAGGAACTAGAGGGTCAACTATAAGGACCCATTAATCCAAATGGATTAATTTTATGAAATAAAATAGAAGGTTTAGATCATGATAGCTCAGGGATTATAGTGCATCTCCCCCTTAGAATGCTATGTCCCTCGAGAATGCTGACTTGGTTGAGATACTAAGGAAAAGTATAACACGATGCACGAGGCACCTACAAACTGAATTGTGATTGAATATCTGGGATCTGAAACTGAGGCATAATGCATAAACCGGGCCAAAATCATAACTTGACCAAAATCCTATAACACAACGCAAAGCTGATGAAAGATCATCTTAAAATAGAGTGACTAAGACTTATGCATTGTAACTATAAATTTTCAAGTTTAGACATATTCCTTGAATACCTTCTCAACAAAACACTACAACTCAGTACGACACTTCACTTGCAACTACTGAAGAGGTTTATATGGGCGATGAGCATGAATTCTTGAACATACTAACCTATCTGATTAACTGAATGCCAGATAGCTATATACTAGGTATGTAAGACTAAACTATTTTTTGTTTGAATAACTGGATTGAAACTGTAGAGTAGTATGCATATAAGGTAAGGACTTACTGGGTAACATGATATAACTGATAATGAGTTTGCAAAAATTGTATTACCTAAGAATACAAGATGAAGCATATAACATGATTCTGAAATAGTCTGTAAACTGAGGTACTGATCTAATTACTGGGCTAAGACTGTTACTGAGACTATAACTAAGATGATGATTGAGACTGTACTAGAACTGAATAGTGAGTTTACTGGAACTCCTTATACTAGGAATTATAAGCATGCATGATTTTTGATAATCTGCATGAACATAATCTATGATCATAGAGCTGACATATAAGGCATGAGTACTGACATTACTGACATTACTACTAAAATATGAAAGCCAGATTTGGTTAATTATTCCACTATCTCCCCCTTAGCTTAAAGTCATTATTCTAAAGTTGTGAACAACTTAATCAACCATTCTAAACTAAGATGTCACCACTTTACTCTAAAATTTGGGGTAGACACTGAGGAGGGCTTTGCTAATATTTTTGGAACACCAAAGTTGATGGCTATACAGAGTTTACAAAGTAAGAGAAGCCCCAAGATATAACTAAGTATAAACATAAAGATGAAATATTCATAACTTATCCGTAACTATATCAGGAGACCTTCCCTGGTCGTGGCGAGACTGGAGTGTATAAAATCTGTTCTGGTATTGAATCCAAAACACACGTCTCTGCCTGCTCTACATACACCTAGGTGATTTTTACCACACTCCTTATAAAGACGATAGGTATGACCACTATTCATACTACCTTGGGTTTTGGAGCCTAGCGCCCCATCATGACTGTCATTCCTAAACCTCGGTACTGGCACACTAGCTGAGGATGGAGTTAGAACTAAAGACTTAGGGCAAAACTAGGATAGGTTACCGCCCTCTTACTTAGGATGATTGAAATTAAAGCTACCCATTATAGCTCTCTTATTCTTTCTTTCCTTCTCATTAAGCTTCTTCTCCTTAATATGTTGTGCATGGATCATAAGCTTTGATTTGTCCGTCTCTTTAATCAAAATTGTTATTCTGCACTCCTTAACCATACTATTTAGCACCCCTGATATGAACTTGCTCATTTTAGACCTGTTGTCTGCTACTACATGGGGAGAATACCTAGCTAACTAGCTAAGCTTGTGGAAATACCCCTTTACGCTCATGCTACCTTGTCTGAGACTGATGAACTCTAACACTGTAGCTTCTCTTAGCTTTAAGGGAAAGAAACTATCTAGGAATACAGTAGCAAACTCTTCCCAGTCTATGGGTTCTGCATCTGTACCCCTGTCTGCCATCCACTGCTTAAACCATAAATAGGCTACATCTTTTAGCAAATAGGTGGCTTACTCGACACTCTCACTGGAAGTCACTCCCATGATATTTGTGACTTTCTGAACCTAATCGAGGAACTCCTATGGATCCTTTTCTAACTTAGATCATGTAAAGGAAAGAGGATTCATTCAGGGGAAGTTCCAAATTTTGCATTGCAGCAATATTAGCCATAGGGTTGGCTGGAATAGTAGTTAGCTATTTATTCTAGGCTACAACTGAATTGGCTAGAGAAGTGAATACAACTTTAAACTCTACATGAGAGACATGTTTGTCTAGGGGATCTGCCTGAATGGGCTGAGGTACTGACTGGTTTTCGATTCTTCTTTCGTTAGTCCTTTTAGGAGGCATATTCTGTAAGTGAAAGAAAGAACCAAATTAGATTTAGAGTGTAACTTGAGTTCATGCACACTCATACTATATGAATACTAATAGAAGGAAAATTTTTCCTAAAAACATCTCATAGCCTCCTGTCCATAAGTATGGCACGTTACACACCCATGCGCAAGACTCTACTAAATGTGGCTTTCAGACTTCTTAGGACATTGTTGAAACTTAGGCTCTGATACCAAGTTTGTAATAACCCAGGACTACCCCTAGTTATCATACGATGCTTGCGACCCCAAAAAATCATAAGCTAACTCATTAACGATATCTGCTATGAGCACTGAATAATAATACTGAAATAAATATGAAATAATAGGCTAAAATTCCATAAGGTTCAAAATATCTAAAACACTGATAAAATATAACATCTGTGATATTACTTGTAAAACTGAATACTGACTGAAACTAATCTGAAAAGCCTCTAACTGAAACTGTCTGAAAGTGGAATGATGGGACAATCCTCCAACTAACTCCATCTACGAAAATATTGAGTCTACTACAAATATGAAATAGTAGAATATCCTCAAATAATAAGGACTCACTGTTAAATCTACAGCTGCTGGCTGAAATCTGAATCTACTATAAGTGGTCGGGAACCTGAGCATCCGATACCTGTGATATGAAACACCATAGCATAGAAAAGTATGCGTTAGTATATGGGATTGTACTGGTATGCTAGATAAGGTACGGGTGAATACAAGGGTGATATGCATGAGGATATAACTAACTAAATGAGAGTAACTGAACCTGAGAGTACATGGAGAAAGTGAGACTCCTATAAGTACTGAGAATGCAATCTGTGCACATACATATACATATATATAAACTGGAATAGATCTTTTCTAAAGCTAAGTATTGAGCTCTGATAACTGATTAACTAATACTTATTGACTATATCTGACATTCCTAATTCTGTAAAACTTAGTTTAGTTCCAAACTGAAGACTGAAACTGAAATTGTGGAAGTTAATCATCTAACCGATATGCCCTAAATCTGAACTGATAATATAACTGAGCTGGGATCCAATTTATAACCTAATTGGAAAGGTAGTAGTACCGTGCCATGGGTAAAGATAACTATTGTAGAGTCAGTCCTAACTAACGGATGACCCCTTAGATCTGTCCTAATTTAGTGGGTGATCCTTGAGCATGTCAGTCCTATCTAACGGGTGATACCTCATAACCTACATTGGATACTTAGTTCTGGAACATAGGGATTGCTTCTAGGGACCAAATCCTGACTAACGGGTGTGCCCCTATCCCTAGGTTTGCTCAGTGTTGAATCCTAGTCCTAACTTAAAGACACTGAATTGAGTATGCTGAACTGGAGTGGACTGATACTGAGATTACTAAGTTATCCTAAGTTCTATAACAGACTGAGTTATACTAATTTTTGTAATAGACTTAGAGTACTACTAATCATTACATAACAGATAATATTATGTAACTGACACTGGCTCTAGATAAATAGCTAATTGTATCGTATTAAATACTCCCAGGATTCAATAGCATGAAAAGTAAAGCAAAGCATAATCTTGAATAACATAACAATGTTCATTTGGTCATAATTCATTCATAGAGACATTACATCAAACACTCGTGATGCATTAACTTATACATGAATGGGGAATACACGTTAGCATGCTATAATGACATTATTTCATTCTCATAGATAATTTATCAAACACATAGGAAGCATACTTGATTCATTAACTCATAAATACTTAGGGATAACATGGTTAGCACAATAAACTTGAAAATTCATGGATTATAGAATGGGAATTTCTCAATTCAATAAACATGCTATTCAACTTCATGGAATCTACCATTAATCATGGATTTAAACTCAATAAATGTCAAAACATGAACATAATCCAATTCAATAAATGTAAATCATGAATCATAATCCTTGAAGTTTTAAAAATGAATTATTTGACTCTATGGGTGGAAGGGACCCATAGATTAACACCTAACATACCTCAAAATCTTTAATCTTGAAAGAGAATAACTTTTCTCGAAGGTTCTTGAATGGTGATGGTTTGATTGTTTAGTTTTCTAGAAGAAGGGTGTGAATCTTATTCTTGGGGATTGATCTTGAACAAACCCTTATTTTGATATTATGGATGAAAGAGGAGTTATGTGATTTGAATTGATGTAATTATGTCTTAAAAAGGGTGGAAAAGAAGAAAAAATCCCTTTAAAAATGACTTTAAATCTCTAGACGGAGGTATTGGATGGTTTGGGTAACAAATCGTCACTCTGGGGACTGACCATCCCTCAAACCACCACTTTATGGCTAGAAAATGGGCATACTGCCACAGTTACAACGCGATGTTCCATCGCTGGCGCGATTGTCCGTTGGCCTTCCCATCCTGTAAAACTACCATAACTTTTTACTTTGATATTTGATTTTTGCAAAATGGATATAGTTTGAAATATAATTCAATTATCTATCTGTTGGTGGGTCATGATCTAAAAATATTCTTTGTATAATGTAAGATATGCTCGTACGAAGTTTACTATGGCAATATCCTTCTTAAGAATTCAATCAGTAAGGGATGTTTTGATTCATTTGATAGCTAGGAAGTATTTGAGGCCTTAATAAACATAAAACCTGACCATAAAACTACCAAATCACTAAAATTTATTTCTCATAAGCTTGAAGTATAGTTCTACTATTGGTTGGGATTATCGGGGTATTACAATATCTCCACTTTGAGAACATTCGTCCTCGAATGTGGCTGGTTAGGACTGCTGATAGACTGAGTTTATACATTGGATATACATAAACTGGTTAGGATAGAACAGTACTTGGTCTGAATTTTAGTGATTCAAGCTGAATATTAGATAGCTAAATACTGACTAAACTACCAAACTGAATATTGGCTGGTTAGGACTGCTGATAGACTGACTAAACTGATTAATGAATGCGTGACTGAATATGCAATAATAACTGATACTATGATTATGGCTATAAAATAAACATGGAACTGAGTAGATCTAAGGAAGACTGATAACTTAAGCTGAGAACACTGATAAGTCTAAGATCATTTACTGAACATGTATGAATGGGAAAAAGAGAATATGAATGAGTCTAAAATGTAATACATGAATTGAATATTGTTAACTGAACTCAGCCCTTGAGTACATAGCTTACGGCTAAGATTGGAACTAGAGGGTAAACTATGAGGACCCATTACTCCAACTGGACTCATTTCATGAAAAAAATGTAAGGTTTAGATCATGATACCTTAGAGATTATAGTGTATCTCCCCCTTGGGATGCTATATCCCTCCAGAATGCTGACTTGGCTGAGATACTAAGTATGAGATGATTCACAAGGCACCTACGAAATAAATCATGACTGAATATCTAGTATCTAAAACTGAAGCATGAAGCATAAACCGGTTTGAACTCACAACTTGGCTAAAATCCGATAACAGGAGGCAAAACCTATGAAATACCATCTAAGAATAGAGTGAATAAGCCTTATGCACTGTAACTATAAATTTTCAAGCTTACATATATTAGTCGAATACCCTCTCAACAAAATACTACACCACAGTACGACACTTTACTTGCGACTACTGAAATTGTTCATATGGGCGCTGAGCATGAATGATTGAACATACTAACAAACCATATTAGCTGAATATTAGATAGCTAAATACTGGGCATTTAAGACAGAATAGTACTTGGTCTGAATAACTAGATTAATATAATAGAGATTTATGCATATGAGGTAAGGACTTACTAGGTCACATGAGATAACTGAGCATGAGTTTACAAAAACTGTATTACCTAAGAATGCAAGACGAAGCGTATAACTTGATTCTGAAATAGCCTATAAAATGACGTACTGATCTGATTACTGGGCTAAGATTGTTACTGAGACTATAACTAAGATTATAACTGAGAATGTACTAAAGCTGAATGGTGAGTGTACTGTAACTCGTTATGATAGAAACTGTAAGCATACATAATTTTTGATAATGTGCATGAACATGATGTATGATCAAGGAGCTGACATATAAGGCATTAGTACTGACAATACTAACATTACTACTAAAATCTAAGAGCCTGACTTGGTTTCTTGTTCTACCATCTCCCTGTTAGCTTAAAGTCATCAATCGAAAGCTGTGAACCACTTAATCAACAATTCTATATGGATTTGTCACTACTTTATTCTAAAGTTTGGGGTAGACACTGAAGAGGGCTCTTCTAATATTTTGGGCAATACTGAAGCTGACAGCTATAAAGGGGTTGCAAAGGAAGAGAAACCTTGGGATCTAAATAAGCATAAACATAAAGATGAAAGACTCATAACTTACCTGTAACTATATCAGGAGAACTTTACTAATCGTGGTGAGACTGGAGTGCCTAAAATTTATTCTGGAATTGACCACTAGTGGTACTGGAAGTGCCACCTTATTGACGTAAATTTTTTCCCCTCTAAGCCATTACTCTACACTCCCATATCCTTTGGACTAGCTTACCACATCCAAAATACACTTTCCTGTCTGCTCTACACACACCTAGGTGATTTTTACCACACTCTTTGCAAAGAGGATAAGTGCAACCACTGTTCACACTACCTTAGGTTTTGGAACCTGGTGCCCCATCATGACTATTATTCCTAAACCTCAATACTGGCGCACTAGCTAAGGATGGAGCTGGAACTGAAGACTTTAGGAGAAACTAGGAATGGTTACTGCCGTCTGACTTAGACTGATTAATATTAAAGCTACATGTTCTAGATCTCTTATTCTTTCTTTCCTTCTCATTAAGCTTCTGCTCCTTAATCTGTTGTGCATGGATCATATGCCTAGATTTATCCATCTCTTTAATCAACATTAATGTTCTGCACTTCTTAACTACACTATCTGACACACATGATACGAACTTGCTCATTCTGATCATATTTTCTAATACTACATAGGGAGCATAGCTAGCTAACTGGGTAAACTTAAGGGAATACTATTTTATGCTCATGGTACTTTGTCTGAGATTGATGAACTCTAACACTTTAGCTTTTCTCATATCTAAAGGAAATAATCTATCTAGGAAGGCAGTAGAAAACTCTTCCCATTCTATGGGATCTGCATCTATACCCTTATCTACCTTACACTGCTTAAACCATCTATAGGCTATATCTTGTAAGTAATAGGCAGCTAATTCAACACTCTCACTGGAAGTCACTCCCATGATATTTGTGACTTTTTAAACATGATCGAGGAGCTCCTATAGATCCTCATCTGACTTAGATCCCATAAAAAAAGGAGGATTCATTCGGGTAAAGTATTGAATTTTGGTTGTAGTAGTATTGGCCACCGGGTTGGCCGGAAGAGCAGCTGGCCGTTCACTCCGGGCTGCGACTAAATTTGATAGAGTAGTGAATACAACTCTGAACCCTGCAAGAGAGACATATTTGTCTAGGGGATCTGCCTGAACAAGCTGAGGAGCTGACTAGTTTTTGATTTTTCTTTTGTTAGTCCTTTTGAGAGGTATGTTCTATAAACGAAAAGAAGAAGCGGATTAGATTGAGAGTGTAACTTGAGTTCATGCTTACTCGCGCAACATGAATACTGAAGGAAAGAAAAATTTTCCTAAAAATATCTCATGGCCTCTTGTCGATAAGTGTGGTGTACTACACACTCATGCACAATACTCTACTAGATATGGCTTTTAGACTGCCTAGGACATTGTTGAAACTTAGGCTCTAATACCAAGTTTGTAATGCCCCGGGACTACCCCCTAGTCGTCACACGGTGCTTACAACCCCAAAGGACCATAAGCAAACTCATGAATAATATCTTCTGTGAGCACTGGATAATAATACTAAAATAAATGCGGAATAATAGAATGAAGTACCATAAGGTTCAAAACATCTAAAATACTAATAAAATATAACATCTGTGATAATATCTGTAAATGGAGTACTAACTAAAACTAGTCTAAAAAGCCTCTAACTGAAACTATCTAAAAGTGGAGTGGTGGGACAATCCCCCAACTAACTCCATCTACTAAAATATTGAGTCCACTAAAAATATGAAATAGTATAATATTCTCGAATGATGAGGACTCAATTTTGAATATACTACTGCTGGCTAAAATATGAATCAACTATGAGTGGTCGAGAACCTGAGCATCCGAACCTATAATATGAAACATCATAGCATAGAAAAGTATTCGTCATTACATGGAAATGTACTAGTATGCTAGATAAGGCAAGGTTGAATGTAAGGGTTCATATACATGAGGATATGACTGACTGAATGAGAGTAACTGAACTTGAGAGTACATAGAGAATCTAAGACTACTATAAGTACTGAGAATGAAATCTGTGTACATACATATGCATATATACATAAACTATAACTGAGCTTTTCTAAAGCTAAATATTAAACTCTAATAACTGATTAACTGATATAGATTGATCGTATCTTATAGTCCTAATTTTGTAAAACTTAGCTGAGTTCCAAACTGAAGACTGAAACTGAAACTGTAGAAGGTAATCAACTAACCGACATGTCCTAAATCTAAACTTATAAGATAACTGAGATGGGGTCTAATATGTAACATAATTAGAAAGGTGTCAGTACCATTCCATGGGTAAAGAAAACTATTGTGGAGTCAGTCCTAACTAACGGGTGACCCCTGAGATCAGTCCTAAACTAGCGTGCGATCCCTGGGTATGTCAGTCATATCTAATAGGTCATACCTTATAAGCTATACTTGCTACATAGTTTTGGGACTTAGGTATTACTTCTAGGTATCCAGTCCTAACTAACGGGTGTACCCCTATCCTTAGGTTCACGCGGTACAGAATCGTACCCCCAACTAAACGACACTGAGCTGTATACTGAACTAGACTGGATTGATACTGAAATTACTGAGTTTTCTTAAGTTTTGTAATTGACTGAATTCTACTGAGTTCTGTAATAAACTGAGAGTACTACTAATCATTACATAACTAATACTATTCTATAACTAACACTGGCTCTAGATAAACAACTTAATTTTGGGGTATTAAATACCCGTAGGACTCAATAGCATAAAAAGTAAAGCAAAGCATAATCTTGAAAAACATAAGAATGTTCACTTGGTCATATTTCATTCATAGAGATATTTCATCAAATGGTTGTGATGCATTAACTTGTACATTAATGGGGAATACATGTTATCCTTCTATAATTGCATTATTTCATTCTCATAGACAATTTATCCAACACATAGGAAGCATACTTGATTCGTTAACTCATAAACACTTAGGGTTAACATGGTTACCACAATAAACTTGCAAATTCATGGATTATAAAATGGGGATTATTCAATGTAATATACATTCTATTCAATGGGAGAACTACCTAACTAAAGAAAAATAGTGTTCTTTCTAAGAGTAGGCGTGGAGAGCTTTTTGCAGGGAAACTTACAAGTACAGTTGGGGGAGAGGCGGGCGTCGACTTCATGGAATCTACCATTAATCATGGATTGAAATTCAATAAATGTCGAAACATGAACATAATCCAATTCCATACATGTAAATCATGAATCATAATTCTTGAAGTTTTAAAAATGCATTTTTTGAATCTATTGGTGGAAGGGACCCATATATGAACACTTAACATACCTCAAAAGCTTGAATCTTAAAAGAGAATAACTTTTCTTGATGGTTCTTGAATATTGACATTTTGGTTCTTGAGTTTTCATAAAAAAGGGTGTGAATCTTGTTCTTGGAGATTAATCTTCAAAGAAACCCTTATTTTGATGTTATGGATAAATGAGGAGTTATGTTCTTTGATTTGATGTAATTAGGTGTTAAAAAGAGTGGAAAAGACCCAAAAATCCCTTTAAAATGGCTTTAAATTGCTAAATGGATGTGCGGGATGGTTTGGACGACGAACCATCACCCTGGGGATTGACCGTCCCTCAAACTATCAATTTATGGCAAGAAAATGGGCTTACTACCTTAGTTGTGACTGTTTGGGTGATAGTTCATCACTGGCATGGCGATCCGTTGGCCTTCCCATCACACTTTGGCAGTTCAGACAGCTCACTGTAAAACTGCCATAACTTTTTACTCTGATTTTATTTTTGACAAAATTTGTATAGTTGGAAAGATAATTTAATTATATATCTATTGGTGGGTCATAAGCTCAAAAATTCTTTGTAGAATGGAGTATATGCTTTTTTGAAGTTGACTATAGCAATATCCTTCTCAAGAATTCAATGAGTAAGGGATGTTTTGATTCGTCTAATTGCTAGGACGTATTTGAGGCCTTAATAGACATCAAACTCAAACATAAAACTACCAAATCACTAAAATTTATTTCTCATGATCTTGAAGCAGAGCTCTACTATCAGTTGGAATTCTCGGGGTATTACATAGATATACAATCTATTGCCAGAACTTAATAAAAATGGTTATTACTTTGTTAAAGAAATTGTTATTGAAAAGGTTTCTTCAATTTTTAAATTGAGAAAAGGTTATTTAATAATATCAAGCTAAAAAGTCATGACATGTCACAATAATAAAAAACTCACAAGCTTGATTTAATTATGTCATTTCTTTTTACTGAAAATAATAAGGAAACAAATGATAAACACAATTTATAATCATAAGAAAATAGTTATTTAGTTTGAATAATTGACATTTATTTTAAATAGGCGCCATTTCTTTTCACAAAAATATTTTTGTCTTTAAATCTATGTTTTAAATTTACATAATAAACAAGTCAGCAATTATGGATTAGTGATATAAAGATAATTTTAAAAAAAGATAGATTATATGTTGCAACAGATAGGTTACCTAATGCAATAGGTTTTCTCTTTGCTGTAAAATATGATGTATCTGTTGTCACAGATGAGTTATCTAATGCAACAAATATAGAATCTATTGTCACAACTCAATAAAAATGGTTCTTGAAAAAAACTAATTAATAATAATAATAAAAAAAGTCATGACTTATTATAATATTTCTTAATTTGATTAAGTCATCACTTTTCATAGTAATAAAAAATGTAATTAATAAATGGAGGTGAAGAATCGTGCCTTTTTTTCTAACTCATTCCAATTCAATCTTCTATAAATAGGTCCCTCCTTACTCAATTGTTCATTTAACTACACTCTATTTATTTATTACATCTTGTCTATCATATTAGACCTTCCATCATTTTCTCTTCCCTGACTCAGGTAAGTTTTTTTCTTACCTATTTGTAGTATACGTTGTATTACATTTGAATATTCTTTTTTTTTTTTACTTTTGTTTTTACGTTTTTTATCAATTCAAATGTGTTGTACATAAGGTTGATCCAGTGTGGGATGTTACTTTTCTAAAAGTCGGAGAGAATAAACTTCGGATGCAGGTTCATAACCTGTAATAGGAATTGGGAACAGTTAGAGCAAGGATGCTCTATGAGATCTGCAGGCTGAGGAGAGCCTTGCTGCTACCGATTGAAGATTGACCGGCTGGCAATAATAATAATAATAATAATAATGATAATAATAATAATAATTAGAATTTTTTTCTTGTAGTTTATGTATTTTTATTTGTTTTTGTTTAATAAAAAAATTATGTTTGATCAACTTTGACGTTTTAATTTATATTTAATTTTTATTCTGTTTATTATCTTGTCAACAAACATGTCAATGATTGGATGTAAGAAATAATTTTGAATCCAGTATCAATACCAATAGTTGATACATATTGGTTATCTGTTAGGTTTGTGGCAGAGGCTGATTTGTGTTGTTCCAAACAGATTACCCATCTGTTGCAGTAGATTAATCATATGTTGCAATAGATAAGCAATATGATGCAACAGATAATCAGTCTAATGCAACAAATAATCAGTCTGATACAATAGATAATAAGTCTGTTGCAACAAATAATTAGTCTATTTCAATAGATAACTAGCCTGTTACAACAGATAACTAGTCTGTTTCATAGATTTGATGTTTTTATTCATACTTCCTCCATCTCGAATTACCCATCCCAAATTGAGATGACACATAGATTAAGAAAACTAATTAATAACATGTCTAGTTTACCATAATACCCCTATTAAATGATGTTTAAATTTTAATTTGAAGAAAAAGTAATTAATGCATAGCGTAAAACATGAAAAAACATTTGTCTCTTCTTAATTAATGAAAAAAGACAAGTAAAATGGGAAATTAAATTAGGAAATTTGGTAGGGGTAATTTGACATGGAGGGAGTATATAATTTTCTATCTCTCTATTATCTTCTCAACAAATATGTCGACGATTGAATGTAAGGAATAATTTTGAATCCAGTAGCAATAGCAAGAGTTGAAACATACTGGTTATCTTATAAGTTTGTGGCAAGAGTTGATTTGTGTTGTTCCAAATAGATTGCTCATCAGTTGCAATGGATTACTCATAGGTTGCACTAGATAAGAAATTTAATGCAATAGATAATCAATCTGATGCAACAAATAATCAGTTTATGCAATAGAAATAAGTCTGTTGCAACAGATAACTAGTCTGTTGTAACAGATAAATCTTCTGTTACAACAGATTAACTATCTGTTTAATTCATGTTAAGAAGCATAAACATGAATCCAACATATGAGTCTTCCGCTAAGACAAATTATTACTCGTCTGATGCACCAGATGAGTGATATATTTAAATTGTGGGCACTTATATTGGATTCATGATTGGATTCTATCTATTGTTATAAAAAATTGCCGTAATTGTGTATCCAGATAACAAATTTAAATAAAAATCATAATTTTACTTACCAAAGTCACTTATGAAGTAATGCCAAAGTGGAAAGTGATGTATAAAAAAAAATTTGACCTAAGAAATTGGTCAGATAACAGTAGTAGCAGCAATAACAACAACAACAATGGTCGACAAGAAGAAGATGAAGATGATAATGAAGTCGAAGATGATGATAATGAACCATAAGATGATAAATAAAACAGTAGCAACAATGAACAATAGTAATTGTCAAGAGAGAGAAAACAACAATGGATAAGAAGAGAGAGAAATATGTCTTTTTTCCCTCTATTTCCCTCTATTAACTAACATTTGGATCAAAGTGTAAATTAAAAAAATTGTGGTTTATTTTCAAAATTCCCCAACTTTCTTAATCCATAATATAGTAATTGTCACCTCCACTCAATTATTAAGAATTGTGTCACCTACACCTCATTTTAAAACTCTTTTGTCACCTACAGCTCAAAGCCCCTGGTAACACAAGGCTGATCTTGATGTCGATATGGTACCTCAAACTAGTTATGCATTAGTTCAATTCTGTAAATCTATCAATTAGTATATGTGAATCTTGAATATTTATTATATTTACCACTATAAATTATTATTATTATTATTTTCTTTTTTGGTTTAAACCACCCTGTGTCTGGTACCCACTTTTTAGGAGTCCGACTATATCCTAATTCACCCTGCGTCAGGCCCCATTTTAGAGGGAGAGCTCCTAACAGAGTGTTTGTCCATACCCAGGGTCGAACCCTCGACCTCTAGGTAGGTTGGCGCAACCCCTTTTCGCTGCGCCACCACTGCTGTTGGTTATTATTATTATTATTATTATTATAAGTAATAATAATAATAATGTAATTTTTCATGTAATTTTGATTCAAACATTATTTTCTACCACAATTTTTTTACTTTAGGGATATGTTTGATCTTAGCACAACAAATATACCCTTCTTATACACTTGGAGAGATCATTATGAAATTAAAAACCATGAAATCCAGGCGACTTTACAATCAACTTTTTTCACCACAAATCCAAACTTACTCTTTCAATAAGGGAAAAAGCTTCACCGCCCAATCAAAAATACCATGAATTTAGAAGCAAAATGTTGCGGACCATCAAAATTCTACCAAATTTTTCAATATAACATAATTATTTCACTTCATGTTAAAATTCATAGAATAAAGGTCTTTAATAATTAACTTCAAATTGAAAATTAAAGTAGTTAGAGATTAAATGAAGAAATGAACACATGAAACTATTCAATCTTATGGACATTATTCATATATTTATCAATAGGTATAGTAAAATTTAATATTATAAAAACTTAATATTATACAAATTTTTTAAAAATTAGTATAAGAAAAAAACTTTTACTTACTTGCAGCGTATATAATTTAGTGGTACATTGGTAGTTTTCTAACTATATATGAATTTTTAAATCTTATCGTACGCATTTCCATCATAATCTATGTTTTACAATGCAATATGGTTGGATTATGGGTCATGGGTCATCCATATGGACCGATCCAACCCGACCCGACCCATTTCTTAGTTAGACAAAAAAGATTAAGACAATCTTAATTCAAATGAAAAGAGGGGAATGGTTATAGCTATTCCCGCCCCAAAGAACCCCTATAAGATGATATTTTCTTTGTCTGACAAAAATAGAGAAACACACATACATAAACAAAGAGAAATAGATTGGGTCAGTAGAAAAGGAATCAAAATTAATGACTAACACCAAAACGAAGGCATATAGTTTGTGATTCAAGCTTTGTTTCTAAGTGATTCAAAGAAGACTTGGGTAGATCCTTTCTGAAGAAAAATTGATTTCCATTGTGAACTAAAGATACACTTTTTTTATCCAAATATTAATAACAAAGGTATTAGAACCTAGATTGAATTTCCCTCTTTTAATGTTAATTTTCGAGTTCAGAATGTGAAACTCTTGAAAAAATTAGAAATAAACATACCTGTTATTAAAAAATTTATATCCGGATGAGTATTGAGTTTTTGGAGCCAATGTGATTCTGACATGCAAGCTTCAGATCTATAATCATAATCGTTATTACTGCATGGATCCTCGTATAGATTGGTATTGATTTGTTCTTGATATGTATAATGAGTAAATCCTTTTCCTGCAATATCTTAAGATCTCTTGGTAAATAAAAAAATCTAATGTATTGAGGATTTCTGTGAAGAAAAAGATTTAACAAGATGAAACAAAGAAGGCACTAATGTATTGTGAAGAAAAAAACAATAAGTGTCTGAACCAACATTTAAGGCAATTATTTAATGTTAATTTTTTTTAAAAAATGTTCCTTTGGTCAAATTAATTTTTTAAAATGTTAAATTAAAAGGGAAAAGGGAAGAAAAAGTTGTTGTTCCACATATTTTGTTATGAGAATAGTGTGTTGCTACTGTATATTTTTTATATACAGATATTTGTATGTTACATCATGATTAATAATATTTTTTATGGTATTAAAAATGACTCTTATTCTTTTGGTGATTTAAGTATTAGAATTAGACTTGATACAATTCTTGTCTTAATAAATTCCAAAAAGTCAACATAAACAGATTGTGACTTCTACAGTAAATTATGACATAAGTTGCGCATTGAATGACATAATCATTCTTATTGTTTCTTGGTTCATATTTAAGAAATGGCTAAATGGGGACAAACTCCACTCACTCTAAGTGGGAGTTCTGGATGTCGAGCAAAGAGACAAAGTGGAAGAGCATGTCATCAAAGGGCATGTTTTTAGGTCATGACATCATACAAAATGGTGTCCCTAGCCCGACTCAAAATCTGTTATGGATCTAAAAGGATATACGAAGGGAAAAGGAGAAGAAATTGAAAAGGTTCAAGTATTTTAAGATGTCACCTGGAATTTCAGTTGCTAATTTTATACATCTGTTTGAAATGAAATGTGTAGAACTATAAAACTATGTAGAAATCTCGGATTGGGAAGCATTAGTTATTTTAGAAAATTCTATCTGGGACCCTTGGGGCGAGAGATTAATAGATGTTTACCATGATATTTGGCCTCGCAAGCCTTTTTGGGAGTACACAAGTCATCTAGAATATTTGTGGGATGACTTTTATTTTTAGATTGACTTGTAACATGAAGTTACTTATTTACTTTATATATTATATATATTATCTCTTTTTATGTGAATTTCATTCATTTATTTGAGTTTAAAATGACTTAATTGAAAACTATCATCCTAATACATATTAAGAAATTAATTTCTAATTTCGGTCAAGTGTTTAGTTCATATATGATGATTGGATTCTTAAGTGTCCTTTCGATTTTACCCTAAACATGAAACCTTTAGGTGAAATTATTTGCTTAAATGTGTAATTTGCATGCATAATTGATAACACACTTGCATAATTATCTCTTAATAACAGACATGGCATCTAAAAGCATAATTTCTGACTTGAAAAAAGGAGAAAAACTAAATAGAGATAACTACGACATTTGGAGTCGTAAGATATGGTATGTACTGGAAGAGAAAAACACTCTTGAAGGTATTAACCATGTCTTAAGTCTACCAGAAGAGGTCAATACTGCACAACACAGAAGAGAACTTAAAGCTTATAAGGCGTGGAAAAAGGCTGATTCTATTGCACGTGGAATCATTGTAAGTTCTGTGGTTGATGACCTCATACATGAGTGTGAGGAATTTTCTACTGCCAATGCTATCTAGGCACACTTGAGAGGAACATATGGGGCTACTTCTATTACTCGTCTCCAATAGTTGACTATCAAAATTGACACTTACAAGAAGCATCATGATCAGAATATCAAACAACACCTTAGGGTGATGTCCAATATGATAGCTCAACTCAAAAATGTTGGTCATGTTCTCTTAGATAAGCAGCTGGTTCAGGCAGTGATCCAATCGCTTTCCAATAGTTGGGAACACCTGAAGGTCAACTTAACCCACAATGACAGCATCAAAACTTTTTTTGATGTTACACGTCACATTAAACTTGAAGATGAATGGCTTAGTGCTACTAAAGCTGCTTCTAATGCCTTTATGGTAGAATCAAGTAGTAAGAACTCTTCAGGATTCAAGCATAAGAAGAAATGGAAAAAGAATGGGAAGGGTAAAGAGATCGAAGAAGGACCCTCTAAGAAAACCGCCAAGCCAAATTCCAAGAATGGAAAAAGGTTTTTCAAGAAGAAAGACAAGAACAAAATGAAGTGCTAAAATTGCAAAAATCTTTGGCATTTTGCTCGTGAATGACCTGAAGAGAAAAAGGTAGTATTTCTAAATACATCTCTAAGTGCTACATATGTTTCTAGCACTGTTTTATTAACTTAATCTTATCCTATGTAGATTATAGAATCAAGAGTCACCGACCATGTGAGTAGAGATCGAGAAGCGTTTGTGCAGTTCCATCGAGTTTTACCTAGGTCAAGGTGGATCTATGTAGGAAATAATACAAGACTTGAAGTCGAAGGGATTGGCACTTGCAAAGTCGATTTGCATGGTGGCCGATCTTGACTATTGCATGACGTCCTATATGCTCCAGAATTTGATTAAACTTAGTGTCTGTGTCTTTTCTATTAGATGTTGTTTTTTATTTGTTTTTAGTTATAATTGTGTAAGAATTACTCTAGATAATATTCTTTATGGTTTTGGACATTGTTGTGATCAATTTATTATTTTAGATTGTAATTGTAACGCCTCGAGAATACACCCTGGGCGTCACACGGTGCTTACAATCCCGAAGGACCAGAAGATAACCCATAAGCTGGTACTTGCCGTGAGCACTGAATAATACAATAACATACGTGGAAGATTAACTATTAAGTCCTAAGGTTTTAAGTAATAAAACTGGTCGAATTTTTAAACCAACAGATGAAATGATTTGAGAATATCAACTGAAGTCTAAATACTGAATAACTGATTGTAGTGTCTGAAAGCCTCTAAACTGTCTAAATATGAGTTAATGGGACAGGCCCCAACTAACTCCAACTAACTAATGAACTGAAAGGATGAAAATAAATAATCTATCCTCGAAATATGAGGACTCACCACCACTATGGTTGATATTTTGAGAAGTCTATGTGTGATCCAAAAACTGGGTATCTAAACCTATGATATGATACATCATAGTACAAGAAAAGAGTATACGATCAGAACTTTAAATGTACTAGTATGCTAAATGAGTAGGATGATATGCATGGTTTCATGAACATAAATAATAATAACTATCTGTATATGTGTACGTAGCTATATATTATGTAAAAGTGGATAAATTGCATTAAATCTGTAGACACTGAGGATACATAAAGTCTGTAAATGCTTCAAATATGTGAAATTTATAAAATATTGAGGATGCATGACCAAGGATATAACAAATTTTGAATACAATCTGTAAACACTAAAATACTAAAGTCTAATAACTGAATCACTGATATCTATATGCTATGGTCAATCTACTGAAACTGAATTACTTGACTGATTACTGGACTGAGACTGTGGAAGTTATCATCTAACCGACATGCCCCAATGAGAAAGTTTGAGTTCCAACCTATAACCCTAGTTAGAAGGGTGTTAGTATCGTGCCATGGGTGCTAATGTTGTCTATGTGGACCTACTAAACTGATGTATTATCTCGAAGGACTAAGGGTTTCAAGCCTAACTGACGGGTGACCCCTGCGAGGTAGTCAAGCCTAGTCTGATGGGTGACTCTTCTTATTCTATGCTAGATACTTAGTGCTAGAGTACAGAGACTGCTACTAACGAATCTTCCTATCTGATGGGGAAGGATCTATCTCTGTACTCACTCGGTGCTAAATCCTAATCCTAATTGAACTAACTTAGAATGCTTAACTATTATGAGTTTAACTGATTATGATATCTGATTGAGCTGATATTGTTAGTATTATGTCTGAGACTATTCTGAATCTTTTGAGACTAAATAAACAATTATGTTTTTGGGTAATCATAACCCCCAGGACTCAATAGTAATAATAGTAAAATAGTACTAATCTTTAAGGATATAACATAAGAGGATTTATTTAAAATTCACTCTTATAGGTATTTCATTAAACACTTGATATGCATGGTGTATACTAAGCATGAGAATAGTTTAAAGCTAATAGTAAAAGCACATTTCAATAGCAATATCACAAATCATGAATTAAATCAGTGGAAAATAATATTTGAACATGAGGAGTATAATAATCAACATCAATTTCATAGAAACATGGTAAAGGAAAAAATTCATGGGATTTCATGGTTAAAATCACAATTTCAAAATCATAATAACTTGAAAAGATCATAACTTTGTATTTAACTATGATACCTTGGCTCCATGGGTAAAAAGAGACACATGAATGAATACTTAACATACATGGGTGATGAATTCTTTAGGTTTCTTGGTAAAATCCTTGAAATTTGATCTTGAACTGAAGGCTAGGGTTTGCTAACAAAGAGAAGATGTTTGAATCCTGAGAGAAGTTGAGCAAATAATAACTAATTAGGTTATTTAAGGTATTAATCTCGTGTTTAAGGCTAATTAGGGCCATGAAAAAAGACTTAAATACCCTGGAATGATTTAAAAACCGGAACTTAAAATTGAAAATCCCAATTTTTGGCTTCACCACGATGTGGTGGCATCGCAGTGAGCCACTGGAAAAGGGACAGCTTGGAACTAGGCCCTTGGAATGACGCAGTACAATCACGATACGCCTTTGAAAGAAATTTCGGCTCTTGGAGCGATGCGGTGGGATTGCGGAGTCACACTAACAAATGATAATTGAGAACTGGAACTTCATCGCGACGTGCTAGGATCTTAGTGGTTTACTGGAAATTGACAAATGTTAATTTGGCTATTACTACCATGTAGTGTTTGTTAATTTGGTACACTGTCTTATAAGAAGTCCTATAACTTATCACCCAGATATCTATAATACCCCATAAAATCCTAAGCTCAACTCATTCTTTTAAACTTGCACAGGGGTCCCAGACTTAGAAAATTCTTACTAAGTATTCCTACATAGTATTATTTTGGCTTTTGTAAGTTAGAAATACTATTTCATGACTCTTATGACCTTAACGTATCGATCTTTAGAGTAATTCAGGATCAGGAATATCGGTAGGTGTCCTCGAACAAGTTTTGGGTTTTTCACACCTCGTTTAGACCATATTCAAGTGACCAAAATAGTTAGTTAACGTGATCTCAATGTGTCGCATCATCCATCATGTTCATAGATAATTTTTCCCTCAGCACATTACAAATTCTAGTGAACTGATGGACTCGATGCGGCGCATTTGCTATCGCGTTGATGCCAATGACATGATGCGTCAGTCTGTGTATCGAGAGTTCAATTTTTAGTCATTAAAAATCCGCATCCTTAGGGGTATTTGGGTATTTTTTCCACCCCTATTCAGCCCTAAAACAAGAAATTCATCCCTTATTAACCAAAATACACTCACTTTCTCTCAAATTGCTTAAGAACAAGAATACTAGGTGATTTAATTTCAAGCCAAGTCTTAAGATTTCACCAATGTTCTTCAAGAATTTAGCAAACAAGGTATGCGAAGGGTTCATCCAAGGATTCCTTCCACCCTTGGAGTCCAAGAAACTCTTTTAAACTTCTAACAGATTGATTTCATGATTTCCATGATTTGGAATTAAAGTGTATTCTGGAGTATTATTTAATTGGGTTTCCTATTTGATGATTTATTCCAAGATTGATGTAGAATTACTTGATATGTGCGATTTATCATGTGAATTCATGTTGAAACCCATGGAATTGTGAATTTGAAATTGAATCATAATGATCACATATTATTTTGTATTATGTGTATATACTATGCCATCCAATGGTTTGGTGAACTGATCATGTGAATGTAGTAATAAGATTATATCATGCTAGTATGTAGACTAGTTCAAGCCATGCAAGTGATTAATAAAATGCCTCTATAGATGCATTACGAACAAGTGTGCATTTGTATGTTATGAAAGGTGATGTGATGCTTTACTTTACATGCTATCGAGTCCTTACCTAGAGCCAGTGTCAGTAGTCCCATCTAGTTCAGTATTCAATTCAGACATCAGTAAACTCAGTCAGCTAATAGAATTCAATAGTATTCCATCAGTCAATAAAAATCAGTAAAATAAATATAGTTCAGTCGAGCCTAGTAGGAATGAGGAAATTAGTTCATTTTCTATTCAGTTGGGAGTAGGATTGAGCACCGAGTTAACCCAGGGATGGGGACATTCCTGCCAGTAGAGGGTTTAACCCTTAGTAGCAATACCTGCATTAGAGAACTATGTAGCAAGCATAGATTGAGATATCTTCCTGCCAGACTAGGATCTTTACATATCATTTGAGGTTTCCTGCCAGTGAGGGTTGATAAAAGAGCTTTCTGTTAGAGAGGGTTAACTCACAGTTTTTTTTACCCATGGCACGGTACTGACACCCTTCCAACTGGGGCACAGGTTGGACCCCAATCTATTTAGAAAGGGAAATTTTTGTTAGATGATTAAATCCTATAGTTTGAGCTTTAAATTAGGTCTCAAAATAAAACTCAATTTAGCTCTACAAATTGAGGACTATCAGATATAGTTGCTTAGTTCAGTATAAAACTTAGTATAGTTCCATAAGATCCAGACTGTCAGATACAGTCACTCAGTTATTAGCTACACAGTATTAGTAAACCCAAATATTAGTAAATTAGTAATTTAGAACTCAGTATCCAGTGTTATCATGATATTAGTTATAGTATACGTATTCATGCATGTACTGTCATTCAGTTATATTCATGTCATTCAGTCAGTATTGTTCATGCATATGAACCCATGCATTTCATTCTACCTCACTTAGCATACTCGTATATTCAAAGTATTTATGCATACTTTTTTCTTGCGCTATCATGTTTTATATCATAAGTTCAGACGCATAGGCTCCCAAACACCCTTAGCAGTTCAGATCTTCAGCAGTCAAAGTTAGTGGTGAGTCCTCATAGTTTGAGTACATAATTATTCCCTTTAGTATTTTTGTTTATCAGTACAGTTTTTAGTAGTTGGAGTTATTTGGGGGCTTATCCCATCATCTCCATGATTCAGATAGTAGAGGCTTTTCAGACTAGAGTATTTTTAGACAGATGTTTCAGATCTGGTATTGTTATACTTTATTTAATTTTACTTTGGTATTGAACCTTATGACAAGTTTTTGCCTAATTTTCATATATTTACAGTATTACTATTCAGTTATTGCAATAGGTACCATTCATGGTTTAGCTTGTGGTCCTTCGAGATTATGAGCACCGTGTAGTGACCTTGGTACAGACCCAGGGCATTACAATATTGGATTTGAGTGAGTTTTATATTGTTGAAAGATAATTTAATTTCCTATACTTTGGTAAGTCTTAAACTTAAAAATACTAAATATTTTGAAGATTTTATATCAAGATGCTTGTGTACTGAGAGTAAAACTTAATTAGGGAAATATGGGGTATTACAATATCTCCCCCTTGGGAACATTCATTCTCGAATGGGATTAATTAAGCTAGAAAGTACCGTTGGACTAAATTTATGTACTGAACATGCACAACTGAAGCATGATTGCATGACTAAAACTACTGATAAACTAAGTTTTCATACTAAACCTTCATATCTAATGTATTAGTACATGGCTAAGCTAATTCATGAATGCATGAATGACATGAGAATGATATGCAACGATAACAAAAGTTTGTAACTGTAACTAAACAAGGAACTAAGTAAATATAAGAAGGACTATTACCTCAAGCTGAGTTTCAGTTTGCAGAGAAGAGGTGAGGATACTTGGTCCGTATGTCTGCTTCTACTTCCCAAGTATCTCCTTCAATGGATTAATTTTGCCAAAGAACCTTGACCAAGGAAACTTCTTTGTTCCTCTGCCTGCGAATCTGATGATCAAGAATTTTGACTTGGACCTCTTCGAAAGAGAGACCATTATGAATGTTTATTCTTTCTAAAGGGCCTACTACTGATGGGTCACCAATGCATTTCTTTAGCAAGGAGATGTGGAATACTGGGTGCACTGAAGCTATATCTGAAGGCAACTCTGGCTTGTAAGCTACCTTTCTGAAATGACTGAGAATTCTGTAAGGGCCGACATATTGAGGACTAAGCTTCCCCTTCTTGTCAAACCTCTTCACTCCCTTCATGGGAGAGATTTTAAGGTACACAAAGTCACCAATCTGAAACTCAAGATCCTTTCTCCTTAAATCTGCATATGATTTCTATCGGCTCTGGTATGCCTTAAGCCTTTCCTTAACCAACTGAACCTTCTCTAAGGCATCAAACACTAAGTTAGGAAATATAACTGTAGTCTCACCTACTTCAAACCAACCAATCGGAGACCTATATCTCCTCCCATAGAGATCCTTAAATGAAGCCATCTAAATACTTGAATATTAACTATTATTATAGGTTAATTCAATCAAAGGCAAGTGATCATCCCAACTGTCCTTAAAGCCAATTACACATGCTCTTAACATATCTTCTAGAGTCTGAATGGTCCTTTCTTCTTGACCATCTGTCTGAGGGTGAAAAGTTATACTGAGGTGAACTTGGGTACCAAGACCCTTCTGTAAAGCTTTCCATAAGTAAGAGGTAAACGGGGAACCTCAATCTAAGATGATAGATACTGAGACTCTATGTAAAATGACCAAATCTCTGATATAGAGTTTGGAGTAGTCTTCGATTGAATAAAAATCATGAACTGGCAAGACATGAGTTGATTTATTCATTCTATCTATGATAACCCAAATAGAATCATGTTGATTACGATTATGAGAAACTCATCACAAAGTCCATGTTCACTTCTTCCCATTTCTATGTGGTAATATTGAACTCCTGCATTAGCCCACTAGGCTTCTGGTGCTCAATCTTAACCTGCTGACACATGGAGCACTTAGCTACAAACTCTACAATATCTTTCTTCATCCCACGCTACTAATAGATCTCTTGCAAATTACGGTACATCTTAGTGGCCCCGAGATAAATTGAATACGTTCACCATGTGCTTTTATAAGAATTTTCTACCTCAGGTCATTTATATCTTCCCCACACAGTCTACCTTAGAAATGCAACACACCATCTCCTCCTTGGGAGAAAACCTGTATTCTCTAATCTCTGACTGACTCTTTTAACTTGACTAGACTGGGATATCTATCTTGCTTTTTTTTTCACTTCAAAAACCAAAAAGATTCTAAATTCTGAACCCAAACACTACCCTCAGTGGAATCAACCAAAACAACACCTAATCTAGCAAACTAAAGAACTTTCTGAACTAACTTCTTCTTGTCATTCTTAACATGAGCAATACTACCCATAGAAAATCTACTGAGAGCATCTGCCACTATGTTGGCCTTTCCCGGATGATACAAAACACTCATATCATAATCTTTCAACAACTCTAACCACCTTCTCTAACATAAATTCAAATCTTTAAGGCAAACACTACTGTTGCTAACTTAGGATCATAGGTAGGGTAATTCTTCTAATAGGGCATAAGTTGTCTAGTGGCTTAAGCTATGACCTTACCACTATGCATGAGGACATAACTCAAACCTTTACTTGATACATTATAGTACATAACAAACCCATCTAAACCGTCTAGTAGAGTTAAAGCAAGGGCTGAGGTGAGTTGAGTCTTCAACTCTTGAAAAATTTTCTCGCAAGAATCTGACCACTTAAACTTGACTTTATTCATAGTAAATATAGACATGGGGGATGCAATAGAAGAAAACCCTTCAACAAACACCCGGTAGTTGAAAATTAAACCTGAGAAACTCTTGATATCTGATGGAGAAATGGGACTAGGCATGTTTGTCACCACCTCGGTCTTTTGAGGATCAACTCTAAATGTCATAACAGAAACTAATATGACCAAGGAATTCTATTGATCTTAGTCAGAATTTGCACTTACAAAATTTAGTGAACAACTGATAGCCTCTAAAAGTTAGAAACACTACTCTAAGATGGTCTGCATGATCATTTTTTGTATAGGATTAGACAAGGATGTCATCTATGAAGACAATGATGAACATATCCAAGTACTGATTAAACTCCTAATTCATCAAGTCCATAAAAACAGCTGGGGGATTGGTGAGGCCAAATGAAATCACTTTAAATTCAAAGTGACCCCTCCAGGTTCAAAAAGATATTTTTGGAATGTCACATTCTCTGACTCTGAACTGATGATAACTTGATCTAAGCTCTATCTAAGAAAAGTAACCAGCTTCCTGAATTTGGTCAAACAAGTCATCAATTATAAGAAGTGGGTATTTATTCTTAACTGTGACTTTGTTAAACTAACGGTAGTCAATACATATTCTGATAAAACCGTCTTTCTTACGTACGAATAGAACTGGTGCGCCCTATAGGGAAATGCTCGGTCTGAAGAACCCCTTGATTAAAAGGTCCTTAACTGTTCTTTCAACTCTTTAAGTTTGGCTGGAGCCATTCTATATGGTGGAATAGAAATAGGCTGAGTGTTCAAAAGAAGTCTATTTCGAAATTGATTATCCTCTAGAAAGAAACTCCGAGAAGATCTTCAAGAAACATATCAAAAAATTCATTTACTACTGGAACTGACTCAAGACTAAGAGTCTCTGAACTAGAGTCTTTGACTTGAATAAGATGGTAGATACATCTCTTGGATATTATTTTCCTTGACCTAAGGTACGAAATAAATCGACTCCTAAATGTTATAACACTACCCCTCAATTCAATGATTGGTTCATTTAGAAACTTACAATGAACACCTCTATTTCTGCAATCAACTAAAACATAGTATGAGTAGAGCCAATCCATGCCAAGAATGACATCAAAACTAGTCATCTCTAACTTTACATGATCAAATGGGGTGACTTTGAGATATCGTGATCGGACAGTCCCTGTATAACTACTTAGCTACACTAAAGACACCTACTGAAGTAGACACTGAAATGGGATCTACTAAGATTTTGGGACAGATTCCAAAATTGATAGTTATGTAAGGGGTTACAAAAGAAAGATAAGCTCTAGGGTCTAGTAAAGCATGAACATGTAAATGAAAGACCTATAACATACTAATAACTATGTCAGGAGAATTTTCCTGATCTTGTTGGGACTAAAGAGCATATAATCTATTTAGACGCTGACCACTAGTAGCACTGAAAGTGGAGCTCTACTGAATCAAGTGGCTGGCTGGAACTGATGATTGATGGGACTGGCCCTGTTGGCGCAAATCTTTACCCTTATGAGCAACTACCTAACACTTTTTAATTCAATGGCCTTGCTTACCACATCCAAAGCATACGTCACTGCCAGCTCTATACTCATCCTGATGATTTTTACTATATTTTTGGCAAAGAAAATTTGTACGAGCACTGTTAATACTACCTTGGGACTTAGATCCTGGTGCCCTATCCCTATGATCATTCCTAAATATGAGTACTCAGGCACTAGGTGAGGATGGAGATAAGATTGAGGATTTTTGACAAAAATAAGGATGGTTATCACCTTCTGACCTAGGCTAACTGAAATTAAAACCCATTCAAGCTCTTATATCCTCCAATTCTCTCTCCTTAGCCTTCTACACCTCAATCTATTAAGAATTGATCATTATCCTAGACAAGTCTATCTACCTAATTAGAATCGCGGTCCTACACTTCTTGACTATGCTTTCAGATACACCAGACACAAACTTACTCATCTTAGACTTGCTATCAGCTACCACATGAGGGGCATATTTGGCTAACTGAGTAAACTTGAGAGAATTCACTCTAACTATCTTGTTGCCTTACTTCAGGTTAATGAACTCTAAAGCTTAATCCTTCCTCAACTCCAGCAGAAAAAACCTATTTAAGAATGTAATAGCAGATCTTTCTATTCTACAGGCCCTGCATCTGTGTCTCTATCTGCGTTCCGCTACATAAACCATACATGGTCTACAGCTTGAAAATGGTAAGTAGAAAATTTAGCACTCTTAATAGAAATTACCCCCATAATAGCTGTCACCTTCTGAACTATATCCTAGAATTCCTATGGATTCTTTTTTGAAATGGATCCCAAAAAGGGAGGAGGGTTTATTTGGGTAAAGTCCCAAATTCTGGATGCGGAAGTATTGGCCACTGGATTGGCCAGAATAGCAACTGGTTGTGCATTCTAGGCTACTATAGACTGGGCTAGAGTAGTGAATACAGCTATGAATTATGCATGAGAAGTGTGTTCATTAAGGGGATCTTCCAAAATGGATTGTGGTATTGGCTAGTTTATATTTCTACTTCCGTTAGCTTTTCTGGGAATCATGTTCTGTAAATAGAAGGAAAAAAAATTAGACTAAGAGTTTGAAGTGAGCTTATGCTCATTTGGATGACATGAATACTGAAAGAAGAGAAACTTTTCTTAAATGTCTCACAGCCTCTTTCCCTTAAGTATGTCACACAATGCACCCCTGTACAAGACTCTACTTGACGTAAATTTAAGACTTCCTAGGACTCTGTTGAACCTTAGGCTCTGATAACAAGTTTGTAATGCCCCGATAATACACCTTAGGCATCACACGGTGCTTATAATCCCAAGGGACCACAAGCTAACCCATGAGCTGGTACCTGTTGTGAGAACTGAATAATACATTAATATATGTGAAATATCAATAGTTAAGTATGAATGTTTTTAAGTATCAAAACTGATAGAATATGTAAAAAAAACTGATGAAATGATCTTACATTATCAACTAAAGTCTGAATACTGAATAACCGACCATAGTGTCTTAAATCCTCTAAACTGACTGTACATGAGTTGATGCGATAGGCCCTAACTAACTATTGAGCTGAAAGCATGAAAATAAATAATCTGACCTTGAAATATGAGGACTCACCACTGCTACGGCTGATATTTTGAGAAATCTATGTGCGATTCAAAAACTGGCATCTAAACCTATGATATGATACATCATAGCGCAAGAAAAAAGTAAGTGATCAGTACTTTGAATGTACTGTTATGCTAAATAAGGTAGGGTGATTTGCATGGTTTCATGGACATGAATAATAATAACTAACTATATGCATGTACGTAGCTATATACCATGTAAAACTTGATAGAGTGCATGAAATTTGTAGACACTGAGGATACATGACGTCTATAAATGCTGAGAATATATGAAATCTATAAATACTGAGGATACATGACCAAACATATAACATATTCTGAATATAATTTGTAAACACTGAAATACAAAAGTCTGATAACAGAATACTAATATATGTTTGCTATGGTCAAGTAACTGAAACTGAATTACTGGACTGATTACTGGATTGAGACTTTAGAAGCTATCATCTAATCGACAGGCCCAATGAGCAAGTTTCGGGTCCAACTTATACCCCAATTAGAAGGGTGTTAGTAATGTGCCAGGATTACTATTGTTGGATGTATGGATCCACTAAAGTAACGTATTGTCCCGAAGGACTAAGGGTGTCAAGCCTAACTGATTGGTGACCCCTACGAGGTAGTCAAGCATAGTTTAATGGGTGCCTCCTCTTATCCTATGCTAGCTACGTAGTTCTAGAGTACAAAGACAGCTACTAACAACTCTGCCTATCTATGAAGAAGGCTCCATCTCTGTACTTACTCAATACTAAATCCTACTCCCAACGAAACTGAGTTGGAATGCTTAACTATTATGAGTTTAACAAATTATGATGTTTGACTAAACTAATATTGTTCATATTATGTCTGAAACTTTTTTGAATCTTCTGAGACTAAGTAAACAGCTATGTTTTTGGGTAATCATAACCCCCAGGACTCGATAGTAATAATAGTAAAATAGGACTAATCTTTAAGGACATAACATGAGAGCATTTATTTAAAATCCACACTTGTAGGCATTTAATCAAACACTTGATATGCATGGTGTACACTAAGTATGAGAATAGTTTAAAGCTAATAGTAAAAGTATAATTTCAACACCAATGTCATATATCATGAATTAAATCAGTAGAGTACAACATTTAAAAATGTGAAGTGTAATAATCAACATCAATTTCATAGAAACATGGTATATGGAACGATTTATGGGATTTCATGGTTAAAATCACAATTTCAAAATCATAATAACTTTAAATAATCATAACTTTATATTTAAATTGGATATTTAGATTCCATGGTTGAAAAGGGACCCATGAATGAACACTTAAATACCAGGGTGATGAATTCTTCAGATCTCTTGGTAAAATCCTAGAAATTAGATCTTGAACTGAAGGCAAAGGTTTGCAAATTGAGAGAGGATGTTTGATTCTTTGAAGAAGTTAAGCAAATAATGTCTAATTAGATAATTTAAGGTATTAATCTTGTGTTTAGGACTGATTAGGGACGTGAAAAAAGAATCAAATACCCCTAGAATGATTTAAAACTCACAACTTAAAATTGAAAGTCTTGATTTTTGGCTTCACCACGATGCAATGTCATTGCGGTGAGCCACTAAACTAGGGATAGTTGGGAACTGGTCCCTTGGCGTAATGCGGTACAATCGCGGTATGCCTTTGAATGTGATTTTGGCTATTGGTGAGCCATGGTGGTATCGTGGAGTTACACTAAAAAGTGATAATTGAGATCTAGAACTTCACCACGATGTGCTAGGCTTGTGGTGATTCACTGGAAATTAATTAATGTCATTTTTCCTATCACCGTGATGTATTACTTGTGAATTTGGCACACTATCTTACAAAAAGTGTCATAACTTCTCACCCGAATATCTGTAAGACCCCGCAAAATCCTAAGCACAACTCAATCTTTTAAGCGTTCTAAGGGGCCCCAGCCTTAGAAAATTCCAGCGAAGTATTCAGACTTAGTATTATTTTTGCTTTTGTAAGTTGGCAACTCTATTTCATGACTCTTATGACCTTAGCATATCGATCTTTAGATTGATTCATGATCAGGAATATCAGTAGGTGTCCTCGAGCAAGTTTTAGATTTTTCAAACCTCATTTAGACCTATTCAAGTGACCAAAATGGTGAGTTGATGCGATCTCGACATGTCATATCGTCCTTTATGTTAACAGATAATTTTTCCCTCAGCTTAGTACAAATTCTAGTAAACCAATGTGGACTCGACACGGTGCATTAGACATTACAGTGGTGACAACGATGCAGAGCATCGGTCTGCATGTCGATAATCCAGTTTTCAGTCATTAAAAATCGACGTCCTTAGGGGTATTTGGATATTTTCCCCACCCTTATTCCGCCCTAAAACATGAGATTCAACCCTCATTAAGAAAAATACACTCACTTTCTCTCATATTTCTCAAGAATAGGAACCCTAGATGATTTAATTTCAAATCCAAGGCTCAAGATTTCACCATTGTTCATAAAGAATTTAGCAACCAAGGTATGTGAAGTCTTCAAATAAGGGTTCTTTCCACCCTTGGAGTCCAAGAAACTCTTTTAAACTTCAAGTAGATTGATTTTATGATTTCCATGATTTGGAATTAAAGTGTATTCATGAGTACTATTTAATTGGGTTTTCTATTTCATGATTTATTATAAGATTGATGTAGAATTACTTGATATGTTTGTTTTATCTAGTGAATTCATGTTGAAACACATGGAATTGTGAATTTGGAATTAAATCATTATGCTCACATGTTGTTTAGTATTATGTGTATATACTATGCCATCTAAGTTTTTGGTGAACTGCTCATGTGAATGTAACAATAAAATTATATCATGCTAGTATGTAGACTAGTTCATGCCATGCAAGTGATTGGTAAAATGCCTCTATAGATGCATTATGAACAAGTGTGCATTTGAATTATATGCAAGATCATGTGATTCTTTACTTTACATGCTATCAGTCCTGGGGGTATTTAATACCCAAATATTTAACTATTTACCTAGAGTGAGTGTTAGTTACAGAATAATCTCAGTCATATCATGATCAGTAGTACTCTCAGATAGTTATAGGAATCAATAAATAACTCAATTGACTTAACATTAGTCCTATCTTGTTCAGTATTCAGTTCAAACCTCAGTAAACTCAGTCAGCTAACAAAATTAAGCAGTATTTCATCAGTTAGCAGAACTCAGTAAAATCAGTACAGTTTAGTCAAGCCTAGAAGGAACTAGGAAATTAGTTCAGTGTCTATTTAGTTGGGAGTAGAATAAAGCACCAAATTAACCCAGGGATGGGGGCATTCCTGCCAGCAGAGGTTTTGACCATTAGTAGCAATCCCTGCATTAGAGAACAATGAAACCAGTATAGGTTGAGATATCTTCCTACTAGAATTACTTTTTTGTAAGGTCATTTCCTATTCTTAATAGTTCTCCATATAGGCCAGAGCTATTTGTTTAGGATTTAAAATATCACCATTATTATCACTACTTTTCGTGGAGGAAGCTTCTTCTAGAAGTTGTAACACTTCTTCTTTATTTGTTTCCTAGATTTCCATATCATGTAAAGCCTTCTTTAATTTTTTTTGAGTACCTTCTTATTCTGCGAAGCACTGGTTGAAGATAAAGTCATTTTTCCTTTATCTAGAGTTTTTGGTGCTACTGGCTTGGGAGTCCAGCCTTTGACCTTTATCTCTTTGGATAAATATTTTATACGATCTTATTCTCTTTTAGCAAAATTCCAAGAGATAATGTAAGAAACTCGCTTCTTGATAAAGAATTTGCACATCTAAATATGCTCTGGGAGGGTTACACACCCTTCTTTTGAATAGAAATCATTGAACTGATTAATGAACTATAGGGGGAGGATTTCTTTGATTCCTCCAAAATATATCCCTATTCATAGAACCACTTAGGAATAATGGCTTCTACCATAGCCGGACAATATTTAATAAACCAGCTGTATCCTGGTCTGACATATAAGAAATTGAACCATGCTGACTTGTAGTCGTACTAATTATAATTTTGTGATCTATGAGGCATAGATAATGCAATTGGGGTATGCAGGTGATCTGTAAACCAGTTGAAAGAGGTTAATACCCTCTTTATATTGAACATAGAATAATCAATGTATTCTGGATTCCTTTCATTCATAGAATGTTCGACTTCAATAGAATTGGTGTCTACAAGGATGGCTTCATAATATCTCCTTGTTTTGAGTGGATTGTCAGTATCCACAAAGTTTTTATCATTATAGACCAGCTTAATTAGATGATCTAATGGATATCCTTCATACTCTTTGTCTAAAGCAATAATTGACATTACCTGAGTGGTAATGAATTTAAATTCTTCTTTGATGGGAGGAGTTGGTGTTGTTTTGACCGTTGTGGGGTCTACAACTTGTGCAAAGTTTTTAGGGGCCTTCATGGCGTAACTCTGCTTTGACTGAACAGATGAACTCGATGATTGCCCTTTATCAAAAGGCTTATTTATCTTCAAATCGACCAATCTAGTTGGCATTGGTGGCGGGAGCTTTGGAAATTCTACCAAAGCTACATATTTGTTCTGAAATGGTGACTGTAGTTTTGATTTCAGTGCAGGCCTCTAAGTTACTGATGGTCTCAAGGGGTTTGATGAAGCAGACGGAAGATCAAATGGTCTAGCCATCTTGATTTGTTCATGTTTGCTTCCTACTGGAATTTTCCCCAGTGTAGTGGGTCTCATTTCGGCCCTATAAGAATTCTCTTGTTAGAAAATCGAGAAGGGAATTATTTTCTCCTTTGATAAATTCTATTTGAAAATCAAAGCTAGGTAGGAGAGCTTGCTATCTAGCAAATATTTGTTTTAAAACCAGATTTTTAACATCATTCTGTAAAATTTCTTTATCGAATTTGCAATTCACTTGTAGTAAAAATTCTTTATTAATAAGGTCATCTTGAAACTTAGTGATACATAGAACTATAGATAAAACATCCTTTTTAACAGTGCTATAATTTGTTTGAGCAGAATTCCATATTCCAGATGTTAATCTGACTAATTGTTCAGAAGAACTAGTATCAACCTTTTGCTTCAAGATACCTCCATATCCGATATCAGAAGCATCAGTTTCAACAATCCTAAAGGCTTTAGGGTTAGGAATTCCTAGGCAAGGAAGGTTTCTGATTAATTCCTTTACCTTAATGACAGCATTAGTTTGATCAGAGCTCTAAGGAACAGGGGTCTTTTTAAGTCTTTTGTAAAGAGGTTCGCAGACCTGTCTAATGTTAGGGATGAAGTTTGCTACATAGTTAAGACTTCTTAAAAACCTTCGAAGTTAGGTTTTATCACTAATTTCATTAGGAAATTTGGAGGAGAACTCTATTGCCCTGCAAATAGGTTTATAACTGCTTTGATAAAGATCATGCCCTAAGAATCTTATAGATGTCTGAAAGAGCTTCATTTTCTCTGTACTTATGACTAAACCATTAAAATTAACAATCTTAAAGAAAGTGTTGAGATGTTTAAAATGAGAATCAATATTTTCTGAGAAAATAAGCACATCATCAATATAAACAATCGACATATGACTATAAGGATTGAATATACTATTCATGATGTTTTGAAACTCTGATGGAGCATTTTTAAGACCTAATGGTAAGACATTCTATTCATAATGTCCAAAAGGGACATTGAAGGCAGTCTTATATTTATCCTTTTCAGCAATTTGAATCTGCCAGAATCCTGACTTCATATCAAACTTACTGTAGAGGTTGGATTTGAAAGTTGTTTTTAAAAGAACCCTTTTGTTAGGAATCGGATGTTTGATCCATTTTAAAACCGCATTCAAAGGCTTATAATTTATTACAAGCCTGGGAGTTCCTCGTTCCTTTTCTACACTATTTTTTACATAAAAGACAGAGCAACTCCAAGGAGAATTTGAGGTTCCGATAATCCCATTTTTTAGTAAATGGTTTATCTCATTTTTCTAGATTTCCATTATTTCTTGGTTCATTTGAATGGGCCTATCCTTAGTAGGAATGGCCTATTCGTTGAAACCAATAATGTATGGAAGTTCTACTAAATGTCTTTTTCTTTCCCAAAAGGCATTAGGAAATTCGGAACAAATTTCTTCCTCGAAAGTCTTTTAAAGATTTGTAATTTTATTTACCATCTCCGGGGTTTCTAAAATTTTCAATTTTCATTATTTTAATTTCTTGTTTAAGAAAACAAATGTGTGAAGAAAGTTTCTTAATTTTAAAAGCAGTCCTCTCTTTAATAAGGTTGCCTTCTTCTTGTTAGAGGGGCCTCAATAAGGGGAAGAACAGATTTTGATTTAAAATCATTGTGCAAATTCCATCAAAATAACTAGTGTAAGGTCAAATTTGATTGACAAAAAGTATTCCTAGAATGGTATCTTCAGTGATACCTTCAGTGATGACAAAATCATTAACAAGACAAATACCATTGTTATAGATATGAGCTTTAGAAATCTTATAATCGATTTTCATCTTTTCTCCTATGGTGGAGTATAGACGAGAAGTGCTTTTTTGTAGATACATGGTGGGTAAAAGTCCCTTGACGATACAATTGCTATCGGCTCCAGTATCAAAGAGGGTAACTCTATTAAGAACGAAGTCTTTGTTTATGACAATTTTTACGGCGTTGTGTTCGCTTGAGCTTTAATGACCGTGATAGCTGTACCGGAGGTAGCGGGAGAATATGAGATAGGGAATGAACCTGGCTCTTTGAGATGATCATTTTGAATAAGATCAGTAGTTATTGGGAAAGCTCTAGGAAACCCTGATGGGGAGACATTCTCTGGAGGATACACGTTCTTTAGAACCTGTTCGGTAAGAATGTTCAGTTCCACTCAATCAAGTCTGATTTTTAGGTCTCTGATTTATCCCTTGAGGGTGGAAATTTCGCCCTTGAGATCGGCTATAGACGGTTCCGCAGGTTTATCAAATCGAGACATAACCTGTTTCATGCTAAAAGGCTGAATGATAGGTTTAGGTGGCTTTTCTTCATGAGAAAGCATCAATCTTTTGAGTGCTAGAAGATATTTATTTCTAGCTTCATCATCTTGGATGTGCTCTATAAAGTCAAACAGGATTTCTTTAGGATTTCCAGAGATGACATTAACAGTCTTTTTTGTGCAAGTATAGAAGGTACCG
>JAPEIP010000006.1:177501116-177514401 GCA_026120095.1 Capsicum chinense
TTCCACCCTTGGAGTCCAAGAAACTCTTTTAAACTTCAAGTAGATTGATTTTATGATTTCCATGATTTGGAATTAAAGTGTATTCATGAGTACTATTTAATTGGGTTTTCTATTTCATGATTTATTACAAGATTGATGTAGAATTACTTGATATGTTTGATTTATCTTGTGAATTCGTATTGAAACACATGGAATTGTGAATTCGAAATTAAATCAAGTTGCTCAGATGTTGTTTAGTATTATGTGTATATACTATGCCATCTAAGTGTTTGGTAAACTGCCAATGTGAATGTAACAATAAAATTATATCATGCTAGTATGTAGACTAGTTCATGCCATGCAAGTGATTAATAAAATGCCTCTATAGATGCATTATGAACAAGTGTGCATTTGAATTCTATGCAAGATCATGTGATTCGTTACTTTACATGCTATTGAGTCCTGGGGGTATTTAATACCCAAATATTTAGCTATTTACCTAGAGCGAGTGTTACTTACAGAATAATCTTAGTCATATCACGATCAGTAGTACTCTCAGTCAGTTATAGGAATCAATAAATAACTAAATAGACTTAACATTAGTCCTATCTAGTTCAGTATTCAGTTCAATCCTAAGTAAACTCAGTCAGCTAACAAAATTAAGCAGTATTTCATCAGTCAGCAGAACTCAGTAAAATCATTATAGTTTAGTCAAGCCTAGTAGGTACTAGGAAGTCAGTTTAGTGTCTATTTAGTTGGGAGTAGAATAAAGCACCAAATTAACCCAGGGATGGGGGCATTCCTGCCAGCAGAGGATTTGAACCTTATTAGCAATCCCTGCATTCGGGAACAATGAATCCAGTGTAGGTTGAGATATCTTCCTACTAGACTAGGGTTGATATATCTCATTCGTGTTTTCTTGCCAGTGAGGGTTGATGAAAGAGCTACCTGTTAGAGAGGGTTAACTTAAAGTTGTTTTTACCCGTGACACGGTACTGACACCCTTCTAACAAAGGTACAGGTTGGACCTCAATCTATTCAGAAATGGGCATATTGGTTAGATTATTGCCTCCTACAGTTTCAATTTCAAATTCAGACTAAGAATAGAACTCAGTTTAGTTCTATAGATTTAGGAATGTCAGATACAGTCACTCAATTCAGTACGAAACTCAGTATAATTCCACCAGATCAAGACTATCAGATATAGTCACTCAGTTATTATCTGCATAGTATCAGTAAACCCAGATATCAATAAATTAGTAATTCAGAAATCTGTATCCAGTGTTATCATGATAATAGTTACAATATACGTATTCATGCATGTACTCTCATTCAATTATATTTATGTCATTCAATCAGTATTGTTCATGCATATGAACCCATGCATTTCAGCCTACCTCACTTAGCATACCAGTACATTCAAAGTATTCATACATACTTTTCTATTGCGCTATGATGTTTTATATTATATGTTTAGACGACGAGCTCTTGAGCACCTTTAGGAGTTTGGATCTTCAACAGTCAAAGTTAGTGGTGAGTCCTCACAATTCTAGGACATGATTATTCTCTTTAGTATTTTCATTTATTAGTATAGTTTTCAGTAGTTGGAGTTAGTTGGGGGCTTGTCCCATCAATTCTATGATTCAGACAGTTGAGGCTTTTCAGACTAGAGTATTTTTAGACAGATGTTTCAGTTTTCGTATTGTTATACCGTATTCAGTTTTATTTCAGTATTGAACCTTATGGAAAGTTTTCACCTTGTTTTCATGTATATGCATTATTACTATTTAGTTATTACAGTAGGTACCATTCATGGGTTAGCATGGGGTCCTTCTGGATTATGAGCACCATGTACCATCCGGGATACAGGCCCGGTCTTTACAATATTAGATTTGAGTGAATTTTACATCGTTGGAAAGCTAATTTAATTTCCTACACAATGGTAAGTCTTAAACTTAAAAATATTGAATATTTTGAAGATTTTATATAGAGACACTCGTGTACTGAGAGAAAAACTAAGCTAGGGAAATATGGGGTATTACAATATCTCCCCCTTGGGAACATTCATCCTCGAATGGAACTAATTAAGCTATGAAGTACTATTGGACTGAATTTACATTCTGAACATTCACAACTGAAGCATAATTGCACGATTGAAACCCCTGATAAACTGGTTTTTAATACTGAACATACATATCTAAGGCATGAGTACATGGCTAAGCTGATTCATGAATGCATGACTAGCATGAGAATGATATGCAATGATAACTGAAGTTTGTAACTATAACTGAACATGGAATTGAGTAAATCTAAGAAGGATTGTTACCTCAAACTGAGTCTAAGTTTGTGGAGAAGAGGTGAGGATACTTGGTCCGTATGTATGCTTCTACGTCCTAAGTATCTCCCTCAACGGATTGATTTCGTCAAAGAACCTTGACCAAGGGAACTTCTTTATTTCTCAGCCTGCGAATCTAACGATCAAGAATTTTGACTCGGAACTATTAAAAAGAGAGATCATTCTGAATGTTTATGCTTTCTAAGTGGACTACTATTGATTGGTCATAATTGCATTTCTTTAGCAAGGAGACGTCAAATACTGGGTGCACTAAAGATAGATCTAAAGGTAACTCAAGATCGTAAGCTAGCTTTTCGAAATGACTAAGAATTCTGTAAGGGCCAACATATAGGGGACTGAGCTTTCCGTTCTGGTCAAACCACTTCATTCCTTTCATGGGAGAGATTATTAGGTACATAAAGTCACCAATTTCAAACTCGATATCCTTTCTTCTCACATCTGCATATGATTTCTATCGGCTCTCGTCTGCCTTAAGAATTTCCCTAACCAACTGAACCTTCTCTAAGGTATCAAACACTAAGTCAGGCCCTACAATTGTAGTCTTACAAACTTTAAACCAACAAATTTGATACCTACATATCTTTCCATATAGATCCTCAAATGGAGCCATCTGAATACTAGAATGATAACTGTTATTATAGGTGAATTCAATCAAAGGAAAGTGATCATCCCAACTATCCTTAAAGTTAACTACACATGCTCTTAACATATCTTCTAGAGTCTGAATGGTCCTTTTTTCTTGACCATCTGTCTGAGGGTGAAAAGTTGTACTGAGGTGAACTTGGGTACCAAGACCATTCTGAAAAACTATCCATAAGTGAAAGGTAAACTAGGTACCTTTATCGTAGATGACGGATACTAAGACTCCGTGTAAACTAACCAACTCTCTGATATAGAGTTTAGCGTAGTCCTCGGCTAAATAGGAAGTATGAACTTGAAAGAAATAAGTCGATTTGTCCATCCTATCTATAATAACCCAAATCAAATCATGATGATGACAAGTACTAGGCAAACATATCACAAAGTCCACATTCACTTCTTCCTATTTCCATGTGGTAATACTGAACTCCTGCATTGATCCACTAGGCTTCTGGTGCTCAATCTTAATATGCTGACATATGGAGCACTTAGCTACAAACTCTGCAATAACTCTCTTCATCCTATTCTACCAATAGATCTCCTACAAATTATGGTACATCATAGTAGCCCCTGGAAAAATCAAGTACGCGCATCATGTGCTTCTGCGAGAATTTGCTACCTCAGGTCATCTACACCTAGCATACACACTCTACCCTGACAATGCAAAACACCATCTCCCCATTAGGACAAAACCACTACTCTCTCATCTCCGACTGACTCTTTTAACTTGACTAGACTAGGATCTTTATCTTGCTTTTATTTCACCTTGGAAACCAAAGAAGATTCTGAACTATTCTGAACCCAAACACTAGCCTCAGTGGAATCAACCAAACTAACACCTAATCTGGTAAACTAACGAACTTCCTTAAAAAACGTGTTCTTGTCATTCTCAACATGAGCAATACTACCCATAGACATTCTACAGAGAGCATCTTTCGCTATATTGGCCTTGCCCGGATGATATATTATACTCATATCATAATCGTTCAAAAACTCTAACCACCTTCTCTGACATAAATTCAAATCTTTCTAACCCATACTACAAGATTTTATGCTCTGTAAACACATCAACATGCACTTAATAAAATTAGTGCCTTCAAATCTTTAAGGCAAATATTACAGCTGCTAACTCAAGATCATGGGTAGGGTAATTCTTCTCATGGGGATTAATTTGTCAGGAGGCATAGGCTATGACCTTACCTATCTGCATGAGGACATAACTCAAACCTACACTAGATACATCACAGTACATAACAAACCCATCTGAACCGTTTAGTAGAGTTAGAATTTAGGGTGAGGTGAGTTGAATTCTTCAACACTTTAAAACTCTTCTTACAAGAATATAACTACTTAAAATTGACTTTTTTCTTAGTCAATATAGATATGGGGGATGTAATAGAAGAAAAACCTTCAACAAACACCCGGTAGTAGCCAACTAAACCCGAGAAACTCCTGATATCTGATAGAGAAATGGGTCTAGGCCTATTTTTCTCCACCTTGGTCTTTTGAGGATCAACTCTAAATGTCATAACTGAAAATAATATGACTAAGGAATGCTACTGATCTTAGTTAGAATTTATACTTACTGAATTTAGAGAACAATAGATAGCCTCTAAAAATTTAAAACACTATTTTGAAGTGGTCTGCATAATCATTTTTGGTACGAGATTAGACATGGATGTCATCTATGAAGACTATGACGAACATGTCCAAGTACTGCTTGAACACCCGGTTCATCAAGTCCATAACAACTGCTTGGGGATTGGTGAGACCAAATGAAATGACTAGAAATTCAAAGTGACCATACTGGGTTCGAAAAGATATTTTTCAAATATCACATTCTTTGACTCTGATCTTATGATAACCTGATATGAGGTCTATCTTAGAAAATTAACTGGCTCCTTGAAGTTGGTAAAATAAGCCATCAATTCTAGAAAGTCGTTATTTATTCTTGACTGTGACTTTGTTCAACTGACAGTTGTAAATACACATTTTGAGAGAACTATCTTTATTATGTCCGAATAGAACTGGTGCACCCCATAGGGAAATTCTTGGTTTGATGAACCCCTTATTTAAAAGGTCCTTTAACTATTCTTTCAACTATTTGAGTTTGGTTGGAGCCATTCTATATAGTGGAATAGAAATAGGTTGTGTCTGGAAGAAGGTCTATTCTGAAATTGATTTCACTCTAGAAAGGAACTCTAGGAAGATCTTCAGGAAACACATCTTAAAATTCATTTAGTAGTGGAACTGACTCAAGAGTGAGAGCCTCTGAACTAGAGTCTTTGACTTGAATAAGATGGTAGATATATCTCTTGGATATTATATTCCTTGACCTAAGGTACGAAATGAATCAACTCCTAAGGACTATAACACTACCCCTTAATTCAATGAATGGTTCATTTAGAAACTAAAAATGAACAACTCTATTTCTGTAATCAACAGAAGCATAGCATGAGTGGAGCCAATCCATGCTAAGAATGACATCAAAATAAGTCATCTTTAACTTCATAAGATCAAATGGGTGACTTTGAGATACGTGACCGGATAGTTCCTGTATACCTGCTTGACTACAGTAAAGACACCTACTGGGGTAGACACTAAAATGGGAGCTGCTAAGATTTTGAGACAAATTCCAAAATTGATAGATATGTAAGGGGTTACAAAAGAAATAGAAGATCTAGGGTCTAGTAAAGTATGAACATGTAAATTAAAAACCTATAACATACCAGTAACTATGTCAGGAGAATTTTCCTGATCTTCTCGAGAATGAAGAGCATATAATCTATTTGGAAGCTAACCACTAGTAGCACTAGAAGTGGCGCTCTGCTGAATCGGGTAGACGACTGGAATTGATAACTTATGGGACTGGCCCTGTTGGCGTGAATGTCTACCCTTCTGAGCAAATACCTGACACTTTTGAACCCAATGTCGTGGCTTAATACACCCAAAGCATACGTCACTGCCAGCTCTATACTCACTCTGATGGTTTCTACCATATTTCTAGCAAAGAGGATTTGTATGAGTGTTATTAACACTACTTTGGGACTTAGATCCTTATGCCTTATCCCTATGATCATTGCTAAACTTGGTTACTGGGGCAATAGTTAAGGATGGAGATGGGACTGAGGATTTCTGACAAAATTGAGAATGGTTACCACCTTCTGACCTTCGCTAACTAAAATTAAAACTACCCTTCCAAGCTCTCTTATCCTTTCTCTCTCTATCCTTAGCCTTATTCTTCTCAATTTATTGAGCATGGACTATCAGTCGAGACAAGACTATCTCCCTAATTAGAATCACAGTCATACAATCCTTGACCATAGTGTCAGATATACCAGACACAAATTTACTTATCTTGGAACTGTTTCCAGCTACCACATGAGGGGCATATCTGGGTAATTAAGTAAACTTTAGAGAATACTCTCTCATTGTCATGTTGCCCTACTTTAGGTTAATGAAACCTAACACTTGAGCCTCCCTCATCTCCATCGGAATGAACCTATCTAAGAAAGTAGTAGCAAACTCTTCCCATCCTACGGGCCCTGCATCCGTATCTCTATCTGCCTTCCACTACTTAAACCATATATGGCATACATATTACAACTGGTAAGCATCTAATTTAGCACTCTCACTAGAAATTACCCCCTGAATATTTGTCACCTTCTAAACTATATCCAAGAATTATTATGGATCCTCTTAAGACAAGGATTCTAAAAAAAAAGAAGGGTTCATTCAGGTAAAGTCTTGAATTCTGGCTGTAACAGTATTGGCCACTGGGTTGGCTGGAATAGTGGTTGGATATACATTATAAGCTACTATAGACTGGGCTATAGTAGTGAAGAAACTCTGAACTCTTCATGGGAAACATTCCATTCAGGGGATCTTCCTGAACGGGCTAAGGTGTTGGCTGGTTTATAGTTCTTCTTATGTTAGATTTTTCTAGGAGGCATGTTCTGTTAATGGAAGAAAGAAAAAAATTAGACTGAGAGTTTGAATTGAGCTCATGCTCATTCGAACTACATGAATACTAAAAGAAGGGAAAATTTTCCTAAAAGTCTCGCAGCCACTTGATGCGGCTTTCAGACTCCCTAGGACTCTATTAAACCTAAGGCTCTGATAGCAAATTTGTAACACCTTGAGAATACACCCTGGGCATCACACGGTGCTTATAGTCCTACAGGACCACAAGTTAACCCATGAGCTGGTACCTGCTGTGAGCACTGATTAATATAATAATATACGTGAAAAATGAACTATTAAGTATTAAGGTTATAAGTAATAAAACTGATAAAATTTGTAAACCAACTGATGAAATGATCTGACAATATCAATTGATGTCTGAATAATGAATAACTAACAATAGTGTCTAAAATACTCAATACTGACTGAATATGCGTTAATGGGATAAGCCCCAACTAACTCCAACATAAATAATCTATCCTTAAAATAGGAGGACTCACCACTACTATGGCTGATAGTCTGATAATTCTATGTGCGATCCAAAAACAGGGCGTCTGAACCTATGATTTGATACATCATAGCGCAAGAAAATAGTATGCAATCAGTACTTTGAATTTATTGTTATGCTAAATGAGGTAGGTTGATATGCATTGTTTCATGAACATGAATATTAATAACTACTTTTATGTATGTACGTAGCTATATAACATGTAAAACTGGATAAAGTTCATCAAATCTATAGACACTGAGGATACATAAAGGCTTTAGATACTGGGAATACATAAAATCTGAAAATATTGAGGATGCATGACAAGACATATAACATATTCTGAATATAATTTGTAAATACTGAAATACTAAAGTCTAATAACTGAATCACTGATATTTGTATGCTACGGTCAAGCAATAATTACGTAATAAAAAGAATAGTACTCTTATGATATAAATTTAGAATGATATGTAATGTACTTAAAAATAAAGAAGAGATAACTTAATATCATCAAGTTTAATTTCAACAAAATATAAGAAAAGTTTCAAGCATAATTTTAGAATAGATAATCTAGAACAATATAAGATACTCCTAAACCATCATTCAAAAATATGGTTTAAGGAACCACTCAATATAAATCAAGTTTGTACATAATATATTTCTTTCTAAGCTCTGTAGTCATAGCAATAAAAAAATCAACATTTCTCTAATTTGCTAGGAGGTCAATAATTTGAATTGTCCATTTATCATTGAAGCCTAATTCCAATATTAAAGGCATTTATTTTTCAGCAGGAGTGCTTTTTGGTTCATGTATTAGTTTTATTTGTTCTTCAGCTATTGATGTTCATCTATCAACAGATTTTGCCAAGCTGCTTCTAATAGAAGTCTTAATTCTTTTTAGGGGTGATGTCAAAGTTTTTTTCTTAGCTATACATCCTTTCCCTACTCTCTTATGTTTCCTAGAGGCTATATTTAATTTAGTAGTAGTAAAGTGCATGCTATATTCAAAATACTCCTCATTGTGGTCAACAAATTATGCATCTTCAAGAATAGGGGTAACTTTTTTAGCAGTTATATCATCATCAGTGAATTCACTTTGATAATTATTGGAACCATTAATTTCACTTCCATTTCTTCCATCAGCGATAGTATCTCCCAAAATCAAAGAAAAACATCATAGCTTTGCAACTTCTTCATCTTGTAGTGAGAATCTTTTGGGTGGGCCTATTATATTATCAATAGTCTTAAATTAGGAAGAAAATAACTTAATTCAAACTCTATTAAGAAGAAAAAATTTGACTTATCATAAGATACTTCTCTGAGGCATTATCTTCAACAACTTTTTGAGTTTTATCATAACACCCAAACCTAATGTTGTACCAATATTTTCTTAATATCATATGTTTTCTTTAAAGTCCTCATTATATTTTTATTTTGGTCTTCTATAATTTTTCCATATATAGCTTGCTCAACTTAATTTTTCCATAATTTTTCAAAATTATCTCATCCTTCGGTGGTTAATCCTCTTTGTTGTGTTCTTCCCAACTTAACTTCTTTGGCAATAAAATAAATGATATGTTTATCTTGAACTTCACTACATTTGGTGTATGGTTTTCAACCATACGCATTTGGTTAGTTGTAATTCTAAATAAATGATTATATAAAGGTTTTCAAGGCAAAGAAGTATTTCACTATAGAAGGATATGATCATAAAATAAAGAATAATGCCATCCCTGAGTTAACTTTCTATCAGTCCATAGAGAGTAGGAACTATATACTTATTGAGTATCCTTTCTCAACAAATATATGGAAGAAATTATTACTGTAGAAAGGTGTTAATAGGGAGTCTATAGATTAGAAAGGTGAACTTGATTTGTCCTAGAGAAATGTACATAGTAATGTACCTCATACACATTTACTGTAACACCATAAATCTAAGTCCTTGGAGAATTTCTTGATTTTGAGCTTACTACCCGGACAACAACTGGACCGAACGAGTCGTGATGACTCCTTATGAGTCGTAGAGCACAATTGTAGCCTAACCAGTAAGCTTTATAAGGTTTTCCTAAGTCTTTTTCCTAACTATGATTGAGACTTGATGAGTCACAATGAGATATTATGAGTCATAAGGTGTAACTTTAAGTCTCACTAGTGTGATTAGCCATATTTTTTGTTGTGACCCTCATTGAAACTGTAAGAGTTGTATGATTTGGCCATGAGTCATAGGGTGAGACTCGTGTACTGAACAGTGAGGATTCCCCTGAGGTACTGCTCTCATTACAAGTCATGATGACAACTCATAAAGAGACCCTGTGATTCGTAAGGTCACCTGTAGTTACTGGTGATAATTTCCATTGATTTTATTAAGGACACTTTTGACATTTTTCTTTTTTTCAACTTAAGACCTAGGACATAAAGCACATTGGCGACCCTATATTCAACACTTTATCAATCAATACACATCTTTTTTTCTCAAATTCCCCCACTCAAAGACAAATCTAGGGTTTCAAGAGTTTAGTATTTTTGGGCTCATATTGGTTTCTTCTTAAAATTTGTCAGAGATTAAGGCATTTATCTCTCTCCCTAAATTTATGTTTTAATTTACGTTATGAATTTCTTTTGTATTCCCATGATTTGATGTGATTTTGAATGATGGGTTTAGAGGGTAATAATTGTTTAAATATTTTTCCCATGGTTTTTTTGAAATAGTTATTCTTTGACTCGATGATTTGTAAGACCATTGAGGTGCTTAGCCATGGTGATGGAATGGGGATTGTGAATTCTCTCAAATAATTGAACTTTGGTATTAAAAGTGAAGAGAACCTCAACCCACTTGCATGATTCATTTTAGAATATGGATAATCATTTGGTTTTGCCAACTACTTTAAACTGATGCCTCACATAAATGACTAAAATGATTTTGGAATGGTCTTGAGGGCCACAGAATAACTATGAATTAGAAATTTGGAGTCCTATTAGCCAACGGGTTAGAGTCCCACTTGGCTAAATGATATGGTTCCAACTTGGAACATTGGGATCTTATTCGCTAGTGGGTTAGAGTCCTAATTGGCTAATTATTTGATTTGCATAATGGCAAGTGCTTGGAACTATAGTTGGTATGACGATACCACTTGATATTGCCTAAATTGATGAATCTTTGATTAAATGAAAGGGTTATAAGCTAAATATTTTAATTGGTCTTAAAGGGGGTTGTGTAGTTTATCGTAAAAGTAGAGGTCCCAAGAGGAACAACATAGGAAACCATGATTACCGACATAGAGATCTAAATGACTGGTTGTTTAATTCACCCTTGACACATGACCAGGAGGTTCGAGTCCCTTGAGCATATATGTAATACACCGTATTTTTTTTCTAGCTAATTATATCTCAAGAATGTCTAGTATTAGCTTCTAAATTGAATGATGGTTATTCCATGTGGAATTTTCAAGATTTTCACTTTTTTTTAGGTGGAAAATTCAATAAGCCTTCCATTAATATAAGATTCGCCCAAATCCGATAGCCAGGTTAGAAGTTATGACTAATTCAAGTCCCATCATAAAATTGCTCCATATTAGTCAGTGGCATACTGCGCCACAAGAGGAATTGGCATTTAGAAAATTCCAGTAGGGGTCTGTTATTATGGCGCATCGCACCAGCACCTAAATTCAAAATTTTTCATTTTGCAGTGTCTCAGCAAGATTTCCCCCGCATCACGCCAAAGTTCCTGGTCGCAAAATAAGGGGCAACATGATGGCTATGCATTGCGCCATCCCTAAATTTCCCTATTGTCAAACTCTAGTGACACAGTGCAATATCGCCAGGGGTTTGGTTTAGGAAAAATTTACTGAAATTAAATGACGTGTCCAGGGTTAAAAGGGTCAACTTCTCACCCCTATTTAAGCCCTTTAACATGTGATTTAGCCACTTTTCAACCAAAATACACTCTTTTCTCTAAAAAATATCTCATGAACAAGCTAGGGTTTTATAAAAGATTCAAATTCAAGAAGGTTTCACCGTCAATCTTCATGAAATCACCAACTAAGGTATGCATAGTGTTCATTGATGGACTACTTTCATCCATGAAGCCCAAGAATCTCTTTTCTAAACTCAAGTTTATGGATTTTCTTATGAATTTCATGATTGGTCTGCTCTTGTTCATGTGGATAATGAGAAATTAAATTTTACTCCATGTTGGGTGAGAAATTCTCTGTCGGTTAAATTATTATAGATATAGATTCATGCAAACCTATGACTAAACCCTTGAATGATGAAATTACAATTGAACCATGATGTTTAATTGTTGTACAATAATGTTTTCATGTACCATGCCTAAAATATATTTTATGAAATGCCTAGATAAAGGAAAAGTGCCCAACTAGCATGATACCATGAAATCCCCATGTATGTACAAGTTATGCCTATCACATATTTTAATGAAATACTTCTATAAATATATTATGGATTATGATGTTAGTTATATGTTCAAGTAAGTTATGCTTGGTCAGTTTCCTTCCATCGATTCCTGGGGGTACTCATACCCAAAACATTAGCTATGTGCCTAGAGCCATGTCATGTTTTCACGATACTCTCAGTCAAGCTATGATCCTTAGACTTTAGACAGTCTTATGACGTAGGAAATCTCCATGATCTCATGAACCCAGTCTGTTGTCATATATCAATAGTATTCTATCAGTCAATGGAATTCAGTAAGTCAGCCCATGTTCAGTTTAGTAAATCATGTTCAAAGTCTATTCAGTTAGGAGTAGGAATTAGCACCGAGTGAACCCAAGGATGGGAACACACACTATCATATGAGGGTGTGATTCTTAGAAGTCATCCTTGCATTCCCAAAATATGTATCCAGCATAGGTTGAGACATCAACACTATCCGATGAGGGTTAATGATATGGATAAGCACTGTCAGATAAGGACCCCACCGTTCTCATGTAAGGGATACTCTCAAATAAGGGTCTGATATATCTTGTCCTTACCGGTGGCACGACATTGAAACCTTTCAAATTAGGGTTACAGATTGGACCCAACTCAGTCATAATGGCATATCAGGGGTACGTCGGTTAGATAACTACTTCTCATAATTTTATGTTACAAAATAAGGACTGTCAGAAACAGTCAATGAATCTCAGTAATATAACTCAAATAGTTCCATCAGATTCAGGACTGTCAAATACAGTCACTCATGTTATCAGTTATACTCAGATTTAGCAATCATGTTATCAGAGTATTAGTATCAGTTGTTATATCTCATGCATGTATTCTCACGCTCATGATAGTTAGTAAGTTATTATTATTGTTCATATATATAAACCCCATGTATTTAGCCTACCTCATATACATACCAGTATATTCAAAGTACAGACGTATTTGCGCTATGATGTTTTATACCACAGGTTCAGAGACACGAGCTCCAGAGCAACCGTAGATTCCAAATATCTGTAGACAGAGTTAAAAGTGAGTCCTCATCTTTCGAGGACATGATTATTTTCCCTATTATCTCATTAATCAGTTTATTAGTTGGAGTTAGTTGGGGATATATCCCATCAACTCCTTACTTAGACAGTTCAGTCAGTTAGAGACTTTCTAGAATATTATGTTTCAGAGTTCAGTATGTTCAATTTTCTTTTGGGTATTCTATTACCTTACATAGATGTTATATCTTTCAGATCATATTAAGTATTGGACCTTATGGCCTTTCAGTTCATGTTTCTGTAATATAAAGTATTTTATGCACTATACAGGTACAGATATCAATCATGGGTTAGCTTATGGTCCTTCAAAGTCATGAGCACCATGTAGCATTCCTGTACCAAATTTAGGGTGCTACAATATATGTTATGATA
>JAPEIP010000006.1:177542121-177574547 GCA_026120095.1 Capsicum chinense
TGTCCAAGGACTTCTTGAACACACGGTTTATCAAGGCTAAGAAAGTTGTAGGGGCATTGTTAAGACCAAAGGACATGACCAAAAACTTAAAGAAGTGACCATACCGAGTATAAAAGTTTGTCTTTGGAATGTCACATTCTCTAACTCTGAGCTAATGGTAGCCTGATCTTAGGTCTATTTTAGAGAAATAAATGGCACCCTAAAGTTGGTCAAATAAGTCATTGATTTTGGGAAGAGGATACTTGTTCTTTATCGTAACCTTATTAAGCCGATGGTTATCAATGCACATTCTGAGAGAATCGTCTTTCTTGCGCACGAATAAGACTGGTGTGCCCCATGGGGACACTCTAGGTCTTATGAATCCCTTATCTACAAGATCCTTCAACTGCTTTTTCATTCCTATGAGTTCTATTGGTTCCATTTTGTATGGCAGAATAGATATGGGCTGAGTATCTAGAAGAAGATCAATGCCGATTTCTAATTCCCTTTCAAGAGGAATTCCTAGAAGATCTTCGGGAAAGAAATTTGACTATTTATTCACGACTGGGACTGATTGAAGACTGAGATTTTAGAACTAGTATCCTTAACATAAACAAGATAATAGACATATCCCTTAGATATCATTTTCCTTGCCCAAAGGTAAGAAATAAGCTGACCCCTGAAAGCAGAAGTACTACCCCGCCACTCTAGGATGGGTTTATTTAAAAACTAAAACTGGGTTATTTTGTTTCCCCAGTCGACTGTGGCATAGTAGGAATGAAGCCAATCCATGCCAAGAATGACATCAAAATCAGTTATCTCTAATTTGACTAAGTCTACTGAGGTGACTTTCTGAAATACCATAACCGGAAAGTTTATGTATACCCATCGGGCTATGATGATTTTACATACTGGAGTAGAGACTAAAAAGGAATCTGCTATAATTTTAGGACTGACTCCGAAATCAACTTCTTTAAATGGAGTAACAAAAGATAAGAAAGCTCCTGGATCTAGCAAAGAATAAACATGCTAGTGAAAGATCTGTAATGTACTAGTAACTACATCAGGGGAATTTTCCTGATCGTCCCAGGATTGGAGAGCGTAAATTTGATTTGGGTATTGCCCACTAGTAGCACTAGAAATGGCACCCTGCTGATTTGGGTGACTGGAGTGAGTTGAGGGACGGTTCTGCTGACCCTAATAACCTGACTGGGGAAAATCTTTGACTCTATGGCCTGGCTTGGCACATCTGAAATAGACATCATTGCCAGGTCTGTAAGTACACTTGTGGTTCTTACCACAAGTCTGACAAAGGGGATTAGTTCGGGCATTGCTGACACTGCCCTGAGAGTTAGAGCCTATTAACCTACCTCTATTACCATCCCTGAACTTAGTAGATGGATCACTAGCTAAAGAAGAAGATGGGAAGAATAACTTAGGAAAGAACTGAGAAAGATTTCCTCCTTCTAATTTAGGTTGAGCAAAGTTGAAACTACCTGTCCTTGTTCTCTTATTCTGCTTCTCCCTCATCTTAATCTTTTTCTCTTCTATCTACTGAGCATGGGTCATAAGTCAAGCTAAAGTCATGTCACTATTCAGCATCATAGACTGGAACCATCTTGGCTCTGCTATCTGCAACCACATAAGAGGCATATCTAGCTAATAGAGTAAACTTAAGAGAATACTTTTTCACTGTTATTTTACCCTACTTGAGGTTGATAAATTCTAACACCTTAGTCTATCTCAGCTCTTGGGGAAAAAATCTATCCAAGAAGTCAGTGACAAACTCCTCCCACTCAATTGGTCCTGCATCAATTAACCTTTCTAACTTCCAGTATTTGTACCAAGTGTGAGCAAAATCCTACAACTGATATATAGCTAGCTCATCAATCTCACTTGAAGTAACCCCTATGATGTTAGTAACCTTCTGAACCTGATCGATGAACTCTCAAGGGTCTCATCTAACTTAGATCCGACAAAGGATAGAGGATTCATTTGAGTGAAGTTCCAAATCTTGGCTGCAGTTGAATTGACCACTAGGTTGGCTAGAATGATAGTTGGTTATTCATTCTAAGCAGAAACTGAATGAGCAAGAGTAGTGAATGTAGCTCTAAACTCTGCATGAGAAACATGTTCGTCCAAGGGATCTGCTTAGATAGGCTGAGGGGCTGACTGATTTCCAGCTCTCTTCTTAGGAGGCATGTTCTGTAGATGGAAGAGAAATGGATTAGACTGAGAAATTAATTTAGATTTATGCTCACTAGTAGTACATGAATACTGAAAGAAGGGAAACTATTCCTAAAACATCTCATAGCCTCTGATACATAAATATGGCACACAATACACCCATATACAAGATGCTACTAGATACAACTTTTAGACTTCCTAGGATTTTATTAAACCTTAGGCTCTGATACCAAGTTTGTAATACCCCAAATCTGGTACCCAAAATGCTACACGGTGCTCATGACCCCGAAGAATCAGAAGCTAACCATTACTGATATTTGTACCTAAACACTGCATAATATACTATATAAATAGAAAAATAAAGGCTAAAAGGCCATAAACTTCAAAACTGAGATATAATATCTAATAAAATATAACATCTAGGTAGGGTGTGAAGTACCTAAAACAACTAAAATAAACTATCTAAACATGATAGTCTAAAAGATCTCAAACTATTTGAGTAAGGAGTTGATGGGACATATCCCCAGCTAACTCCATTTAGTGAAACCTAAACTGAATTAATGAAATAACTAATAATATCATCCTCGAATGATGAGGACTCACTGTTAATATGGCTACTACTGATGCTCTAGAGCTTATGCTTTGAAACCTATGGTATAAACCACCATATCACAAATATATTAGTACGATTTCATATACTGGTATGCATGTGATGTATGCTGAATGCAAAGGTTTCACATGACTGGTATTCATGTAAGGTAGGTTGAATGCAAAGGGTTCACATGCTTGAACTATACTAACTAACTGAATAACATGAATGTGAGAATATGTATGAATACATAATAGTTGTAACTGAGTTCGTGATAACATAATTACTGAGCCTGATTACTGATAACATAAGATACTGATAAATATATAACTGAAATAACTAACACTGAGTGACTGTATCTGACAGTCTAGGTTTTGATGGAACTAGCTGAGTGTTGTATTATTCTGAGTTGACTATATCTGACGGTCCTAAATTCTGTAGAACTATCTGAGTTTTATTACTGAGACTGAATGACTTTATCTGACAGTCCTGATTCTTTAACTAAAACTATGGGAATTTTTCATCTAACTGACATGCCATAAATAACACATTATAGTTGACCTACAGTCCAATCTATAACCCCAATTGGAAGGGTGTCAATACCGCGCTCCTGGTAGAGATAATCTGTGAACAACCCTCATATAATAAGTAACTATAGTGAGAATGGTGGGAACTCTCAAACAATAGGTTAAGCCACCTCATCTACCCTCATATAACAAGATATGATGTCTCAACCTACATTGGATACATAGATCAGGAACACAAGGATTGCTTCTAAGAATCACACCCTTGTATAATAAGTGAGTTTCCATCCTTGTGTTACTAGGTGCTAACTCCTACTCCCATCTAAATAGACACTGAACATGATTAACTGAATTGGACTATACTGAGTTCATTAATTTCCATGGACTGACGAATTTCTATTAAGATCTAATAAATGCCTGAGACTTCTGAGATTACTAGATTACTGAGATTTACTAAAATTTTTGAGATTACTGAACTGATACTGAATTCACTGAGTTTTATTGAGTCACATGACTAACTGAGTTCTAGGGATCATGGCTTGACTGAGAGTATCATCGAAACATGACACTGGCTCTAGGTACACAACTAAATTATTGGATACAAGTACCCCTAGGAATCGATAGCATAAAAGTAATTCATGGCATGAGTTCTAAAGCACAACAATAGCTACACATATATCCATAATCCACTAACTAAGACATTTCATCAAAAACTTGGCATGCATGAACTTGTATATGAATGGGGATTTCATATTATCATACTAGTATGGAACTTTTCCTTCACATAGGCATTTAGTCAAACATATGGGGAGCATGCTTTGGTTATACAAGCATCAACATATCTAATAATCATGGATACATCAATCAACTTGTAAATTGAAGGGTTTATCATGAATATTGCTTAATTCATCACATATTAGAATAAATTCTTATAATTAATAGTCTATAACATGGAATAAAACCAAAAAAGAACATGAACATCAATTTTCAATTCAATAAAATCATGAAAATTCATAAATATACAAATCTGGGATTTTAAAAAGAGATTTTTGAGCTTTATGGATGAAGGAGATACATGAATCAACACATGACATACATGAGTTAATGAATTTGGAAGGATTGATTGAGAGTTCTTGTGATTTGGCCCTTGAGATCTAGGGTTTCTTGGCTTGAGAGAGAGAAACTCAATTTGAGGAAAAATAGAGTTCATAATGATGTCCTTAGGTCATATAGGGTTAAATTTTGTGTTTAAGTCTGAACTAAAATTATGGGAAAAGACCCATTGAACCCTGGATGTGTCTTTTATATTTTGTGAAAATTTCCCGACCTGGACCCTTGGCGCGATACGGCACTAGAGCGCCGTGTCATTGGAATTTTACAATTGGGAAATTGGATGATGGCGCGACGAAGGACTATCTCGAAGCTTCACTGGTATTTGATAATTGGGATTTTGGAGCCCTCCGCAATGCAGTGAAATAGCAGAGTCTTAATAGAAATTGACAATTGTCATTTTAGATTATGGCGCGACGTGCCACTGACTGAGATGATGGTGTTTTACAACTGAAACTTTAAATCGCCGTAACTTCTTACTTGGTTGTCGGATTTAGGCGAATTTGGTATCGATGGAAAGCTTATTAAATTTTCCACACAACTAAAGTGAAAATCTTGTAAATTCCCCATGGAATAAACATCATTCAATTTAGTATATAATACTTAATATTCTTGGGATGAAATTAGTTAGGAAACTTTAGGGTATTACAGCCTTGTCCATTGACCAGCTATTTTAAACTCCTTAAGGGTCAAGGGGGACTTTGGTCCTTTCCCATCAACCCCCAAACATCCAAGGGATGATTTAAATCATCCAATAGGGCATTATTTTTCCATCTTTTTCAAGATTTGCTCTCAAAAAATCCTTATACTTTCCCATGAACAAGGTTCAAGCTTTTACTCTCAATAACACAAGGATTCAAGCTTCAAATTCATGATTTCTTCAATAATCCATTAAATTAAGGCATTTGGGAGTTCATCCATGGATCCTCTTTCACCCATGGAGCCCAAAAACCCTTTTTACTTAATTAAAAAATGAATTTTTCATTACTATGGTATTTTGTATGTTCAAGAAAGATTGAATTTCATGTTTTTATGGTGGTTTTAATTCAAATCATACCATGTGTGGTTCAATGCAAGATTTTAAATTCCTCATGCTATGAATTTGAATTTCCCATGCATTATTCAAGTAAATACCATGATATATCCTAAATTCATGATGTTTAGCAATATTCCCATGTTTTAAATTCATGTCTTCCACATGTTTGATGAAATTCCCATATTATGTTAAGTGAATTTCACAATGAATCCCCAAGTTATGAATTTTGCCAAGTAACACTATTGTTCACCTATGTTTAATACATTCTTACCTTCAAGTTATGAACTTTACATGTTTTGATGAAATACCCATGCCCTATTCCAAGCGAATGTGTGTAATTCCCCAATTCATTATTTTAGTTATGTAATCTTGTTATGCTCTCATGTTTAAGATATTCCCAGCTCCAAGTTCATGATCCCTATTTTTTTGGAAAATTGCCCCATGTTAAAGTATTAACCTGAACATGCTCGATAGAATACCTATGTGAATTAAATAGGGTAATCATGACATGGTAGCATGTGTTCTTGTAACTCCCTGAGTCTGTACCCCGGATGCTAGATGGTGCTTATAATATCGAAGGACTATAATCTAACCCATGACTAGTATATGCTATAATAACTAAATGATAGAAAGCTCTTTTGTCAACCCTCGCTGGCAGGAAAACTCGAATGAGATGTATCAACCCTCATAATATCTGGCAGGAAGATATCTCAACCTACACTGGCTATGTAGTTATGTAACACAGGGATTGCTACTACGGGTCAAACCCTCTACTGGATAAAATACCCCCATCCCTGGGATAGCTCGGTGCTGAATCCTACTCTTAACTAAATACACAACTGATTTTCCTAGTTCATATTAGGCTTGACTAAGCTGTTACTGAGTTTACTAAGTTCTGTTAACTGTAAGAACACTACTAAATTTTGTTAGCTAACTGAGTTTATTAAGGTCTGAACTTAGTACTAAATTAGACTAGACATGATACTGAGTTTACTGAGTTTTTCTAATTCTTGTAACTGACTGAGAGTACTACTGATCGTAACGTGACTGAATTCTACTGATTGAGCCATTACTAATATTATTATATAACTGACACTAACTCTAGGCAAACAGCTAAACTGTTAGGTATTAAATACCCCCAGGAATCGATAGGATGAAAGGTAAAGCATCATATAATCTTGCATAGCATAAAAATGCACACTTGTTCATAATGCATCTATAGAGGCGTTTTATCAATCAGTTGCATGGCATGAACTAGTCTACATACTAGCGTGATATAATCTTATTATTACAATCATATAAGCAGTTCACCAAATAGTTGGATGGCATAGTATATACACATAATACTAAACAATGTGTGAGCATCGTGATTTAATTCCAAATTCACAATTCCATGGGTTTCAACATTAATTCACATGATAAATAATTCTACCTGAATCTTGTAATAAATCATGAAATAGAAAACCCAATTAAATAATACTCATGAATACACTTTAATTCCAAATCATGGAAATCATGAAATCAATCTACTTGAAGTTTAAAAGAGTTTCTCTGACTCCAAGGGTGGAAGGAACCCTTGGGGGAACACTTCACATACCTTGGTTGCTAAATTCTTGAAGAAAAATGGTGAAATCTTCAGCCTTGTCTTTGAAATTAAATCATCTAGGGTTCTTGTTCTTGAGCAATTTGAGAGAAAGTGAGTGTATGTTGGTTAATGAGGGCTGAATCTCGTGTTTAAGGGCTGAATAAAGGTGGTAAAAAGACCCAAATACCCTTATGAACTTGGCTTTTTAATTACTAAAAACCACACTATTGATGCACAAACTGATGCGCTGCATTTTTGGAATCAATGCAATGGACAATGCGCCGCATCGAGTCTATGTCAGTTCAGTAGAATTTGCACTGAGATGAGGGAAAAATTATCTATCAACTCGATGGATGATGTGATGCATCGAGATTGCATCGACTCACTATTTTGGTCACTTGAACATGGTATAAACGAGGTCTGAAAAATCCAAAACTTATCCGTAGACACCTAATTCCTAATCATGAATCAATCTAAAGATTGATACATTAAGGTCATAAGAGTCATCAAATAGAGTTTCCAACTTACGAGTGCCAAAATAATAGTAAGTCTAAATACTTGCTAGAATTTTCTAAGTCTGGGACCCCTTAGCAAGCTTAAAAGACTGAGTTGAGCTTGGGATTTTTTGGGGTCTTACAATATCTCCCCTTTGGGAACATTCATCCTCGAATGAGACTGATTAAATTGAGAATATTGCTAGACTGGACTTAGACACTGAACATGCACAACTAAAGCATGATTTCATGACTGAATTTATTGATATACTGAATTATCATACTGTACATATATATCTGATGTATGAGTACATATATGAACATGATTCATGAATGCATGACTGTGATTACTAATAACCTGAGCTTATATACTGGACATGCATGTATGATACATGAGTACATGATTGAACTAATTCGTGAATGCATGAATGTGTATGCAACGTTAACTAATACCAAGTAGGTAGCTATATCCGAACATGAGGCTGAGTAAATTCTAAGAAAAACTGTTACCATGGGCTGATTCTGAGCATGTATAGAAGAGGTGAGGATAGTTGGTCCATATGTCTACTTCTTCTTCCCAAGTAGCTCTCTCAACAGACTTATTCCGCCATAGTACTTGACTAAAGGGACTTTTTTGTTCCTCAATCTGCGAATCTGAAAATCAAGGATTTTGAATGGGATCTCTTCATAAGAGAGGTTGTTCTGAATATCTATGCCCTTTATAGGGACTACAACTATGGGGTCGCCTATGCACTTCTTTAGCATGGGGACGTGAAACACTGGATGTATTGAAGCTATGTTTAATGGTAACTCGAGCTCGTAAGCTAACTTTCAAAAATGGCTAAGAATTTGGTAAGGACCAATATATCAGGGACTAAGCTTCCCCTTATTTATAAACTGCTTTACTCCTTTCATAGGAGATATTTTCCAGAATACAAAATCACTAATCTCTAACCCGAGATCATTTGCTGAATGCGCATGAATGGGGATATGAGAACATAACTGAGCCTAAAATATGAAATAGGAACTAAATATCATGAACAAAATTGAGCCCCTTAATATATGGCTTATGGCCAAGATTGAACTTGAGAGTCCTCCTATGAGTACCTACTACTCCAAACTAGATTCATTACATGAAGAGAAGAAGGAAAGTTTAGGTCATGAAAGCTCGGGGATTATAGTGCATCTCCCACTTGGGACATTTTGTCCCCTAAAAAATCCTAACTTGGCTGATTTACGGAGGAAAAAATTATATGATGCACAGGGCACCTACAAACTGAATCGTGACTGCATATCGGGGATCTGAAACTGAGGCACAGAACCTGAACTGAACTGAACTCGCAACCACATGGTTGCTCAATCTTGGAATAGTTACATTCATGAGACTTTGGATAGTGCGACTAGATGGAAAGACAGAATTGCTGGTTACTCAATCTATGTCAACCATACGAACATTGTCCGCCTCACTACTAAACTGAATTGCTGATTTTATGGACTAACTTATGCTAAAAATTTATATTGGATTGGAGCCTTTCTTTGAAACTTTTTATATAGAGTTCTAGTGTCTTAAGGAAACAAAGAGTCTCGACATGGATGAATAAACAGATGACCTGGATAAAATTCTGTAATACGGGTCGAGGCCTACGAAACATCATCTAAGATTAAGTGTCTAAGCCTTATGCACTGCAACTATAAATTTTCAAGCTTAGACATATCCCTTTGAATATTGTCTTAACTATACTCTCTACCTCAGTACAGCACATCACATGAGACTACTGAAAATATTCACATGGGTGCTGAGCACGAGGGCATAAATATACTAACTTATCTAATTATCTGAATGGTAGATAGCTGAATACTTGGTCATATAATATTGAACTGTACTTAGTCTGAATAGATTGACTAGAATTGTAGAGTATTATACATATAAGTTAAGGACTGACTATGTAACAGGAGATAACTGAGCTTGAATTCATGAAAGTTGTGTTATTTAAGAATGCAAGACCAAGTGTATAACATGATTCTGAAATATTCTGAAAACTAAGGTATTAAAATACTGATAAATGAATAACTGATAACTATATGCTATGGTCAACCAAACCTAAAACTGAAATGAGTTATTGATCTAATTACTGGACAGAGACTGTGACTGAGACTGTAACTAAGACAGTAACTGAGACTCATACTAGAATTGAATATTGAGTTTTGATAATTAAGTAACTAATAGCTACAATTACTAATAACTGATTTACTAATAATTGGGTGACTGACATAAATCGAGGATCTGAATAGACACTCATAATTTGTATTTTCTTAGCTTTTCTTCTCAGGAAAAATTTTGATTTCCCTTCTTCAGCAACTACATAAAACTTTTTGCTAGCTATTTACTGGCACACTAATCTGACATTCGAGCTTATCTTCATAGCTACAGCCTCGTGTAAGAAAAGCATGTGAAAATCTTTCCTTTAACATGAAACTTTTACTCTTTCCCACCTAAGCAATCACTCATCACTACATTATTTTATAACGAGAGTCCACTAAAGGGTTAAAACATGATGACTTGATGTATACATGAATACTATACAAAACTCAACACTTAAATAAGGTTTGAGGAATAGAATATCAACACCATGGATTTATCAAAAGATCTAAACTTAGTATCTACATGATGAAATCTGAACTTAACAGATCGCTAGGAGTGTATCATGGGTCATGGGAACTTAGCATACTATACAGCATGACATGGGTACCTAAGTCATGAGCTGCATGACCTAAGTCTAGAGTTTCTGTATTTATGGAACATGGTTCATAACACAGAGTGAACTAAAATTCCTAATACTAGGAACTGTAAGCGTACATGATTTTTACTAACATACTCGAATATGAGTCATGATCATAGAGCTGACATATAAGACATGAATAGATATCATAATAACTGATGGGTTTCGAGAGTCTGAAGCACGATTCACAGATGATTTGTAGATCATTATCACTATGAGAATAGACAATAATGTCATTGATGAAGAATATAATGAACATGTCCAAGTACTGCAGTCAACTAAGGCATAGCGGGAATGAAGGCAATCCATGCCAAGAATAATATCAAAATTGATCATGTCTAATTTGACTAAGTCTGCTGAAGTGACTTTCTGAGATATCATAATCAGAAAGTTCCTATATACCCGCCGAGCTATGATAGATTTACCCACTTGGGTAGAGACTGAGAATAGCTCTTCTAGAATTTCAAGACTGACTTCCAAGTCAACAGCTATATAAGGAGTTATAAAATACAAAAAAGTTCCTGGATTTAGAAAAGCATAAACATGCAAATGATAAACTTGTAATGTACCAGTGACCACATCAGAAGAACTTTATTGATCCTGTTGGGACTGAAGGGCATATAGTCTATTTAGGTGTTGCCTACTGGTGGAACTGGAAGAGGCACCCTGTTGATTCGGGCGACTGGACTGAGCTGGGGCTTAATTATACTGACTCTAGGAACCTGACTGAGGACAATCTCTTACCCTATGGCCTGGCTTGCCATATCGAAAATATACATCACTGCCAGCTATATAGATACCCTGGTGGTTTCTGCAATATTTCTGGCAAAATGGATTTGTTTGGGCACTCTTTATCCTTGACATTATTGCCCTCTTATTCTTTCTCCCCTTTTTGCTATGCTTCTCCCCCTTACTCTATAGAGCATGAGATATAAGACTATATAGGATAATAGCCAGCTGATTTTTTTGAGCAACTACTGAATAAACTAAGGAAGTGAAAGCACCTCTAAATTCAGTATGACAAAAATACTCATTAAGGGGATCTTCCTGAAAGGGTGGAGGGGCTGATTGGTGTTCATTACTTGTTTCGTTAGCTTCACTAGAAGGCATGTTCTGGAAGCATAAGGGAGGGATAAATTAGAAAGAGAGCTTAACTTGAGCTCATGCCTACACGCACGATATGTGTACTGAAAGAAGGGAAACTTTTCCTAAAAGACCTAATAGCCTACTGTCCATAGGTACGGCGCACTACACACCCATGGACAACACTCTACTAGATGCGGCTTTCAGACTTCCTAGGAATCTATTAAACCTTAGGATTTGATACCAAGTTTATAATTCCTTGAATCTGTACCCTAGATGCTACACGGTGCTCATAATCCCGAAGGATGACAAGCTAACCCATGACTGGTACCTACCACAATAACTTAAGAATAATACTATAATATATGGAAATTAGGCAGAAAATATGTCATAGGTTCAATACTAAAATAAAACAAAATACGATATACCAATACCAAAACTAAAATATCTCTTTGAAAATACTCTGGTCTAAAAATCCTCTACTTTTTGAATCAAGGAGTTGATGGTACAAGCCCCAAACTAAATCCAACTAATAAAAATAGTACAGATAAACGTAAATACTGAAGGGAATAATAATGTCCTCAAACTATGAGGACTCACCACTAACTATGACTACTGAAGATCTAAACTACTTAGGGTGCTTGAGAGCCCGTGTGCCTTAACCAATAATATAAGACATCATAGTGCAAGAGAAAAGTATGTGTTTGTACTTTGAATGTACTGGAATGCTAAGAGAGGTAGGCTGAAATGCATGGGTTCATATGCATGAACAATACTAACTGAATGACATAAATATAATTGAATGAGAGTACATGCATAAATACGTATACTGTAACTGAGATCATGATAATACTGAATACTAAATTCTGAGTAACTGATTTACTAATATCTGAGGTTACTAATACTATATAACTGAAAGCTAAATGACTATATCTGAAAGTCTTGATTTTGTAGAATTGTGCAGAGTTCTGTATTGAACTGAGTGACTATGTCTAACAGTCCTAAATCTGTAGAACTAAACTAAGTTCTATACTAAGACTGAATCTGAAGCTGAAACTGTGGGAGGTAATCATCTAATCATCACACCCCTTTCTAAATAGATTTGGGTCCAACCTATAATCCTAGTTAGAAGGGTATCAATACCGTACCATGGGTAAAGATAAGTTGTAAGTTAACCCTCTCTGAGAAGAAGCTCTTTCGTCAATCCTCGCTGGCAGGAAAACTCGGACGAGATATATCAACCCTCATAATATCTGGAAAAAAATATCATAACCTACACTGTCTATGTAGTTCTGTAACACAGGGTTTTCCACTAAGGATCAAACCCTCTACTGGCTAAAATACCCCCATCCCTGGGATAGCTCGGTGCTGAATCCTACTCCTAGATGAATAGATACTTAACTAATTTTCCTAGTTCATAATAGGTTTGACTGAACTGTTCTAAGTTTACTAAGTTTTGTTGACTATCACAACACTACTGAATTCTATTAGCTGATTGAGTTTACTAAGGTCTGAACTGAATACTGACCTAGACTGGACATGATACTGAGTCTACTGAGTTTTCCTAATTCCTGTAACTGACTGAGAGTACTACTGATCATATTGTGATAGAATTCTACTGATTGAGGCATTACTAAATCTATTCTATAATTGACACTTGCTCTCGGTAAACAGCTAAATTATTAGGTATTAAATTCCCCCAGGACTCGATAGCATGAAAAGTAAAGCATCACATGATCTTGCATAGCATTAAAATGCACACCTGTTCATAATGCATCTATAGAGGCATTTTATCAATCACTTGTATGGCTTGAACTAGTCTACATATTAGTATGATATAATCTTATTATTACATTCACATTAGTAGTTCACCAAACACTTGGATGGCATAGTATATACACATAATACTGAACAACATGTAAGTATCATAATTCAATTCCAAATTCACAATTCCATATGTTTCAACATGAATTCACATGATAAATAATTCTACCTCAATCCTGTAATAAATCATGAAATAGAAAACTCAATTAAATAATACTCATGAATACACTTTAATTCCAAATCATGAAAATGATGAAATCAATCTACTTGAAGTTTAAAAAAATTTCTTGGACTCCAAGGGTGGAATAAAACCTAGGATGAATACTTCACATACCTTTACTGCTAAATTCTTAAAGAACAATGGTGAAATCTTGAGCCTTGGCTTTGAAATTAAATCACCTAGGGTTCTTGTTCTTGAGCAATTTGAGAGAAAATGAGTGTATATTACTTAATGAGGGCTGAATATTTTGTTTTAGGGCTGAATATGGTGGGGAAAAGACTCAAATATCTCTGTCGATGTGACTTTTTAATGACTGAAAACTAATCGATCAATGCGCTGACCGAAGCACCGCATCATTGGCATCAACGCGATGGACCACGCGCCACATCGAGTCTATGTCGATTCACTGGAATTTTCATTGAGCTGAGGTTAAAATTATCTATTGACGTGATGGATGATGCGACACGTTGGGATCGCATCAACTCACTATTTGGGTCACTTTAACATAGTCTAAATGAGGTTCAAAAAATACAAAATTTTTTTGGGGGAACCTACTGGCATTCCTGATCATGAATTAATATAAAGATTGATACTTTAAGTTCATAAGAGTCATGAAATAGATTTTCCAACTTACGAAGGTTAAAATAATACTAAGCTAGAATTTTCTAAGTCTGTGACACCTTAAGAAACTTAAAAGATTGAGTTGAGCTTAGGATTTTACGGGGCCTTACAGTTCTCATTTATGTACAAGTCCATAACCTTCAAGTGTTTGATAAAATATCTCTATGAATGAATTATGAACAAATGGACTTTGTTATGTTTTTCAAGATTATGCTATGCTTTACGTTTCATGCTATCAAGTCCTGGGGCTATCTAATACCCAAAAATCTAGTTGTTTAATTAGAATTTCAGTAGCTATAGAATAGTTAGTGATGTCATATATAGTAAAACTCAGTCAGTTATCGAACTCAGTGTGTTCAGTTAGTTAAAAAAACTCAGTGAACTCAGTCCAGTTCAGTCAGTTAGCACGATTTGTAATACTTCAGTCTAGCCTAGTACAATTTAGAAATTTGTTTAGTGTCTATTCAATTGAGAGTAGGATTCATCACCGAGTGAACCCAAGGATGGGGACTCACCTGCCAGTAGATGGTGTAATCCTTAAAAGTATTCCTTGTGTTCCAAAACTACGTAGCTATCGTAGGTTTAGATATTGAAATACCCTGTATTTCCCTAGCCAAGATTAACTGTTAGTACATGAGTGATCCAATATAAATTTTTCTAAAAACATGGTATTTTTCAATTTAGAGCCTATCATTGCGTAGGAAATTGAATTAGCTTTCCAATGATACAAAATTTGCCTAAATCTTATAATCGAGTAATATTTTATGGCTATTTTAAGTTTCATTCATTACGCACCATCATTCAGGATAGTAGCGCATCACAGAGTATGTCTAAATGACAATTGTCAGTTTCCAGTGTGACTCCGCAATCTCACCATATTGCAGAGGTCTTCTATTTTCTAATTGTCACATTTCCAGTATTGCTACGTAATAATGGCGCATCGCGCCAAGGCCAAGTTTCCCATCCAGTAAGGCACCATGATGGCACCACATTGTGCTATCAGACCAGTTCCTAGTTGTCTACTTTCCAGTGGCATAACGCGATAGTGGCATCTCACGCCAAGTTCCCAATTCGGAAAAAATTTATGAAAAATTAAAAGGGTATCCAGGGTTAAAATAGTCTTTTCCCATGATTTTATTATGCATAGATATGGGATTTAATCTCTAAAACTTTCCTTAGCTACTCATTATTCGATTCATCCCCAAATTAAAATCATTATATCTCAAACTAGCAAAACTCTAGCTCTCAAGAGATCAAGAACAAAGCTCAAGGATTCACCAAGTACTTCAAGAACTTATCAAATAAAGGTATGTTAGGTGTTCATCTATGGGTTCCATAGAGTCCAAGAATCCATTTTTAAACATACAAGATCTCAGATTTATGAATCCTATGTTTGAATTAGATTAAATTTATGTCCATGATATTAGTTGGGTTTCAATCCATGATTTAAGTGCTACTTTCATGAAATTTAATAGCATGTGTGATGAATATGTGATTATCTTGATAAACCCTTGAATTTACAAATTGATTAATGAATCATGATGTTCATGTGTTTGCCATAATCATGTATATAATCCATGCTCCCTAAGTGTTTGCTAAATTGCCTAAGTACATAGTGGAATCATGACATGTTATTATATGGTCCCAATCATGTACAAACTTATGCCCTACAAGTGTTTGATGAAATGCCTATGTGAATTGACTAGTGAAAGCATGACATATTATTATGTGATCCCATTCATGAACAAGTTCATGTATATCAAGTGTTTGACAAAATGTCTAAATGAGTGCATTGTTAGCAAGCAAGTATTGTTATGCCTTTATGATCATGTTATGTCTTTTTTTTCTATCGAGTCCTGGGGTATTTAATACACAAAAATATAGTTGTTTACCTAGAGCCAGTGTTAATTACAGTATAGTATCACTCAAGTCATGATTAGTAGTACTCTCAGTCAGTTACAGAACTCAGTAGAACTTATTTAGTTACAAAACTCAGGAAAAACTCAGTAATCTCAAATATTAGTCTAGTTTTGCTCAGTATACTCAATTCAATGTCTTTCATTTGGGAGTAGGATTCAGCACCGAGTGAGCCTAGGGATGGGGTCTCACCCATTAGCTAGGAATGGGTCCCTATAGAAAATCCCTAAGTTCAAAAACTACATAGCCAGCGAAGGTTATGAGATGTCACTTGTTAGATAGGACTGACATACTCAGGGGTCACCCGCTAGTTTAGGACTGATCTTAAGGGTCACCCATTAGTTATGACTGACTCCACAGTAAGTGTTCGTACCCATGGTATAGTTCTAGCACCCTTCGAATGGGGGTCATATATTGGAACCTTATCATCTCAGATTTGGGGCATATTGATTAGATGATTACCTCTCACAGTTTCAGTCTCAGCCATTAGAATAGAACTCAGTTCAGTTCTACCGAATCAGGACAGCCAGATACAGTCAATCTGTATCAGTAATTCAGATTATCAATTACTCGGTTATCAAAATTTAGTACTTAGCTTTACAAAAGCTCAATTATAGTATATATATGTATATGAACATATTGCATACTCAGTACTTACAGTAGTTTCAGTTATCCATGTACTCTCATGTTTAGTTAATATCATTCAGATAGTTATCGTTCATACATATGAACCCCTGCATTCAGCCTTACTACATCTAGCATACCAGTACATTCCACGTACTAACGCATACTTTTTCTTTTTGCTATGATGTCTTATATCATAGGTTCGGATCCTTAGGTTACCGGCCACGCATAGTCAGATTTTGATTTAGCCAGCAGTATCATCCTTAGTAGTGAGTCCTCATCTATTGAGGATATAACTTATTTAATTATGTTTAGTAGATAAAATATTTCAATCAAGGGAGTTATTAGGGGATTGTCCTATCAACTCCACTTTCAGACAATTTAAGTTAGATTCTTTTTAGACTAGATTTTCAGATAGTATTTTAGATTCAGATGTTGTTATCAGATAGTATTATTCATTATTAGTATTTCAAGTAATTTAATCTTATGGCATTTTGTCCTATTTCTATTTTTATTACAGTATGTTTATTTAGTGTTCACAGCATAGATCAGTCATGGGTTAGCTTGTGGTCCTTCAGGGTTGTAAGCATCATGTAGCATCCAGGGTACAGACTCAGGGCATTACAAACTTCGTATCAGAGACTAAGGTTCAATAGAGTCCTAGGGAGTCTGGAAGCCATATCAAGTAGAGTCTTTTGCATGGATGTGTAGCGCGCCATACTTATGGATAGGAGGCTATGAGATTCTTTAGGAAATATTTCCCTTCTTTTAGTATTTATTTCGTGCAAGCGAGTGAGGGAAATATCTTGAGAGGTTAATTATTTAGGCTAAGTGGACTAAAAGTACAAATTGGCCTGTCATCCTATCCTATTTAATCAGTTAAAGAGTAGTATCAATGATTTGGACAAGTTCTAGGCACTGCACTATGCAAGAACTCAAGAAAAATCCTTACACGCACAAAGGCAAATGAGTTAAACTTCTTCTGCTACTCTTAGGATTTTCATCTCATGATTCATGCACCTCTTACCTGTTATTGCCAAATACAGACTCACTGAAGGTTATACACCCATGCTACTTGATCAGAGTAAATAATCACATATGCATGCGCATAGTCTTATTCTAACATCATTCATTATTCACATCTACATAGGGATATTGAAATAAAGAAGAAAAAAACATTTTATAAATAACATTAAACATAATATTTACATCACAAGCTTAGGAAATGAGAAATGCAAAAATAAGACACCCTAGACATGTCCATTCTACTAGATAGAACATGGAGGGCAAAGATATCGGCAACACAACCCACCATTCCAGCTTTTGATGGAACATTTTGCATCTTTTTCTTGAAAAAGTTGTATGTTTTCAAGCAACTAAGGTTGTATTTGATAATGGTTTTTAATGTTTCAAGGTAAGGATATAGCTAAAGAAAAAGTATCAGAAATGTGGCAGAAAAACACTTCTGATGATCAAAGTGGTGGACCATCAATGTTGCGACAAACCACCAAGTTAATTGACAGATCAAACTAGAACTCATCTTTTTAGAAGACTCTGCGATGGTAGAAATGATGAACCGTCAGTAATGCGATAGATCACAAACTTGACCATCTTGCTGTGATAGACCAAATGGCGAACCGTCCGTTTTATGACAGACCTCCAAATTGGCCATCAGTGTCATCCTGAACCAGGCTCCTTTAAGGACTCAGCGATGGACCAAGCAGTGAATCATCAGTCTTATGACGGTCTACCAAGTTGGCCGTCAGTTTTATCCAAGAAGTGACCTTCCCAGATCAGCAGTGACAAGCCAAATAGTAGACCACCAACCTTATAACGTACCACAAATTTAGGCGTTACTTTGGACGCTAATTTTATGATTTTGAATTTTAAATCCTTTTAGCTAGGAACATATAAATACTAAGTATTAAAGTTTAGTAGAGATCCTTTTTTTCTTTGGTTTCATACTTTCTCCTCTATTGAGAGCCTTGTACTACTTTTTCATTGGGATTTAAAAAAAAGAGCAGCCCAGTGCACTAAAGCTACCGCTATGCACGGTGTCTGGGGAAGGGCCCTACCACAAGGGTGTATTGTACACAGTATTACCATGCATTTTTGCCAGAGGCTGATTCCAAGATTTGAACCCATGACCTCCTGAATCTTAAAATTGAGTGTTGATTATTATTTTTTATATTTTCCATCAAATATTGAGAAGAATAATATTGTGACATTTGTAAGTGCTTTTCTGAAATTATTTATGAACATCAATATAACTTTGAGTTCTTATGTGGAGATGAGTGGCTAAACTTCCATGACTAGGGTTATGGGAGCCTTGATGTAGAGAATTATTTTGGGATTGTGAATGAGTTTGATTTCTAGCATCTATCAAAATTGAATAAATCTTTCTTTTATCTTAATGAAATCTCTTGGTTGCAAACTTAAGAAGTGAGCCCATAAAATTCACTTGTCTGACAAGAAAGTGGATGCTGGGAAAAGAAGTGACTCACATGAACTCCATAGGTTTACCCTTTAGGTTAACGGGTTGATGCCTTAATAGGATCAACCCCCATAAGAGTGTTATTGAAAAATGTATGAATCCTTTAATTTTGAGAGAAGTAAAGGGTGAAATACTCATTAGGTTTATAAACATATGGGTCATACTTAGCATTCAATAATTCTCACAATTTGATACATAAGTTAGATTATGAACACAAAATCGCAACCCTAATTGTTCAAATATTTTGGTGAGAATAATTCTAGTTAATTCATTCTCATTGAAATTAAACCTACATTTACTCTTACTAGCTGGACTTTTGTATAACACAAATAAAAAAGAGCACCGTTAACAATTCCAAACCCCCTTTCATTTGGAACCTTAGATTAATAGTCTAATAGGAATCACAATACTTAGTGAACACTGTATTCCCTGTGGGATTCAACACCCAACACAGTTGAGTTCTATATTTGATAGAAATTGCTTATTCTCTCGTAAGAGAGGTGTAATTTGGGTGCATCAAATTTTGGCGCCGTTGCCGAGGAATATGATTGTCAATTAAGTTTGTGTTTGTTAATTGACCTTTGGTCAAGTTTCCTAAATTTTACTTTTATTTGTTGTTTTTGTTTGTGTAGGGGAGTTTTTGTGTATGCTAATTACACGAAGATCGGGTGCACTATTTGTACCAATACATCTGGAGTCGTAACTTATTGACAGAATAACAGAATCCTAAGATGCTGAGAGACTAGCCATGTTGGCTAGAGCTCAACTAAATCAGCAGAATAATGGCCAGCAAGCATGTTATCCTAACCCTTATGATGATTATTTGGGGGATGAAAACTTGTTAGATCATGCTAATTGAAGGAATGCAGAGAATGTAGCTGCACTAGTTAACAGAAATGTGAACAGAAACTGCCCTTTCAGGGCAAGACTAGATCATTAAGCTATTCAATTTGATCTTAATGATGATGAAAATGGAATGCATGGAGCTGGTATTACTAGATCTATTATTCCTCCACCTCTATCACCAGGAGCAAAGTTCAATATTACTAGTACTATAATACAGATCCTTCATTTGAAAGGGTTGTTTGGTGGACTCTCTGGCGTTAATCCTAATATGCATTTATTAAATTTTGTCACTATTTGTAATTCCTTTTATAACTTGGAAGTGGGACAGAATTCCATCCATTAGCATTTATTTCCATTGTCTCTATCTAGGGAAGCATCATTATGGCTTAATAAGCTGATGCCTAATTCATAACCAACTGGAGGCAACTGAAAGAGGATTTCCTAGAAAGGTTCTTTCCACCTACAAAAAAGGTACAATTGATGGATGAGGTCAGCAACTTTAGGTAGCTCCTAAACGAAGCCTGTCATGAGATATGGGAGAGGTTCAAAAAGAATCTAACGCAGTGTCTAAACCATAATATGATGATATTTATCTGATAGAGACTCTTTATCGGGCTTTGCACTCTATTACAAACCCAATTATTGATAATGCTACAAGGGATCATTTATGGATCTCACTTTTCAAGAGGCCTCGAAGATTTTGATCCGATGACCAAACAATGTAGATCTTAGCATACTAGGGATTCTATGGTAGCAAGCCCTACTGTGTTTATTGGCATGACTACAGAACAATGTAAGAAAGACAAAGAACGTGATCAAGACATGGCACACTTACAGACGCAGAGAGATTTGTTGACCAAGAATTTATTATCTGTAAAGACTAAAAAAGTGAAGGCTATTGCAGCTAAAGATGGCGATGATTTTGATTCAGAAGAAAAGACTAACTAATTAAATAATCAAGGGGTTTCTGAGGCAATAGCCAAGGAAATCAAGGTCAAAACTACTACAACAAGGTTTGTTACAAGGATAGGGAGCAAGGAAATTAGAAAGGTAAGAATAATAGGAGTGGGCTATATGTACCTCCCAAAAGTTGAGATAGTGCTGCAACTAGCTCTAGCAAGATGTGCATAGAGGACATGGTGGAGAAATTATTAAAGGGAGTTGAAGCTACCAACTTTGGAGTTACTACCATAAAGAGAGATTTATCTTTTATAAGTCAGTTGGTGAACTCGGACTCTACCTCTATCAAGTAGTTGGAACAACAAATAAGCCAGCTGTTGAAAGCTTTAAATCAGAGAAAGACTGGAACATTGCCAAGTGACACCATTCATAACCCATATAATAATGGCTCTTACATGGCTATCACTACTAAAAGTGGTAAGGTATTGGGAAGACCTACTGTAGGTAAGCCTACGGTTGATATTATATCCAATAATATTGAAAAAACAGAGATTTATCATTCAGTGGAGTCTAGGAAATCGGATGAGGTTACTGATGACACACCATCCAACAGTTAGCAGGTTGATGAGTTGGAGAAGAATAAAGGAAACGAGGATGAAGTGGTGATTACCACTCTTCCAAAGCCACCTCCTTCATTCCCTCAGCGGGTGAAGAAAAAAGATGATGACATAAAGTTCAACAAATTTATAGCTATGCTGAAGAAGTTGACAATTAATCTACCACTGGTGGAGGCATTAGATTAAATGCCTAAGTACGCAAAGTTCATGAAATACCTCATCATGAAGAAGCGATTGATTAGTTTTGAGCCCATCAGAAGGTCTTTAGTTTAGAAAAAGACAGATTCGGGAGCATTTACTATCCCATGCACTATTGGACCTCTTGACTTTCCAAAAGCTCTGTGTGACTTAGGAGCTAGCATCAATCTGATGCCGCTAGCTATTTACCAAAAATTGGGCTTAGGAGATCCCACACCCACTAACATGCAACTTTTGATAGCGGATAGATTGGTCAAACGACCTATTGGTATTTTTTATGATGTGTTGGTGAAGGTTGCTATTTTTAAATTTCCTATGGATTTTATTTTTCTTGATTACAAGGTGGATTTTGAGTTGTCTATAATCTTAGGTCAACCTTTCCTCGCAACTGAAAGTGTGCTGATTGATTTGTGAGCTAATGAGCTCTTTTTTGGGCTGAATGATTAAGTGGTGTGGTTTGATGAGTGCCAATCAATGAAGCAGCAGAAATAAATAAGTGTGTTTTCCATTGTAGATGTCTATTATAAGGAGGAGCAAGAAGTGCCAATAGAAGAGAAATTTATTCTTGAAATCTTAGTTGTAGTGTTGATGAATTTTGATCAGGATAGTATAGAAGATTATGAGGAGACTATATGTTCCTTAACGGGCATGGGGTATTACTCATGTGCCCCTAAGAAGTTGGACTTGGACTTAGAAAATCGTACTATTCCACCTGCTAAGCCCTTAATAGAAGAACCACTTGTCCTGGAGCTGAAGGAGTTACCCGATTATTTGAAATATATGTTCCTTGTTAGTGGGAATACACTACATGTTATTATTAAGGCTAACCTGGGTGACCAGCAGGTGGAACCACTCATTTTGGTACTTCAAAGATACAAAAGAGCAGTAGGCTAGACTATTGCTGATATTATTGGCATTCCTCCTGGCATCTGTACTCATAAGATACAACATGAGGAAGAAAGTACTCCTACCATTAAGCATCAACACCTACTTAACCCACCAATGCAAGAAATTATTAAGTGGCTAGATGCAGGAGATGTTTAACCTATTTTCGACAGTAAATGGGTAAGTCTGGTTCAATGTGTACCCAAGATAGGGGGCATGACTGTTGTTGCAAATGAAAAGATAAGTTAATTTATCTCAGACCTGTGACTGGTTAGAGAGTTTGCATAGACTAACACAAACTAAAATCACTGACTTTAAAGGACCACTTGCCAATGCCCTTTATGGATCAAATGCTTGATTCGTTGGTAGGAAGGGGGTGGTACTGCTTCTTCGATGGATATTCTACTTACAACTAAATCTTTATTGCTCATGAAGATCAGGAGAAGACGACATTCACATGCCCGTATGGCATTTTTTCATTCAAGTGGATATCATTTGGGTTATGTAATGCACCTTGTACCTTCCAAAAGTGTATGATGTCTATTTTCTCAGATATGGTTGAGGATAGGCCATACCACCCACAAACTAGTGGGCAAGTGGAGATCTATAATCAGTAAATCAAAGCTATCCTTGCTAAGACTGTAAATACTAGGCAAAAAGATTGGTCTAGGAAGCTGGACAATGCATAATGGGCACATCGAATGGCCTTCAAGACGCCCACTGACATGTCGCCATGCCAATTGGTTTATGGTAAGGTATGCCATTTGCCGATTGAGCTAGAGCATAAATTGTTGTAGGAACTAAAGAAGCTTAATCTAAATTGGAATAAAGAAGCAAATATGAGACTAGGGCAGCTAAATGAGATGGATGAGTTCCGTCTCAGAGATTATGATTGGGCTGATCTATACAAGGAAGAATAAAGAAGCGCCACGACAGTAGGATTGAAAAGTGAGATTTTTAAAGAGGTGACTTGATGCTTCTATTCAACTCCAAACTAAAATTATTTCCAGGTAATCTCAAATCCAAATGGTTCAGCCCATTTAAAGTGACTTAAGTCTACTCGTCTAGAGTAGTGGAACTTGAAAATAAAGATGGAAGTGTCTTCAAGGTAAATGGGCAGCATGTGAAACTATATATCGATCTAAATGACTTGATAAAGAATATTGCTACTATCTATCTTGATGAAGTCTGAGTAATCAAGATAACTGGGTTGTGCTACGACAATAAACAAGTGCTAGTGGGAGGCAACCCACAATGTGTTAGTGTTAAATTAAAATTATTGTTATTAGTGGATTTTTTATGAGTTTGTAAAGTGTGCAGGATCAAAATTTTGGGGAAAAAAGGAGTGCTACAGTTGAAAACAAGGGTAAAAAAATCTGAGCTACTGGAACAAAAGTGACGACCGATTCGGTGGACCACCATTCCCATAACGGTTCACCATTTCCTATATCATAAATAGGCAGAAAAATTCATTCATTGGATCATGTTGATGGTTCAAGTGGTGAATCGTCCCAAAGTTGGTGGGCCATCTAATTGACCATCAAAATCAACCTAGATGGCCTAGGTTCTGCTAAGGTATGATGGTTACTTTGGTAGACTATCAAAAATGCGGTGGACCATCTTGAAGACCGTCATAATGAAGCATAGTTGCACAGGTCTTGGTAAGATTCAATGGCTGAACTGGTATACCATAAAAAATCTGATAGACCGTCGGGCCTGGCGTCATTGTAACCCTAATTCTGGGTTGGGTCGGGTTGAATCAGAAGCCTTGTTAAATGATATATTTTTTACCCAAAAGCTTTTGAAGTGTTAAAATAAGGCGGTTACATACGTTGTAACCCCTTCAAATCCTTAAGTTGTTCAACTTCCTTTGAATTCAAAGAATTTGAAGGAAATTATTACCTCTAGGACTCTACATCTCCTTTCTTTTCTCCTATTTAAACACATCCATTCTTCTTGTTCTCTCCATCACAGTCAAATTGAGATCACAATTGAAGAGTTGTTTAAATTAGTCTTGTTCTCTAAAGTTGCAAGATTATTTCTTTGCAAAACCAAGGTATGCACATAATTCTATTCTTCTTTGTCTAAATGATGTATTCAGTTGTGGGTTGTGTTTGGCAAGTTTTTTTGTAAGGGAATTAGCATCTTGTTATAGTCCTGTTGCCCTGAATTACTAAAGATTTTGAAATAGGAGCTTGAGCATAATCTGTGTAGGTGAATTCTGAGTAACCTACATGATTAAAATGTGAAAAATTATGCTTGATTGTGTTATTGTTGTCAAATATTCCTAAACAAACAATGTTGCTCAACAACTGCTTAAATATATGCCAAATTGAAAGCTAAAACTAAAGAAGAGGGTGCAATAGTTGAAATGGTGGACCTTTAGATTGGCGATAGACCACCAACTTAACCATCGTAGGTCTATGAAAAATTCAGGATACTGGATAAGGTGCAACGGCCAAAGTGATAGACCATCCCACTACTGGTGAACTACCGTTTTGACCGTCAAGTCATGAAATGCACTGATTTAATAGATTTTTGTTGTGGACTAATTTTTTTCCTCTTTTTCATGTGTTATGGCTCCCAAAATACCAGTAAACAGAGAAGGAAGATCTCAAAGGGGTGGCGGTGAACCCGCATCCGGATATAATACCAGATAATGTGGAAGGGAAATTTCTCTACTCTTTCAGTTTAAAGAGGATAGTAAGGATAGTACTAGAAGTACCAGTTCAAGCCCAAATGAGGTCACAGTTGATGCCACTCTACTTGAGCCATCTGATGTTGAATCTGAGGATGCAAATGTAGAAGGGCAAACTGAAGCGGATAACATAAAAATTAAACCTGAGGATGCTAACATTGTTAGATGTAAGGATCCTCAAGTTCGGGAGGTGATTAGATGGTAGATAGAGGGACCATGTGAGAAGTTCTATGATGGGTTGACACCCACTATGAGAGGGATCAAAAGGTCATTTTTGGAAGATCATTAGATTGTGGTGCAGAACTTACATGAATATCCTGAGTTGGAATGCCGGTTCAACGAGTATGAACTAGCATAGATGAGCTAACTACCGGGAGCCTATCAACCAAATTGGTAAAGAGAATTATTTCCAAATTATCTTGTACTGGTAGAATAGGACTACCCAAAGGGGACATCAATTACAAATTTTCCAAAAATAGTGTCTATACCTGTTCGAGGAGTCACTATTGATATTTCAGCCCGAACAATCAATTGGATGTTGTTCGGACTAAAGTACGAGGCCCCTCTTGCTGTGCCTGATCTTGAGTAAAAATTGAGAAACGCTTCCACTCTAAGGCCTTAGGTGTCCTTATTCTTGAATGAGAATGGTAAACCCTCTTGGTTGACCAACTCATGGGAGGATATTGCAAAATAGTCCCTTAGTTGCTAAATTTTAGTGGGTTGTTGTTCGTTTAAGGTTAATACCAATAAAAGGTGATGGAAACTTGGATAAACACAGAGTCGTGTTGGTGGAAAGCTTGATCTCAGGGCTTCAAATTGACTTTGGCCAGATAATTGCATCTGAGATATTCTTGAGGGCACACAAAATCTCCAGTTCATTGCCATTTCCATGCTTAATCACGCCTTTATGTAGACAGGATGGTGTTCCCTTGATTCGTAGAGTAGACAATAAAATCCAGGCTATACACAAATAAGACCTTGAGAATTTGAAAGACGACTTGAATTTTGAGATGCGTGTCACCAAGCCTCCAACTTACCAGACTCAATCTTCACCAGCTCTTAATACTACAGAGATTCCCATAAGTATCCCTTTAACTATTACCACCTATGTGCCACCTGAGTACGTACCCTAAGGTACATCTGTAGGTTCAGGTTCCGCACAATCTATAGGTGGAGAAGATTTTGCTAAATACAGGTTCACACCAAAAAACTTTTCTAAGTCAGTGAAAACGCAAAAGAGGTTTCAGAGACAGCTAGATAAGTGGGGTGCAGACTTTGAGCCTTTTGTTGATAAAATTATGGTTGATGCAGTTCATCCATTCCAAACCATTCAGACTAGGATGGAAACCATGGAGCTTCATATCAACAAAAGGCTCGATTCACTATCCCTCCCTGACCTTGCCAAGTTTATGGCTGAATTTGAACAAGCAAAGGCGGATATTGCAGAGTTAAAGAGTACCTTGGTGGAAAGTTATTTTGATGATGGTATTGTGGACTTGATGGGCAGACCAGTGAAAGACAAAGAGAAGGATAAAATAGATGAAAAAGCTACAAGAAAAGACACAAATAGGAGAAAGAGAGCATAAATGACACCAGAACAATGAGAACGACATAATATTAAGAGATCTGGAAAGAAGTCACTGAAAGATGAAGAAAAAAGGGGAAACAAAGAAAAAGATGAAGTAGCAGGGATATCCACTAGTGCTACCCCATCAAGGGGACACAGTGCAAGATCAGTTCGAGAGACGATTCCTCCAATCTTGAAGGGTGAGATTGTGAGTGCCCCTACTACCATAGGGGCCAACAATGCACCAGGTGAGGACACAGGAGCCTCGCCATACTTCACTGATGCCTCAGATGAATAAGAGGTATAACAAGTAAAACTATTTCCTTGTACTTTAAATCAATGCTTTGAGGACAATGCATATATTTTTTTGTGGGTATGGTGTACTTTTACTACGGTGGGTTATGTTAGTGATATCTTTTCCCTCTACGTGCTATCTCATAAAATTGGCATGTCTGGAGTGTCTTATTTTTGCATTTTTAATTCCCTAAGCTTGTGATATAAATATTGTGTTTAATGCTATTTAAAAAATGTTTTCTTTCTTCCCTATCTCAGTATCCCTTTGTAGATATGAATAATGAATGATGTTGGCATAATATTATGAGCATTTATGTGTGATTATTTACTCTGATCATGTAGCATGGGTGCATAACCTTCAGTGAGTCTACATTTGGCATTGACATTAAGAGGTACATGAATCATGTGATGGAAATTCTAAGAGTAGCAAAAGAAGTTTAACTCAGTTGCCTCTGTGTATGTGAGGATATATCTTGAGTTCTTGCATAGTGCAGTGCCTAGAACTTGCCCAAGTCATTGATACTGTTCTCTAACTGATTCAATAGGATAGGATGGCAGGCCTCTTGTACTTTTAGTCCACTTAGCCTAAATAATTAATCTCTCTAAGATCTCTCCCACACTCGAACCCATTTTTAGCTTTTTAGTAGTTTTCTTTATTTCCCATAACTATAATGAACTCTCCATAAGGCATTAGCATTCAACTCTAGCCCAATATTGGGCATTATCCAACTTAACTTAGGCAAAACACCTAAGATGAGGGTGGTTATTGGCAAAATATAAGCACCTAGTGGAAAATTGGTTTATAATATATTTGTAAGGCATTTGGCCCTGTCTGTCCAACGATATTATATTCCTTACCTTACTGGATCAATATAATTTGAAGTTGGCTAATGCTTATTCAAAAAAAAATTAAGTAGAATTGATTAAGAGAGATTGTAAGCAATTTGATAAAAATAGCAGCTTGGGGCTAAAAAGTTGCTAGGGCTAAGAGAATTATGCCCTAATAAGTCATTTTACCCAAAAGAGTACCTTCACATAGCCTGAAGCCCCATTAAAAGGCTAGAAAAGACCTATTTGATCCTAGCAAATCAACTTTGAGGGTGTGTAAAATGGAAAGGGCAAGCCTATGGATACTTGGACAATGCTTGTAACTTCTTTGATGAGCGTGAGAGTTTAGATTGTGTCAACGTAGTATAAAGAGTGGTGGACTTCATTGTTGTGAGGGTAATTGGAGTTTTGCTTAGTTTTGTGTTCTCTGTAGGACATGACATCTATGTTTGTGTGTACTGAATTATAATCAATGCTGGGTGTAGAACCTCCTAGTTGGAACTCTTGTAAGTGAAATGATGAGTGAATAGTTACGTCAAAGTGATTCATTAGTTGGTTTCTTGTCATGGTATGGTTCATGTTTGCAATTGGATGCTGAGTTACTTGAGGATAAGCAATAATTTTAAGTTGAGCGTGTTGATGATCCAACTTTTGACGGAATATTTTGCATCTTTTAATTGAAAAAGTTTTATGTTTTCAAGCAACTAAGGTTTCGTTTAATGTTAGTTTTTAATATTTTAGGGTAAGGATATCGCTAAGGAAAAAGTCTCAAAAAAAGGGCAGAAAAACACTTCTGATGGTCAAGATGGTGGACCGTCAGTGTTGTGATGAACCACCAAGTTAACCATCAGATCTAACGAGAACTCGGCTTTTCAGAAGACTCTACGACGGAAAAAATGTTGAATTGTAGTCATACAATGGATCACCAACTTGACCATCTTACTGGAATGGAAAAAATAGCGGACTGTCAGTCTTATGACGTACCACCAAATTGGCTGTCAGTGTCATCCAGAACTAGGCTCCCTGAAGGACTCAGCGACAGACCAAGCGGTGAACCGTCAGTCTTACAACGAACAACAAAGTTGGCCGTCAGTTTTATCCAAAAAGTGACCTTCCCAGATTAGCAGCGATGGGCCAAATAGTGGACCGTCAACCTTACGACGGTCTACCAATTTGGTCGTCACTTTGGACAGGTATTTAATAACTTTAAATTTTAAATCCTTTTTGCTGGGAACATATAAATACCAAGTATTAGACTTTAGTAGAGATATTTTTTGCCTTCAGTTTCATACTTTCTCCTCTATAGATAGCCTTGTACTGTTTTTTCATTAGGATTTGAATCTACAAATTAAGAGTTGTTTATTAGTTTTCATATTTTCCATCAAAAATAGAGAATAAGAATATTGTGACATTTGTAAGTACTTTTCTAAAGTTATTTATGAATATCAATATCACTTTGAGTTCTTATATGGAGATGAGTGGCTAAAATCACATAACTAGGGTTATGGGAGCCTTGATGTAGAGAATTATTTTGGCGTTGTGAAGGTATTTGATTTCTAACATCTATTGAAATTGCATGAATCTTTCTTTATCTTAATGACATATCTTGGTTTCAAACTTGACAAATGAGACCATAAACTCCAATTGTCTGACAAGAAAGTGGATGTTAGGAAAATAAGTTATTCACATGAACTTCATAGGTTTACCCTTTAGGTTAACGAGTTGATGCCTTAACATGATAAACCTCATGAGAGTGTTATTGAATAATGTATGAATCCTTTAAGTTCGAGAGAAATAAAGGATGTAATACTCATTAGGCTGAGAAATATATGGGGTAATCCTTAGAATTCAATAATTCTTACAATTGGATTCGTAAGTTATATTTTGAACACAAACTTGCAACCCTAATTGTTTGAACATCTTGGTGCACATAACTGTAATTAATTCATTCTCATTGAAATTACATCTACATTTACTCTTAGTAGATGGACTTTTGTGTAACATAAATACAAAAGAGCACCGTTAACATTTCCAAACCCTCTTTATTTCAGAACCTTAGACAAATAGTATAATAATAATCACAGTACTTACTAAACACTGTATTCCTTATGGGATTTGAGACCCAACCTAGTTGGGTTCAATATTTGATAGTGACCGCTTACTCTCTCATAAGAGAGGTATAATTTTGGCGTATCGTCCTGAGCTCAAGATAAATTCTCAATCTAATCCTTTTATTACTTTTGGTTATAGAAAATGCCTCCCAAAAAGACTAATGGAAGAAGAACTGGAAATCAGTCAACACCTCAGCCCATTCAGGCAGATCATTTGGATGAGCATGTCTCATATGACGAATTCATAGTTGCATTCACCACTTTAGCAAATTTAATAGTTGCTTAGAATAACCTATAGATTGTTGTCTTATAAAGTCTTGGCGTTCACACTCAATATAGCAAGGGGGTAGGAAGAAAGATATAAAGAATAAGAGAGTCAGAATAAATGGTTTTAGGCCAAGGTCAGAGAATGGTAACCGTTTCTAGTTTTGTCAGAAATTTTCAACCCTAAATCCTTCTGCAGCTAGTGCTCTAGTACCAAAGTTTAGAAATGTCAGTCGATATAGCACATCAGACTCCAAGTCTCAAGGTAGCATGAAAAGAGATTATACCTACCCATTTTTTAAAAAATATGGTAGAAATCATCAGGGTATGTGTAGGGCTGGCAGTAGTGTATGCTTTGAGTACGGAAAACCAAGACATAAAGTCAGAGATTGTCCTCATTTAGGTTCACAGGGTCAGTACAATTATTCTTTAGCTTAGTATGATCGCCCGAATCAGTAGGGTGCCATTTCCAGTACTGCCAGTGGGAACGCCCTAACAGGCTTTATGCACTTCAGTCCAGACAAGATCAGGAAGGTTCTCTTGGTGAGGTCACTGGTATGTTACATATCTTCCATTTACATATTTATGCCTTATCAGATCTAGGAGCTTCTCTGTCTTGTGTAACTCCTTACATAGCAATCAACTTTAAAGTCAGACTAGAAATTTTAGCAGAACCTTTCTTAGTGCTTACCTCAGTGGGTAAATATATTCCATCCAGACGAGTATACAGAAATTACTCGGTTACAGTATTTCAAAAAAATCGCTTTAGTTAATTTTAGTAATAGATCCATTGCATTTCATTTTCTTGATAAAACAATCCTTGAATGAAGAGGTACTACCTCAGTTTCAGTTGATTTAAGTTTGAATCTCTAGATAGAACTAGTAGAAAGAAAAGTTGAGAATTCTAAGTTAGTCATTGTTGAGGTTGCTATATATTGATTGTTAGTAAAATAGAAAGCTAAGAATCATGTATCAGAAGGAAGTACTAGCAGTGGACCTTATATTATCAGGTGTAGTCCTTCAGAATGGGATTAGTGTTTTCTAGTATTGTTATATCTTGCGCTTTAGAGTAAAGTGGTTTCATTTTGAATTAGAGTTTATTAAGTGGCCCACAAACTTAGAATAACGTCTTTAAGGTAAGGAGTAGATGGTAGAACAAGTAACCAAGTCAGACTTTTAGATTTTAGTAGTAATATCAGTATGTGTAGAGAAGCAGTGGGAAAGATTGATGCCAACCCGTCTTCACCTCAGTGCAAAGTTTTGTACTTCAGCTATCAAAAATATCTAATCATGCGCGGTATGTCAGCTCTATAATCATAGATCATATTCATGCACATTATCAAAAATTATGCATGCTTACAGTTCCTAGTATAACTCTAGTACAGTCTCAGTTACCATCTTAGTTACAGTCTTAGTCATAGTCTTAACCCAGTAATCAGATAGTACCTCAGTTTACAGACTATTTTAAAATCATGTTATACATTTGGTCTTGCATTCGCAGATCATATAGTTTTCATAAATTCATGCTCAGTTATCTCATGTTACTCGATCAGTCCATTTCTCATATTCATAATACTCTACATTTTCAATTTAGTTATTTAGACTAAGTACAATTTAGTTTTAGATGACCAGTATTCAACTATTAAGCATTCAATTAATTAGAAAAGTTAGTATGTTTAATCATTCGTGCTTAGCATCCATATGAACATTTTTAGTAGTCGCAAGTGAAGTGTTATACTGAGGTAGAGTGTTTTGTTGAGAGCGTATTCGAGGAATATGTCTAAGCATGAAAATTTGTAGTTATAATGCATAAGGCTCAGTCACTCTATTTTAAGATGATGTTTCATAGGCCTCACCTCATGTTACAAAATTTTAGCCATGTTACAATTTTTTATTCAAAATTTTACTCAGCTCATGCCAAGATCCCTTGCTCCCTAAGGTCATTAGAACTTCATAGAAAAAATGTTGAAGGAATACTCCAGTTAAGTATAAACTTTCAGTATGAGTTAGTTTGTATAGCTAGCAATTCAGTTTAGCAGTGCCCGAGATGGCCTTATGGGTAGCAGCCTCCCACAGAGATGGCCTTGTGGTCAACTTCTATTCTGCTTGTTGGAAGGTTCGTCCGGATCTCTTCCCGGGTCAACCCACTCA